>OZ020525.1:18904382-19057517 GCA_963971425.1 Bryoerythrophyllum caledonicum | reverse complement strand
CCAGAAGTAACGTTCCATAGACATGACCCTCCTATTTTTCAAACATTTTGTGTCGCGCAATTATATCACAACCAAATTCTGCAGTGACCATCTAGTAGTCATGAAAATTATATATCAAGTTCCTGATCAACAACAGAAGAAGTAAAACATTTCGCTAAAATGGTGAAATCAAACTCTTGCTTTAACAAGTCATGCTACCCTTGAAAAGTACATTTACATCATTCATTGAGAAGTAAAACTACCCCGTAGTGAATTACCACAATGACATCGATGCCTAACTTGCAGGGTCTCCTTTCCTTAGATTCAAGTGAGCCCATCCCATCTTGCCCCGCTGCCCATTCTCAAAATTTGTACCTCATCTTGATGGCGGTGGAGCTTTGCAGGGCAACTTGGCAGGCTTAGGTAAACCTTCATCCCGGCCTGGTTTTAGAAGAACTGTCTTCAAAAAAAATGCTTGCATTCGGATGATAGTTCCCAATGCACGAAGTCCATTCGGTAAATCAGTAGCCAAATCATCCAAAATTGCAATGAGTTTTTTCTTGTGGCCATCTTCTAGAGCCAGTGCTGCTTGATCTAAGAGGCACATGTTCTTGGACTTAGCAATCGTGTCACTTTTCATCCACACTTGTCTAATACTCGTGGAAAACACATGCGCCATGTCGTTTCGGTTCAGTTGGCTCCTCAATTTCGAAGCATACATCATGATCTCCTCCCGGAACTGTTTGGCATTAACGTGTCCTTCCCCATAACCAAACTTCACCAACTCTTTTAAGTACTCTTTTTCTGCAAACCCCATAGCATAACTGCACCACTGCTTTTCCAAAGCCCTCTCTTGATCATCTCCCACACTCTCCATACACCAACATATGGAGTGGTAGGACAAGTCATATGATCCATCGCTCAATGAAAAAGGGCCAAAACAAACCTCGCCTTCTCTACAAGCCTCCAAAAATTTCTTGTCTCGGAGATGAAAAGATAGCCGCATAAAGAGAGTCTCGATCACATCATGTGCCGCACGGATTTTAGGGTCACATAAAAAATCGTAGAGCCGCCATTTTTTATACTGTGATTGCCAAAACAACGTGGAGGGGTGAGAAGGGTTATCACCATTGTATTCAACCTCTTCGTCCGACCACTTCTTGAAGGGCTTCGTTCCAAACCCAGGCTTCTTCATAGCCAACAGGCTTTGGTGATCGTCCAAGCAGAAATCTCCAACATTGACCGGTGTGTCATCCACCATCTTGTCCTTCCCCCTATTCTTCATTTGAATGATAAACTAACAAGCACAAGAGGAACAAAATATATTTCGGAAAGATAATAAGCTACTAAAATATAAATATATCCCAAAAGAAAAATAAATGAAAAAACAAATTCACATGTCAATATATTCATTCAATCAAAGTAAAAGTAAACGTGCAAGCAACAAGCAAAGTAAAAGCAGCACTTGACCAAATCAGACTTACAGACCAAAGTAAAAACAGACTAAAGTAAAAGCAACAGGCAGTCAACATACATATGCTAAACCCTAAATTGTTGTGAAAATTTTCAATGGCCGTCCACGGACCCGATTGGAATTTGGTCATCTGCCATAGCTGAACAAAAAATGAAACACTGCAACTGCATAAGGTTTCATATTTCGGTCACATACTGTACCGTACATTGCAAAACATAATCATCAGATTCTGCAAAGAAAAGTTCATTGATCATCTTTGACTTTAAATCGATCATGGTCACACTAGGAATTGCATTCTGTGCGTGCAATAGGTGAAGGCTGAGTCCTCTACATACAATTTCACACATACAAACTATGGCCACATATGAAATTCTGAGTGAGGATGAGAATTGTTATCTACTGTACAGTAAGTACAATAATGACATCTTGCTGCGTGGGCTTTTTCTATATATAATAAACTAGTATACCAATTTGTTGTCGCCAACAGGTAATGTAAATTTAGGGAAGGCAACTAAAACTATAAAAGTAAAAGTAAAAGAAATAGAAGTAAATGCCATATGTCAATGTCTCCTACAACGGGTATCACCTAGGTATCCCCGCTTCCATCACCGGGTATGTCCCTTCTTTTTTTACCTAGCTATTGCCATGTGTCAAGGAAGGTTAGTATTGAGGTAGGCGGGGTATCGCCACGTGGCATAATGGATTGCTTGGGTATTGGGCGGATATCGGCTCCTCTTTTATTATATGTAATAGAAGAAGAATAATAAAAGAGGAAGGGATTATATCAAGCGGTGGAACCCGGTGATATCCAGGTGACACCCTCTTCTCCGAGTGATGATACGTGGCAATACCCCTAAAGTAAATGAGGGGTATCTAAATGTACCTCAAGTATCTAAAGTAAATGACTAGGACTACCCTTAAGCCCTTGGGAACAACTTTGAAAAAAGAACAATTCAGAAACACCAACAATTGAGAGAAAACATGAATTTGCAATCCAAAAAAAAAAAACATTTCCAAGAAAGAGATTGGAAAACAAGAAAATTACTTGTAAATGCTATAAGTTTTTACTCTTGATGAATGTTTTTCCTTAAGAGCATAACTATTCGTACTATTGAGAGAGGAGAATCATTGTGAACACAGGTTGTAAAATTATTCATCAAGAAACGGATATTTAACCGAGTGTCCCCTTGGAGACTCTAGAAGGTTCGGGTAGGTTCCTATGGTGTAATTTTAGAACAGTTTTCGTTGAAATTTTTTAATGTAGATGGACATTAGTAATAGCTTCGTATGAGTCCAATTTTTCCTGAATCAGACATTTAACGACAAAGTTATGAGGTTTGAACTCCAAAAACTTTCGCTAGGATACTCTATTGAATGTGAGATTTTCAATACTAGCAAGTAATATTTGACACCAAGTGAAGTCAAAGTCTATTGATCCATGGAACGTAGAGAAGAATATGGACCCTTTTTTCTAATTCAAACACTATAATATTACAATATGTGGGGCCAAACATTATGAAATTTTCTGTGTAAGTTACTTAATATGTCTTAATTGAGATCCTATGGTTAAAACTACAAGTAAATGTTTTTTTGTCCTCACTCATTGCACTAAAACAAACAATTTTGAAGTGTTTTTGGTGTGAAATTGTCAAAGAAATTTAGGGGTTAACTATATGTGGAAAAACAAAAGTCCATAAATACTCGTTGGCTGCCCGTTGAGAGCTTCCAGAGTATCTTTTCAGCAATCTTATGAAGTGCAAAACTCACTCATATGCTATTCAAATTGGGCGTATGAGGTGTTTTTTTGACATCTACGGAACATTTAGATGTCAAAGAATACCTCATATGTTTGATTTGAACAGATTTTGAGTGTGTTATGGCCATTTGAAAGTTGTGATGGAGGAAAAGCATCGGTTGGCCGCCAATAAGAATTTAGAGTTCAAGTTTTCTAATTTGTCAACAAATAATCATTTTCTCCAGATTTTGTTAAATATCAGTTAAGACTAAAAACTTGTAGCATTTACAAGTCATTTATTGTGCTTAACACTAAATACCAACTTTAGTGTAGTGACGTGACTTGTTGTCCACAAGGGGTAATGTAAGTATAGGTAGGTTAGCTAAAATTATTATAGTAAAAGTAAAAATTATGTCTCCGTCCTCCTCCTTGGAAATATCTCCTAGTTATCTTCCAGTTAAGTCCCCAATTATCACCTGGGTATCGATGATATTCGTTGGCGTTTTTATACTATAGAGAGCTCTATGGTTGCCGAATATAGCTCAGACCACATTTACAGACTCTAGAACTTAATGGCAGTAATTCCATGCAATCAAAGTTTCCGTACATCCGACATCAAATGGAACCTCCAGTTGCCTAATATAGCTCAGACCACATAACTTATTGCTCCCAACTTGAGACCGCGTTTGCGGTGACAATGCATACATGATGCATGCTCCATTGAGGTGCTGATGGGAACATGTGAGGATAATGACGAGCTCCATTTGGTAGCTACCAACGCACTGAGAGTCAATGCTGCCGCATGGATTGAAAGATTAGTGTTTGAAGTGCAATCTAACCTTGATATTAATATCACGCTTGTTAATAGAATACATTGATATCATCATCCAAAACCTTGAAATTGATTTTCCAAGTTCAAAACTCCCTAGTTAATATCCCTTCAGGCTATCTCCCTTGATAATGTCACTTTTTATTTTCAAAAAGTGTAGTGTAAGTGTGACAATAACAAGATGGACGGATGAATAAATGTATCTCAGAGGTGACGTGTCCCGTCGCCATTGCTAAACAGGTCTTGTCGTTGTCGCTAAACTAGTCCAGTCCAATTTCGGTGTGGAGTTTCAATGAAGACGTCCATTTTGGATAAGATATTATTTCATTGCCAACTTATATGTAATAGGATTTTTTTTAATTGCAAATTCTTTTGCATCCACACTCTTTGTGATGTGTGTAGGACTTAAAGAAAAAGGTATCGGGATGTTGCAAAACCATCGTACGGATACCCAAGGGACATTCATGAGGTACTCCAGACAATGCTCACGATCGACATTTTTATTTACCTACCATCAATAGTGCCGCGTGCGCATTGCTCATCATCGACATTACCTGAGCTCATTAGCTTCCTCATGTTAGTTTCTAAATTCCACGGTTGGCCGAGTTGCAGATTGTCACAATTAGGATTATGTTTTGCAGACCAAACTACCTACTCAAAAACAAAAAGTCATTATTTTGAAGCTTTGGAAAAAAACAAATTAAAAAAAATCTGACTTTTCCAAAGAACTATAAAGTGTTGTATATTTTTTTATGGAAAATCTCCCATTAAAAAGATGCAAGGTCTAAAACGTAGACTTATTTAGATAAAAAAAAACAACTTGTTATTTGATATAGAATGAAGATTAGACGTTATTCTTGTTCATCTTAATTTTTCTTTAACTCAAATAACAAGTGATATATCATGAAAAAATAACATAAGTGCTTGAATGAATTACGCTTTATGATAAGTGCAATAGATATCAATATGCTTTGCACTTTAACTTGGCTTTGGAAAATAAAATTTGAAGACCAAGCTAAATAGTTTGTAATAAAACATGCTACTGGTAAAGATGGAGGACACTATGCATTCTTATATTGCTGGCAAGATAAATATTTGGTTGCGCTCCATGCTCTACTAGAGAGTTGGCGTTCAAGTGCATGTCGTAGAGAGCGGTGCCCTCAAATTTCGTCTTCTTGGGTTTTGCTTCGCATAGCTACTTTCTGGGTTAGGGGCCTTTAGACTGCTTTGCATCCAAGCCAAGAAACAAAAACATCGTAGTGTTAAGCCATCTTAAATACAATATTTTCATTGATACATTGGCTATATATAGGTTTTCATAACTCAGATGGTAAAGCATTCCCATGGTAAAGGAAAGAGTTTTTGGAATGTTTATGAAGAGATTAATGTTGTTTTAAATCGTTTACAGATTAGTGCATAGTGGATACTATGGCGGATGACAACGTCAAGCAGTTTCCTCCACCATTACCACTCGAGATACGATCAGGCAAATATTGTGAGGGTTTGGATCTCTTGCATTGGTCGGAGCTAGATGGACTTCTAGTACTTCTACCTAGGTCATCAGTCGGGGGAGGAAAGAGAGAAGTCGTAGACGTCCAATCATCTCGAGATCGTAGGAGAGTGAAATTTACTTCTAAAGGAACGAGGAATTGTTGGACTTCAAGCTGGACACCCTCGTCAAAGTGAGGAGTAAGGGGAAGAAGCGTGATAAGAATTGGTCCCGTCCCTATGTTTGTATTCAGGTACCAAACAGACATGGATGCATACGCACACCTACTATTGGGATTTGACATAAGAGAAGCAAGGAGTGAGGAATTTGTCAAACGAGTTGCCATGGAATACCTACAAGCAAGATGATACCATTGTTGTTTTTGATGGAGCTCCATCAGATGGTGACTATGTGCTTCAAAGTGATCCAGAATTGGACAATGATGTAGTAGAAGAGGAGCAATCCAAGTTGTCCCCATTTATGATGAAACACTTTGAAAAGCTGGTAGATTGTTGCTTTGCAGTCTCGGTGAGTTCTCTATCATTTACAACATTCATCAATTCAGTAAATTATGATGTTATAGATGATCAAGAGTAGTTAGTTTCTAGGTAGTTCGTGTGTATTTTTGGCTATTTTTTCTTGAGTTGTATCATGATTGTGTATATGAAAAAATGTACCGATATATATAAATGAATTTGTGGTAGTTTTTCCAACCGTTGTTTTGAGAGTGAATGCTATGTGTGTAGAAAGCATGTAGAGCAAATGTTAGTATCATTAGCGTGGTTGATTAGATAATGAAATATTGACCGAGTTATTTTATGTACACTAAGAAATTTTGGTTACAAGTGTTGAGTAATGTGCTTGGTTGAAGTTCAATTAAGTTATGTGTTTTTGTTTATGGAATGAGTGCCACAAATAGCTTAGTTTGTAATACTTTAGTACTTTGGTTTTAGGATCGTGGGTAAAGCAACAGACCACTTCTCATAAAAGTATTGTAGGAACATGTATAAGACTATGAAAAGGAAATATGATTTATATTCTATTAGAGGTAAATTGATTAGATTAGATTAATTATCTAAATTTGATTGAACAAATCATTTTAATTTGAAAAATTAAAGTATAAATTAAATTAAATTAAATTAAATTAAAATGGATTAGGCTTAAATAATATAAATTAGACCAGAATTAATATAAGTCATATTCAAAAAAATTAATCTAATAGGGTGAATTGTTTATCTCACAACTTCCATCTATCATTTTTAAACAACAAAAATTGTTGTAGATTACATATAGGAGGCCCTCAAAGGTCTTACATGTTTTTTATCACCAAAAATCTCCAAAAAAAAAGATGCAACTTGTGACTATATAAGACTTATTAAGCTAGTGATCAAAATGAAACAGATAACTATTACTATAAATTAGAGTAACTTAATTTGATTCATATGAATACATATATTAATAAGTAAACTTGACAAATTGAAAACTATGTCTTATTATAATGTGTAACCAACATCATTTTTTTAAAAATAACAATATTATAATGGAAAAAAAAACTTTCTTATGAATTGAAAATTTTGTTCAACTCATTCTATGAAGATGGCCAACCTATATGAAACACAAACGACATAAAATCAAGATAATGATTTCAAATTTTAATCAATAAAAAAATGTAAAGAAATTTTAATATAATAGTTTTTATGATTTGCAAGAAAACAATAGTATTTTGTAAATTTGTTTGCGCACTCTATGCGTGTTGCAATATTTTTTATTCAAGTTTGAGCTATTATCATTTTTGAATATATTAGCTTCAGACATTTAAGTTTTGATCCAAATTATGTGGATTATCTTCAATCCTTCCAATGAAGCTTTCTCATGAAACCGTTTCAGTTGTTTGTATATACTATATACTCACAACTCACATACGCCGGAGTTCAATTGTTTAAATTCAGCTAGACTTTGTTTGTGTTATTGTGTTTGTATTTGCGAGCTTGGTGGATTGTGTGCGCGCAAGGTACGGTATTAGGATAATCTTTTTATTATATACAAGAAAGTAAAATAATCTCATAGTAAGCAAGAAAGTAAAATAATCTCATTATAAGCAAGAAAGATTTTTTTCTATTATAATAATAGAAGAAAGTACATTTTTTTTCATTATTGGGAGCGCATTTGTGTGGGGCATAGAGGGTCACATCGTGGCGAACTCATGTTGTGATGAATGGCAATAAAATGAAGATCACACTTCTCAATACCAACACTTTCGAATGCGCCGTGGTGAGCATCGCCAAGAAGAAAGGCCTTGCAGTCCTCAAAATCTTTGCCATGCTGTAAAATTATAGCCTATTGTCATTGGCTCCTCGCAATTGCTCCAAGACGGGCAACACTTGCTCGCCATCAGAAACCCGTTCAGCCTAGACAAAACTGTCACAAGTGGCATCAACTAGGAGGTTGAACACAACATTAGATCTATCGAAGGCGAGCAGATCACGGATGTGGTGCATATCAAGGGCGAGGTGCAGACCAATGAGAAGCTTCATTGGAAGGATTGAAGAAGATCAATATAAATTGGATCAAAATTAAAATGTCTTAAGAATATAGATTCAATATTAATAATAATAGCCCAAACTTGAATAACAAGACAAACCTTCAAATATTATACTATGCAGTGGCCCTCTAATCCATCCCCTACAACTAACCTTAGACAATTACTAAAGCGCAGCTCAAGTCGAATGTGGGGTCGCAACCATGTTTCGGTTTTGATTGAAGTTTGTCTTTAAGAGATTCTTCATTGTTTTGTGATTGTTGGTCTCTCTCATCGCATACAAAACTTCAGTTTTAATTCACATAAGTTTGGAACATTTTTGTGTAAAATCAAATAGACAAAAGTAAAAAAATCATCGATAATCATGTGTAAATGTTTTCATCACATATGATATGTCAATGCAAAGCTGTTGACCTAGTGCACTTGTGAACTTCTTTTATTCAAAGCCTAAAATTTCTTGCAAGAATCTATTGATGGATAAAGTAGTATAGACTCCAAAGTCCACAATTTTCAATACCAATATAAGGTAACTTTAAACACTATAATATATCCCATCAACCGTTGGATGTTGTTCAAATTTTTCCAAAGTTCAGGTCATGGTTTGAGTTCAATTTTATAAGGTTGAATAGTAAAATTAGGCATTCTATTTCTATCAAATCAAATTCAAAGGAAAAAATTAGTTTATTTCTTGGTTTTGGAGAAACATGACCTGGGCACTAAAGGGCTAACCAAGGATCAGATAGAGAAGCCAAATACTCATTAAGAACACCTCAAAACATGTCTAAACCAATCTAAACTCTTGAGATGATGCACATGCCACACTTCTCAACACACCTAAGCCACACAAACAAGGAGAGAAATGGAGTGATTTGATTGTATGTGAACGCTCTTGGAAGAGGTGGCGGGATTGAGATGGTCCTAGAGCGGACGATTGACCATATATGGGTCGATTTTGGACAACAACCTTTAAAGAAAGCGCTACAGGCCACCTCAAAGGAAAAATTCGACCACAACTTAGAGGTGGAGGACGATGGGCATCTTTTGAGACCATTGGCACCGCAATCGGTGCAAGCATCGGCGAGCTACAGTGATTTCCATGAAACAAGTTCGTAGATTTTTGTTCTGAAATGTAATCACTGAGTAGATGCCATTTTGCATGAACTAGAACACTCGTAGATCCTCACAAGCCAGAAAAGCTCATCGGCCTCAAGGGCTTAATAGTAATAAGAGGACATGGCCTTTTTGTTTCTCCTATTGTGTACTGAAACAAGAGTTGGTTTTCATGCAAGCATTGGTGGTCAAGTCCATTGCGCTGGCTATTGCACAAGATGGCGCTAGTGGTGGAGTTGTCCGCACTGTAGGTAGACTCACATGACGACCATATGGGGCTTCATCTCCCAAATATGATCCCTAAAAGTCCGGGTTGAGCTCCTCGTGCCCACACCAATTACATTGTAAAATCCGATATGGTTCCTAACCAAACCATTTGTTTACCCTCTTATGATTACCTTTTGAACCATATTATTGCCAGAATGTTCCCAACACGTTCCCAATGAGCTCCCATATTGTTCTTGATAGTTCCCCAACGTGTTCCCAAGTGCGTTCCCTAGCCTTCCCCCGTCCCCAAAGAGTTCCCAACATGTTTACATTGGAACCAATTTATACTTTTAAAATTACATCAATATTTTACCTTCTGTTTAGTGGGTCCCACCACCAAACCAGATTGGGAACTCGATTGAGAACGCACTTGGGAAGATTAGAGAACACATGTGAACGATGTGGGAACACACTGGGAACGCACTGGGAACGGATAAGTCACAAATATGGTAAAAACTGTAAAGTCAAAGAAGGGTAAACAAATCGTTTGGTTCGTAACCAAATCAATTTTCCACCCCAACCCGATGTGGGTGTGAGACACCAAACCCGGCCCCATAGAAGCCGGATTTGGTACCTCAAAGTTAGCAGATGCACATAAGCCCCCATGCGCATCGCAGTGGGGCATTGATGGAATGTGGTGGGCCCCACCTGCGGAGTGCACGAGATTTGAAAACCCAGCTGCCCCAGAACTTCAAATCAAAAAAGTTACAAAAGTTAAGAAACATGGTATGAAAGTTACCAAAAAGTTACACTACTGTTATGAAAAGTGATATGAAAAGTATCCAAAAGTAATTTCTATCAGTTGTTTTTACCTGTGCGGATGGAGGAGGTTGCAAAGCGGAAGAGCTGTAGGGCTCGCACATCGGGCCTAGTGGGCTGTGCACGCAGGTCCGAGAAAGGTAGGTCCATTTTGAATTAATTATGTACAAATTAGACCTCCACATAGGATACTTTGGCGTCCATTGCTAGATCAAGCACCCAGAGCAGGATTCCCTTAACAGTTGCTAAGATTCCTCGAATCTTACCTTAATCAGCTCTAGACAAGGATTTCTCACACAACTCTCATGACAACAAAGAAAATTCTTCAGATGGCCACAATTGCTCAGATTTCCCATGAATGCCGATAGTCGGATTCTACAGGATTGGGAATACCAGTCTTTGTTGAATACCGCACTACAACACTCTTTAACATTCATGATTACCAACAAAAAGGATAAAGTACCATGCATAGAAACCCGGTTCATCTGCTGTCAAAAAGCTTTGAGAAATTCCTGGCTCACACTAACGGCGAGGCGTTTACGAAACCTCACTGCTAAGCTTGAATTTGGAGCGGATTGGCCCACGGTTTTACTGACCATATTCCACACACCCTGTAGTGAGCATAGCGTTACATTGTGTTGTGGAATATCATCAGTCCTTCGCTTCGAAGTTAACACAAGTTTAAAGAGAACTCATCCAGAAGTAACGTTCCATAGACATGACCCTCCTATTTTTCAAACATTTTGTGTCGCGCAATTATATCACAACCAAATTCTGCAGTGACCATCTAGTAGTCATGAAAATTATATATCAAGTTCCTGATCAACAACAGAAGAAGTAAAACATTTCGCTAAAATGGTGAAATCAAACTCTTGCTTTAACAAGTCATGCTACCCTTGAAAAGTACATTTACATCATTCATTGAGAAGTAAAACTACCCCGTAGTGAATTACCACAATGACATCGATGCCTAACTTGCAGGGTCTCCTTTCCTTAGATTCAAGTGAGCCCATCCCATCTTGCCCCGCTGCCCATTCTCAAAATTTGTACCTCATCTTGATGGCGGTGGAGCTTTGCAGGGCAACTTGGCAGGCTTAGGTAAACCTTCATCCCGGCCTGGTTTTAGAAGAACTGTCTTCAAAAAAAATGCTTGCATTCGGATGATAGTTCCCAATGCACGAAGTCCATTCGGTAAATCAGTAGCCAAATCATCCAAAATTGCAATGAGTTTTTTCTTGTGGCCATCTTCTAGAGCCAGTGCTGCTTGATCTAAGAGGCACATGTTCTTGGACTTAGCAATCGTGTCACTTTTCATCCACACTTGTCTAATACTCGTGGAAAACACATGCGCCATGTCGTTTCGGTTCAGTTGGCTCCTCAATTTCGAAGCATACATCATGATCTCCTCCCGGAACTGTTTGGCATTAACGTGTCCTTCCCCATAACCAAACTTCACCAACTCTTTTAAGTACTCTTTTTCTGCAAACCCCATAGCATAACTGCACCACTGCTTTTCCAAAGCCCTCTCTTGATCATCTCCCACACTCTCCATACACCAACATATGGAGTGGTAGGACAAGTCATATGATCCATCGCTCAATGAAAAAGGGCCAAAACAAACCTCGCCTTCTCTACAAGCCTCCAAAAATTTCTTGTCTCGGAGATGAAAAGATAGCCGCATAAAGAGAGTCTCGATCACATCATGTGCCGCACGGATTTTAGGGTCACATAAAAAATCGTAGAGCCGCCATTTTTTATACTGTGATTGCCAAAACAACGTGGAGGGGTGAGAAGGGTTATCACCATTGTATTCAACCTCTTCGTCCGACCACTTCTTGAAGGGCTTCGTTCCAAACCCAGGCTTCTTCATAGCCAACAGGCTTTGGTGATCGTCCAAGCAGAAATCTCCAACATTGACCGGTGTGTCATCCACCATCTTGTCCTTCCCCCTATTCTTCATTTGAATGATAAACTAACAAGCACAAGAGGAACAAAATATATTTCGGAAAGATAATAAGCTACTAAAATATAAATATATCCCAAAAGAAAAATAAATGAAAAAACAAATTCACATGTCAATATATTCATTCAATCAAAGTAAAAGTAAACGTGCAAGCAACAAGCAAAGTAAAAGCAGCACTTGACCAAATCAGACTTACAGACCAAAGTAAAAACAGACTAAAGTAAAAGCAACAGGCAGTCAACATACATATGCTAAACCCTAAATTGTTGTGAAAATTTTCAATGGCCGTCCACGGACCCGATTGGAATTTGGTCATCTGCCATAGCTGAACAAAAAATGAAACACTGCAACTGCATAAGGTTTCATATTTCGGTCACATACTGTACCGTACATTGCAAAACATAATCATCAGATTCTGCAAAGAAAAGTTCATTGATCATCTTTGACTTTAAATCGATCATGGTCACACTAGGAATTGCATTCTGTGCGTGCAATAGGTGAAGGCTGAGTCCTCTACATACAATTTCACACATACAAACTATGGCCACATATGAAATTCTGAGTGAGGATGAGAATTGTTATCTACTGTACAGTAAGTACAATAATGACATCTTGCTGCGTGGGCTTTTTCTATATATAATAAACTAGTATACCAATTTGTTGTCGCCAACAGGTAATGTAAATTTAGGGAAGGCAACTAAAACTATAAAAGTAAAAGTAAAAGAAATAGAAGTAAATGCCATATGTCAATGTCTCCTACAACGGGTATCACCTAGGTATCCCCGCTTCCATCACCGGGTATGTCCCTTCTTTTTTTACCTAGCTATTGCCATGTGTCAAGGAAGGTTAGTATTGAGGTAGGCGGGGTATCGCCACGTGGCATAATGGATTGCTTGGGTATTGGGCGGATATCGGCTCCTCTTTTATTATATGTAATAGAAGAAGAATAATAAAAGAGGAAGGGATTATATCAAGCGGTGGAACCCGGTGATATCCAGGTGACACCCTCTTCTCCGAGTGATGATACGTGGCAATACCCCTAAAGTAAATGAGGGGTATCTAAATGTACCTCAAGTATCTAAAGTAAATGACTAGGACTACCCTTAAGCCCTTGGGAACAACTTTGAAAAAAGAACAATTCAGAAACACCAACAATTGAGAGAAAACATGAATTTGCAATCCAAAAAAAAAAAACATTTCCAAGAAAGAGATTGGAAAACAAAAAGTGAGGTTTGAAAGGAATGATAATTTTTTTCTGAAAATAACATTTGAAAGAAGGATCATATGAAAAAGGAAAGATTTGGAAAACAAAATCTATAAAAACTGAAAAATTTGAAAAAGAAAACAGTTAAGAGGAAGCTTCTGAAAAAGTAATCTTCTGAAGAAGGAAATATTTGAAAAATAACACATTTGAAAAAACAACATTTAAAAAACGTAACCTTTGGAAAATGAACTTTTGATAAAGTAACATTTTGAAAAAGTAAGATTTTCAAAAAGTTAACATGTGAAAATTTAATAATTTTGAAAAATAAGCTTTCGTAAAAGAAACTTTTGAAAAAGTTGTCTTTCAAAAAAGTAACCATTTGAAACAATACCTGTTTGAAACAGTAACCTTCTCATTAAGTAACTTGTTGAAAAAGTATACATTTTAAAAAGTAACCCTTTTGAAAAAGTAACCATTTGAAAAAAGAAGTCTTTTGAAATTAGAAGTCTTTTGAAAAAACAAACTTTTGAGAAAGTATCCTTTTCACAAAGAAGTATTTTATTCAATTAAGTCATGGGGGCTGGTAGGCAGTTGATTGGGGGTATCTTTTTGGTTCATTTTATTTTAATTGGCACAAGAAAGTTGATTGGGAGTAGGATGAATGCCATGGACGGCTAACATTATTTGTCAACTTCTTTGCAATTAGTGTACTAGGGTAAGTACACTATTTGTGTTAATACACTAAATGCAATATTTAGTGTAATAGTCTTGAATAGATTGTTCTGGGCATCTGTCGAGCACCAGGGGCCATAGTTTATCCTCTGATAATTGTCAAAAGGCACTTTTGACACACATCCTTTTGTTATTTGTAGCTATTGATTAACCCTTAAAGGTTAGTGGATGACCATATATACAGTCATGTATTTTACTCTTAACATACAACAAATGTATTAAAATTTAGCAAGACTATACACCTTTGGATTGAAGATTCTTCAACTAGCATCTTTTGTTTGGTGGTCATTTCAATATCTGAACGTAATCCTGCTCAAATATGACACCATCCATGTAGAATACATGACCATATCGCAACTTTGCAAGCACATCGTAGGTGCATTAATGATCTAAATTACAATTGTCATGAGTCATTGGATCGGCTCAACACAGATACAAGCTTTTGTAACTATTGTATTCTTACACCTTGTATGTCAAATACACAGAAAATATCATGTAGCAAAATGTTTGCATCTGGTAGGGGGACATATATTCCCTTCAACTCGCCATTGAACAGTAGTATTAGACGATGTTATTTTTTTTATTTTTTTTGAAGCAAAACAAAAACCAAGTTTGATTGCAAAAAGTCACCAGTACAGACCGGAGTGCCAGTTCCGGCAACTCCAAAAGGACTCAAGACTCGGAACTAACATGAAAAACTTTGACCCAGACAATGTGGTCGCCTTGAACGCTACATATCAACTCATGGCAACCCCAAGTGGAGTCAAAAAGGTTGGCCGCCTTGTTTCTGCTACCCTCAGTGTTGGCAGTGAGAACTCTGCCCCAAGCAATCCTCCCATAAGTATCAGACGATGTTATATGAGACGATGTATGATCGTGTTTGGATCATACACATACGTGAAGCATATATTAAGAACAAAGAAAAACAGCAAATCTGGTCTGAGACATTAACTTTTTAAGCCAAGAGCTGAAATAAGACGCATCCAGCCTATTTGTAGCTCCTGCAAAATAGCCTAATCAGGTCGTAAGTTGATGTCTATCAGATGGAAGAATGTGAAGTGAAGTGTGGTAGAACTAACCTAAATTCACCACTCCTTCCTGATTACCATTTGCAACATGCATAGTGCATCGGGTTAAAAACAATAATCCATGACAATGACCCGATCATTTTCAGTAACCCTTTTGCGTCAGGGTCATGTTTCTCCAAAACCAAGACATGTCCTGATTTTTTTCTTTGAACTAACTTTCATGGAAATAGAATGCCTAATTTTAGTATCCAGGCTTACAAAAATGAACTCAAACCATGACTTAAACTTTGGGGAAACTTTGCACAACATCCAACCGTCGATGGATTAGATTATAGTGTTTAAAGTTACCGGATGTTGGTCATCAATATTGTGGACTTTGGAGGGTATACTACTTTATCCACCAATAGATTCGTGCAAGATTTTTTGCTCTTTGAATAAAAGAGGTTCACATGTGCACTAGGTTGATAGCTTGGCATTGACATACCGTATGTGAAGAAAACATTTATACATGATTATTGATGATTTTTTTAACTTTTGTCTACATGATTGTATACAAAAATGTACCAAACTAATACGAAATAAAACGGAAGTTTTGAATGCAATGAGAGAGATCAACAATCTCAAAACAATGAAGAATCTCTTAAAGACAAATTTCAACCAAAATTGAAAACCAAAATCATTTTGCATGTGTATGAAATACAACATAGTATGCGGCATGGTATATTCATTGTATTTTAGTGTATTTGATGTATTTTGTGTTGTATTCTTGGCTTCTTCATGAGTTCTATAACTCCAAATCATGATCTAATTTTTGCAAAGTGTTCCTGTAATGTGTGCACTAATCAAAACTTCAAACTTCACAACCAAATGGATTTCATGCAAACTGAGTTTTAACACCTCCAAAGTCCCATTTTGGGTCTGCCGGGCACAAAAGGGTTAAACATCACTCCAGCAATCTGAACCAGAAACTTCGTCTCCAGTCTTTGACTTGCTTCGTTCAAATACACAAGAAACCTTCCAACAACTTGTGCTTCGACGACAAAGTTGCAACTTTGACGTCGAAACAAACAATGTTGTATTTTCTTCCTTGGATAGCAACTCTTGTGCTCGACTTGACATGAATTTTATGAAACTTGGTCTCATGGAGATATTTGGAACCTTTGCGGCATTTCATAAACTTTGGCGGAGAGTATGTCTCTAAAATCTATGGACTTTGGACATCCTTCTCCGCCAAAGTTTGTGAAATGCCGCCAAAGTTCCCGACATCTTGATGCTCGCTCAAAGAGGTTGTGCTTTCTGGGTCATGTATTTTGATGTCAAATTATGATGCTGTATTTTGAGTTTCCTTTTGCATAATTAGACCCATCTCAATTGCCAGTGCATTGCCAGTGCATATCTAGGAATTAGTGTTGCAATAAAACACGTTTCATTAAATTAGATATTTGAGCACTTCTCTTATGAGATAGGGGTTGAAGTGAAAGTAATACACAATTTGAACAAGACAATGAGGAAGTTGATTGTAAAAAGACCAAACAAAACGGGGCCCCATTCCATAGACATTGCAACTGTGGTTGGGATTCCAACACATCTTTCCTTGCTTCAATGCCGACCAGCAGGTTTCATTTTTCACATGTAAAAAGGTTGCAAAAAGGTTTCAGCATGATGTCCAAGCAATCCTTGAAACTGAAGAGGAAAGTGACACCAGTGCGCGGTTACGCCCTCACTTACTTGACGCGAGACCGGTGACAGATGGCCGCGGGCTTACTCGAAGGACAACCGTTGCAAACTTTAAAACCCTCGCAAGACAAAGAGAAGAAGAGCACCTAATTCTACACAAATGTCATGCCTACTGGCCCGAGCTAGATCACATCTTGTTTCAGCTGGGCCCCGTCTCTCCCACGCCTTCTTCATTGCCCAGTCTCCGTGCCTCCACTTGCATTTGAACTCTCTTCATTGGGAACTCATCCCCGAATTGTAGTTGGCTGCCAAAGATTCATACGAGATCATGGTCCCGAGATATCCCTACGCACTTCATGTGCGTGTGCCTAGCACCATACAGTGCTTATGTGCGTATGCTTACTGATTGCACACTCATCCGATGGAGCGGAGATGGACGCGCAGGGCAACGAGCAAGGAGAAGAGCGCAAGTTTCATGCTGGAGACAAGCTAACGAGGAGATTGCGCCTCGCCCGCTTTAAATTCCATTACCATCCAGGGAATCGATTCTCCTCCGGAGGATATGCCGACGAATGTAGAGTTTATCCTTTTTTCCTGTGGTTTTTGGGCAGCTGCTGCAAGGAAGGAGATCGGAGACGAGACAGATCGAATCACTGGACGCAGCAAGGCGATTTCTGTGGTGCCACTTCATACGGAATCACACTAGCTTTCAAGCTTTCAGGTTTGACAGCATGAGACCAGTGTATTTTGTGGTGTCAAGAGATCAGAAGGAAAAGCAATCGTGGGTTGTCTGCTAGGTTTTGGTGTTAGGGTTTGGTGTTATTCCTGGATTCACTACCGATATTAATACAACAGAGTACCACGTCTGTCACATCGAGCTAGAGCTGCCCCTGAGCTCCGGTTCCTTGTCATGGTCGCTTTGGCCGAGTGGTTAAGGCGTGTGCCTGCTAAGTACATGGGGTTTCCCCGCAAGAGTTCGAATCTCTTAGGCGACGGAATGTATCTGCGACCAATTCCTTTTCGTTGTGTACTATTTTACTTCAATTTCTGTTACGAATTTTATTTACTGTTCTTATACTTATGATATTCATTTATTTTGAACACACTCTGCATTTTAGTGAAAAAGTGGAAAAAATAGAGTTTATATTTTAAGTTCTAACTGGAAGATCTGGATGCAAGGTGAAATTCAATTTCATAAATTTGTTTGTAAACTTTCAATGCCTTTTAGAGGTATAGCTAATGTTTTGGAGCTGCCCTTGAAAAGATATGGTCCAACATTTCACATTTAGAGTAGCCTAATTTTTGTTCTGAAACAAATTATATTTCTATGAAGCTTACACCATTGCACATCTCCATAAAAAATTCAGAAATTTGTGATATCATAGAACCCGTCCAAAATGGCAAAAGTCCTGAAGGGATAAAACATTGATCAATAGGGGTTACATTTTGAGTATTGCAATTTGGATATGGGAATAGTTTTTATTAGATGGCGTACTAGATTCACCTAAGATGAATTATCTTTATTTACCACCATACATTATTTTCCCATGGAATAACTAGTTCGATATACAGTGGGCTCTCTTTACAAAAGCATACGATACAACAACAAATTCACTATAACAAGCAGCATGGGTCCTGAACAAATATTTGTTGTCTACAACAACCACTTTGTATTACAGCAACATCCATCAAACCAAATTGTCACCCCGCATGACATCCATTCAGAATAAAGCATGTGAGAAATAAATGCATGTCATAACTAGATGAGTGATGTCATCTTTTAATAGAACCATTCGTCCAACATTCCCAGTAACAGCCTTCATCCACCCTTTCCATTATTATAGCTCCTCAATATAGCAGCTCTATGTATAACAGGCAAAACCAATAGAGCTGTTGTAAAAGGAGTTGATTGTAGGATGTATCACAGTTATATCAAGATTGAAGACATTTGCAATTAGCTGCTTGAGATTGCACACTTGTTTATTTAGGAGTTCAAGGATACCCAACGTAGCCATTCTTTATGAAACATTTAGGAGTTCAAGGATACCCAATGTAGCCATTCTTTATGAAACATTTAGGAGTTCAAGGATACCCAACGTAGCCATTCTTTATGAAACATTTAGGAGTTCAAGGATACCCAACGTAGCCATTCTTTATGAAACATTTAGGAGTTCAAGGATACCCAACATTTAGCTATTCTTGGCGTCCTTGGTGCCGAACCGCCCCTTGGCATACTCCTCCTTCTTCAGACTTGTCCACCCTACTTCTTGCCTTGGGAAGCCATACACCTCTTGCTATCTACCCATCGTCCATCGGTCCTTGCAAGCTCGGATGCTATTTCCTTCCAATTCCGAGAAGGGATCCTGTCGGAGCTCCTGCACAGTTGAATCCACCCGAAAGTCCCAAAAAAAATCCAGAAGAGAAAGACAACCCATACGGAGGAGATCCTCCTTGAGCTCGGAGAATTCAAGAGGGATTTTGGGAAGGAGTGGTGATATATCCTTTGCCATGGCGGAAGTCTGGTTTGAAGTCATCTCGAGGTGGAGGCTTGTCTTTCTCGTTCCTTCCTTGTCCGAGGCGTGTGCTTAGCTGTCGGGATCACCTTCCTTGCCAATACCGCCTTCCTTTCTCCTTCGAGCAAATTGCTCCTTCTCTGAGCAGGTCCGAGTTGCTCCTCCGAGCAGGCTAGCCGGATTGCGGCTTGGGGTTGCTCCCTCTTCTTCGCTGCTTCCTCCCGCCCGAGCAGGTGGTCCCCTCTTCGGGCAGGTCCGAGCTGGTGGCTCCCTCTCCGAGCACGTCCGAGCTGCTTCTTCTCTGGGCTCGGAGCAGACAACTTTCTCCTCGGCTCCCTAAACTGGTCCTCTTCCTCGTCGTCCGAGCAAGAAGCTCCTTGGCTCCAAGTAGGCAGCACCTCGTCTCTCCGAGTTGGAAGCTCCTTGGCTCAGAGCAGGCAGCACCTCGTCGTCTGAGCAAAAAGCTCCTTGGCTCCGAGCAGGCGGCACCTCGTCTCTCCGAGCTGGTCCTCGCCCTCGTCGTCCGAGCATGAAGCTCCTCGCTTCGAGCAGGCGACACCTCGTCTCTCCGAGCTAGTCCTCCTCCCTCGTCGTCCGAGCTGGTCCTTGCCCTCGTCGTCCGAGCAGGAAGCTCTTCGCTCCGAGCACGCGGCACCTTGCAGCTTCCAAGCATGCGTCTCCTCGGCTCCCCGAGCTGGCCTTTCCCGGCTAGTCGCTCCCACTTCCGAGCATGCGGTTCGCTGGATCCCTGGCTCATAGTCGTTATCCTCTCTCCTGGCCATGCTGTTGGGTCTCAACTCAGAGGCGCTCCTTTGCCTTGCTTGCTTCTAGCTCGGACTACCTTGGCTCGTGGTTTAAACTCGGGCCTTAGGCTCGGGCGTTTGGCCTTGTGGTGTATACTTTGAGGTTTTTAAATAGCCCCTTGTTTCTTCAATCCCTAATCCTAACTAGTACTATTACTAATTAAGCTCTAAGTATCAAACTTAACTATTTATCATAAGTTTGATCCTATAAATCAACTAACTAATTTTTTAAAAATTTGTGGTATGACAACGTACCTCCTCATTGCACGCCGCCGCAAGAGCTCCGAAATCCTCATCCTCCTTCTTAGCCGCCGCGCGCACGGGCGTGCCCTCCTCCGGGACTGAATCGCTCATCCTCAAGCTGCGCCGCTTCTTCCTGGATTTCACAGGGGGAGTTGCTACGAGGGCACCACCCAAACTTGAAAGCACCACAACGGCTATGGACTCCTCCCCACTCATGTCGACGCGGTGGTGGTAGCTGAAATCCTAGCGCGGCCCCAACGTGAGAAGAGAGAAGACCATACGAAGGTGAGTGCCCCAACTGGGTCCTCTCCCTCACTTTGTCGTCGTGCTCGTGAAGACTAGTTTTGCAAGTGCTTGCAATTAGGGGGAGGAATCAACAACCACGAAAACTCCTGGGACACGTGGGCAACATTGTCCACAGACAGGAGTGTGCAACAAGTTCATGTTGTTGTGCATTATATAACTGCGTAGACATCCTTGTGGACATGTGCACGTCTTTGACGACATCCACAGCGTGTAACTCGATGTCATGAACGCCGTGCAAAAGTAAAATTAAACACGTCTGTTTATCATGACTTCGGTGCGTACTAAAATTGACCAGTTAAGGTCGTGCTAAAACGAGTGGCTTTTTTTTTTCAGATTGCCGAGGTCATTTTTGTGAACTCCGACTCTGAGAAGTAGAGGTCCTTTGATACGTTATCTCTGACGTATAATTTAATGCTCTCTGGCCCCTCTCAAAAATGCTCATGAACATAAGTGATGTCTAGTTTGATGTCAACTATCACGTCTATTGTAACGTTTTGGATAACATGAGATAATCCGTTCTGCATTGTATGTGTGGACATTAACGTATGCTGGCATGTGCCTTCTCAGGAAGTTCCAAGAAAACATTGGACACCTTCTAGGAGAACTGCAGATGCAAAGTCCGAGTCACTTACATGGCGTCCTGCAATGCACGGGAGAGTGGAGACAACCCCTCTACTATTCGAAGACTTCGGGATGGTCGTACTCTTCGACACATTCCCCTCGGTGACTTGATCTTGCAAACGGAAGTGCGTGTCGCTACTGAACATGGAGTGCTTTCCTTCAGGTGTCCTTGTCGGAACTCCAAGGGCAGTCGTCGGAAGTCAATCAAAGTCATTCGAGAGCACCATGCCAACGTTGGCCGTGATCCATTCCTGAAGCAATCGCAAGTAGGAGGTGACCCCCCCAGAAGGATACCCACCACAGGGATTGTGAATTGAGGATGAGGCTTTTGACGACGATCTCATTCACGAGCAGGCCGCTGCTGACGAATTCCGTGACATCCCTCAAGACACTATGGAAGACGTTCCCGAACACAACAAAGAAGATGTAGCAGATGCCGACACGCCAGCAACACTCGATGAATTTCACGACGTCCAACAACAGATTCTTGAGGCCTTCGACCGAGGAGACGCGCTGCACGCGGAGGCTGACGCAGTTGGAGAGACTTTCTTTGACGTCGAAGGGGACGTCCACGAGGACGCTGCAGACACAGATCAGAATTTGGAGGAATTGTTCACAGAGGCCACCACTCTTGTCTTCAACGGCGCTAGGATGAGTATAGTGTCGGCCACTATTATTCTGATGAACATGTGTTTAGTGTTCCGGGTGAGCAACAAGTTCATGGATGAGCTTTTTCGCTTCCTCCATAAGGACTTGCTGCCAAGGGGAAACAAGTCACCCGGCACGCACTATGAGGCGCAAAGAAGCATAAGACGACTTGGATTACAATACAACAACATCCACGCTTGTCCTGAAGGTTGTGTTCTCTTTGCGGATGAGCACGAAAATCTTCAGAATTGTCCAACATGCGGGAAGGGACGTTGGATGGAGGGGTCTCAAGTTATTCCCGCTAAGGTCATCCGTCGCTTTCTTCTGATTCCTGCATGCGCTCAATCATTGATAGTCCTGCGTGGAAGCATGTCGACACGGACTTTGCTTTCGGCAACTTCGGGACCGAGGTCCGCAACATGCAACTCACACTAGCTCTGGATGATGTCAATCCCTTCAAACTCAGCAACACAAAGTGGTCAACTTGGCCCGTGCTAATTTTGATTTACAACTTGGAGCCGTGGTTCATGACAAAGAAGTTTTTCATATCTTTGAGCATTTTGATCTCCGGGAAGAAGTCACTGACGTCAAGCAACATTGATGTGTTCCTGAGTCCACACTGAAAGAGCTTCGTCAACTGTAGGACGATGTCTCCACTGTTGATGGTTCCAAACCCCATGGAAGTCGCAATTTCAATTGCCGTGCTGTACTCATGTGGACCATCTCAGATTTTTTGGCATACGCTCTGATTTCGGGACTCACTTGCAAAGGATACAAGGGTTGTCCTTCGTGTGGACCTAATACTGATGCACGCATGGCAAAGACATGGATGTGTTATGCAATCGAAGGGTGCGAGGCTCCAAGATAGTATACATTGGCAAACGACGATACCTTCCTCGCCACCATCCATATCGACGCTTCAACGGCCACTTAGAGCATCGATTGGAACCTCCTGTTATGTCCGGCAAGGATATCGTACGATATGCAGCGTGGCATCAATCCTATCTGGATCTTGGTGGAAGGGAGGGTGGGCCAAATGACCCAGTGCACACGACTGGAGTGAAACGGATGTCCAAGTTGTACGAATTGCCATATTGGAAGGTGATTTCAGTTTCTGATTGACTGTGCGTTACTGAAGACATTTCAGAAGGCATTTGGATGGACATATGTTGACACATTCACATAGATAGACACTAAGCAAAGGAGACGTCCTCAATAACATCTCTACAGAGGTCTGCATGTCTGTGTTTCTGAAGAACAGGAGAGGTACTATTTGAGTTTGTGAACTTCTCTAATTTTTTGTAGGTTGTTGATTGTAGGATTTGCTAGAGCGGCACATGCTCGATGCAATGCATTGTGAGAAGAATTTCTGCGAGTATGTTGTGAAGACGTTGATGGGTATGAACGACGGTCCAGGAAGCTGAGTGGACGCTGAGGATTTGGGCATTTGTGAAGAGATTTGGTTGCAAGATCCTCGCCGCCACCAAGACGAATTCTACATGCCCCATCCACCCAATGTTTTGACAGCCGCAAAGACGAAGGAAGTAGTTTCTATTGTGTCAAACATACGAACGCCGACGAACTATGTGGGTAGCATTTACAAACGCTTAGCCGATGGCAAATTGCAGTACATGAAGACACATGATTATCATGTCCTCATGCAGCAGGTTTGTGAACTCCCAATTCCTAATGTCTATGCAAAACAAGTCTTTCTGTATACCCATTGCATTTTTATGGTTGTTAGTGTGACAGTAGACGTCCAATTGAACATCTTCATGTTACCAGTGATGCTTCCATGTGTCAATGCAGACGTACTTCCAATCGACTAGAACGACGTCCTCGAGGTCATGGACGTGTCCACTATGCGTGCATTCACATGTGCTTTTGGACATAGTATGTTCACTGTGACTTCATTCTGCAATGCCTTAATGTGGCTATTTTTTTCCAGATACTGCCTGTAGCTGTTCGGAATGTCTTCAATGAGGAAGTGCGATCGGGGATCATCAAAATCAGTCGCGTATTCCAACGAGCGTGTGCAGAGGAAGTACGGCAATCGGAGAAAGAGGACGTCTTGCGGGATGTAGTGTTGGCTACCGCAATCTTTGAGAAGGAGTTCCTGCCCACGTTTATGAACATCATGAGTCATTTGCCCGTTCATCTTGTGCAGCAACTTTTCACGTGCGGTCCAGTTCATTGCCGTTGGATGTACCTAATCGAACAATATACGAAGACGTTGAAGGATTACGTGCGGACCTTTGCACACCCGGAACGAAGCATTGCCGAAGGTTATCACATGGACGAGACACTTGGTATGTGTACGGAGTACATGCGGCAGTACCAAGGCACAACTCATCGGATTTGGGAGCCAAACAAGGATGCAACTATGAACGACGAAATTCTTCGTTCAAACTGCCAACATAAACACAGAATGTCTGATGACTTCAAATCACACACGCATGTGTTCGTTTTGGACAACGCGGAGTGCTTAGAGGAATGGCAAGAGTGAGTGCCATCATGAACCACACTCAGAAATTGTTGAGGCAGTCATTCCAGCTTCAGAATTCAGTGACAGACCCTTAATCAAGTTTCGTGCATTGTTGTACATGACGTTTCTGGAGACATCGCAATTTACGTCTAGGATAATTGATTCAAAATGGAGAGTTGTCCAAATGTTTAAAAATTTAAGGCTTTAAGCCCTAAGGCGAAAGCCATTTTAGAAGAATCTCTACTTTGTTAATTGAAAACCATCAAGATGAACTTATTGAAAATGTAATTGCAGGATCTTCTTCTAAACTTATAGGAAATGATGTGGTCAAAATTTCATGATGGCACTCACTCTTGTACCTGTATAATATCTAGGTGATACAATGTAATACCCAGGTACATGATGTTATCACCTAGGTATTATTGAAAAATACCTAAAGCACAAGTCCATACCAGCTGGAAATAGGAAAGAGTTGAAATAGGCGTAGTCCGAGTCCTAGTCTAATGCAAGAAGCTCTGGGTTCGCAGACTTTGACAAACAATGCAAGCGTTGAAGAATCAATGAGTAGACTATACCTTTACTTCCGGCTTCCAGGTGCTGCTCCTAGGCAAAGCCGCAACAACTACTGCAACTTCTCAAAGTCAATCTGTGTCGTTGTCAGCGCTACCCATCGCCTTAAGACCCCTCGGTCTCTGCATCCATTATTCAACATGATCAGAATGGGACCTACATGATCACTATAGCTCATAGTGCATAGGTCGAGCACAAACATAGCACACAATGACTGTAGCTGACAGTGCGTGTGATAGCATAGGTCGAGCACACAATAACTATAGCTGATAGTGTGTGTAATACTAATTCAATAAGCAAAATCTATTTCGCAAAATCTCTAGATTAGTAGAGGCTGAGACTCATCGTTCAGTATCCCTCGTAGTGTACTCACCTTCTTGATAGTCTTCTTTTCCTTCACTTCGTAGCGCTCCCTTATTACATCATAAAGTCAGGCTCCAGGGCTGATGAATTGTTGCATCCAGGAGAAACACTTTAGAGAGATGCACACGAGACGAGAAGAAGCACTTGCGTGAAGAGCACTTACGGTGACGGCCTTCTCGAGGTGCTTCGACCTCTTTTTGGGTCGCATTGGCAGCTTGGTCCCTTTGATGGCAAAGAAGTCATCTTCTTTCTCCTTCCGTCTCAACTCTTGTGTCTCCTTCTGCTTCAACTTACAATAGAAAACTCCGAAACCTAAGTTAGAACCGGAAAACTGGGAAAGACGACCATTCCACTACATAACGTGTCATGTTCCCTCAAATGGATGAACAATCACCAACCTCTAACGGATGTCATCTACGTGTTTTTGATCGATGGCCCACGGCTTTGCGTATAAACTACGCAGCTAGTTAACGGTCCAGATCATCTTGGTCGCTGAACGACTTCGCCTAAACCCTAATCTCTTCACCACTCTCCTAGACTCTTGGTTGCTCGTTGACAGGCTTTTTGACATGGTTCTACGTCCTCGTGATTGCCTAAACATCACACCTACACGCCTGTCACTCCCTCAGATTGTGCGGAAGCGGGGTTGAGATAGTCGTCGTTCTGGAGCAAGGAGAGTCGGAAGGGGTTGGTGACTGTCGAGTGTATTCTGCTGGCCGTGAAGCGACCGGCTTGCATCTTGTTGTGGTGAGGGAAGAATTTGCAAATAGTCTTTCCTTTTTTTGCTTTGTGCTCGTTCCCTGACAGTTTTTAGTTGCAATAACAGTGGATTTGGCGGCTTATTTCTTATTTCCGTTTTGTTGCAGCTCAGGGTTGTTGGGGGAGCACGTGATGCAATGGAGTCAGCTGGAAGCGCGAGACTGTGGAGTGATGGAAAGTATGTGAAGTTCGATGATTCTCCTAAAAAGTTGAGCTATGAGCGTTTTGCAGATGGATTTGGCCCCGATGATTTGCTGTGTAGTTTATACCCTTTGGAGTTCTCAGATCTCGAGGGCAGTGAAACTTCACTGATATGTATGAAGAAACCAGGGTATGGATCAAAAGGCATCAAAGATTGGGCAAAAAATTTAAGTGCTCTTTTTCTGGTAAGTTCTTTAGTTCATTACTAGGTTGCTTTCTTGTTGCATGTATAGGGTTGTTTATGTTTTGTTGTATAAAGGTTGGTTAGAAAGTGGTATGTGAACATTTACAAGTATTGTGTGTAATTGGAGTTAATGTAGGCCAAGGAAGGTGAGGGGCTGGCATCATCGTCAGATTCGCAGATGAAGGCTTTTTGGAAGAATTCTTACGAAGATTGGACTATCTATCGACAATTCCGACCTCGAGTTCTTGTTGCCGGTGATGTTTTGGGCAACATGGAGTTGCGATTGACCTACTTTTTGCACAAGGACATGTCTGCCCAGGTGACTATGAAGTGGCCCCCATTTGAGAACGGTGTTGGGCAAGTGTCATACGCGAAGTTAGTTTGGCATTATTATCGTAAGGAGAAGGATAATAGTTGGATGGTTGATGCTCACGAGAAGGATTGGGTCAAGTTTTGTTTGTACTACTTAGAAATAGGGTACACTCGAGACCTATAGTCCAAGGGTTACGTTCTGGCAGAGTTGTCAGGACGCTCAACGTCCATAACGTCCGGTCGTTCGGACGGAGGACGTCCTCGGCCCCATGAAGACGTCCGGTGACATAACGACTTTGGTCACTTTACGCGGGAGTAAATAGTCGTCCGCTACCCCGGCCGACCGCCCGGCAGACGGCGTCGGGCGTCCACCGCTAGAGGCGACCATGTTGCGGACCGCCATTCCGTCCGCACAGGCGGCTGCACAGCTGACCTCTTGGGCGGACCGCACGATCGTCCGCCGCGGCGGACGGCCTTCTCCTGATCGCACGGCAGATCGTCCGGCGGTCGCCGTTTCGCCATCCGCCCCGCCGACCGCTCCCCCGACCTCATCCGTTGGTAGATTGACATCCTCCCGTCTCCCAACAATCATAATCACCGTGACTATAATGAAAACAGCACATGTAGCCTCACTTCACGTCCGCATGGCGGTCGATCTTCACCTGTCCGCGCGACTGACTGCCTGGCCGTCCGCACGGCGGTCGGTCTTTGCTATTTGAGCGCCTCCCTACACTAGTACAAAACTGGGAAAATAATAACCACACTCGATTTGGAGTTGCGGTTCATTTGACCACGTTGTCGGAACAGTCAGCACTGTTCCTAAATCGGGTTGTCCCGGGTTGTTTGGCCATAACTCCCTCATCTTTGGGAGTTTTTGGACGTATAATATACCATTGAAAGCGTCTTGAAAACGCGCTTTCAACAGTATAAGACGATCAGCGGACGCCCAAGGGCCGACTACACGGCGGTCGGCCAGGCCGTCGGCGGGGCGGACGCTCAAGGGCTGACCAAACCGCAGTTGGCTTTGCAGTCCGCAGAGCAAACGCCCAAGGACCAAACGATGTGCGGTTGGCGAGGCGGACGGCAGGGGGGATGTCCAAATGGCAAAAACCGATCGCCGAGCGGATAGCCTGGCGGTCGGCCATTCCAATATGCTTGTGGTTAGTAAAGGAAGAAAATGAATCAATATTTCTTATGTAGTCTATTTTAAGTAGAACCACTGTTTACAAGTTCTATTTTTCATATGTTTCCAAGCGCATAGGATATTTGGAATGGAATATCGAACTATATTCACATAAAATCTTCCTGACATTCCTTTGACTAATAATGCATATGACTCTTTCTCCTTATTTAGACTGCACGTGCAATGTCAAACTACCCGAAAAAGAAAAGTTCTAAACCACTTTTGTGTTGCCAAATAGCAGAGAGAAGTGGAGGTTCGGGGAGGGAGTTGCTGAAATTTGAGGCTTGGTGGCGTGGTGGCCGTCCGCAAAGCTCTAGGGACGAACGGCATGGCGGTCGACTACCAAGTGCCGACCGACTGATCTCAAATCGATTGATCAAGGATGTTCGATCGGCATCGGGTGGAGCGAGACCGTCCGATTAGGCGGGCGCAGTCGAGTGCGTTCGCCATCGAACGGCCACGGATGGATGAGAGCGATTGGACGGCTAGGATTGATAGTGCCGATCGTGCGGCCGTTCAATCGAGCATTATGGCCAAGTCCGTCCGCCATCGGACAACCTGAGCGATCTCAAGTGAGACTGGGCGAAGTCCAAGACATGATATTGACTTAGATGAAGATCAATTGTACATAGGCACGTTGTTATTTAGTCTAAGTGGATAATGTCTTGGTGCATGAACACTATTCTGTAAATTCGGAAGGTCATTTTTAAAGATCTTCTAGTGGATGTTTATTTCTACATTGCGGCCATGTCAATGTAAACAAAGAATATACATTGTATGTTACCCGTTTTTAAATAAACTTGATTGATTATTTTTTGTATAAGTCGATGTGTGGAATGAGAAAATTTTACACATTCCAACTTCTCCTACATTACATTTGAAAGGAGTAATTATTTTTGCAAGGATGTATATAGTGAATTTGGAACTTGGAGAAAGGTGCAAGTGTTTAACGATACTTTCCAAAATCATAATGTCGATAATGTTTAGCAAACAATGTGATTACCTTAGCAATGTCTTAAAATATTCCAAACTCTACACCATTTTGGGGTGGCAATGTTTGTGTTTCAGATAGAATTGGAAGTTGGGGGTTTGAACCAAGGTTGAACTTTCTAAACACACTTGGAATCAACAAAAGGAACGCAGAAGTTAAAAGATGAAGTGTTGGACCGGTAGAATTGGACCTCCTCGTTCATATGAAAATCCATATTTCTAATACACAATGCTTTTGAGATTATATTGCCAATTTCAGAATGGTATAGCATCTGAGAATCCGACAAAGAACCAACGACTTCTAAATGGATGAAGTACTCCATTGGAAGAGTTCATCCGCATTTAACGCATCCATTAGTTATCCAATGGATTATTGCCATACTATCTTGGAATGAGCATGTCAAAAAGAAGATCGTAATAGCCCTCAAAAACACTTATTATTGAGATCTCAAATTTAGAAATACACTACAAGGTCAAGCTTATAAGCTTAAATCATTGGATGTGGACCACTTTTTTATTTTTAGAATGCCACGATAGGATTATGGAATAGCCCAATAGTGCCGCATTTTAATAAAAGGTACGGGTACAATCCTAGTGACAAAAGGTAATGGCTAGATCTTCCATAGTTAGGTATGGCAATGGCATGTATTCCGAAATTTACATATTAAGCGAGATATATTTTAAAACCAACCACCATCAAGATTTGTATATATTCATGCTTGAATTTCATATCGATAAACATGTTATATGGAATATCACTCTTGCACCTATCATGCTACTACTATTGATTGAAATTAATTATGCGTTCAAGGAAAAAACAATGATTATTTAGAATAATTGTTTTTATTGTTTTCGTCAGAAAGACCACACTACTAGTTATTATTGGAAACACTATTGGCAAAAAATTTGTAACAAGAATCTGAACTCATCTTACTCTTGATCCATATAAGTTTAACCCCTGCAGACCTAAGTGCACTTTATGAGATTTATTATATTTACCTTGATTGTGATCATCTTTCAATTCAAGTGCTTAAATTTCACGAAATTTTGACCACATCATCTCATACAAGTTGGAAAAAAATTTCCTAACGTTACATTTTCAATACGTTTCTTTTTGCAAGCTAAACCTCTAAAGTTCTTTGAGTATTTCTCATAAAAAATGTATGTTTACTTTGTGCAAAAAGAAATGAGGGGAAAAAAAGCTTGAAGCTCTATTTTAACCATGACATCCTCAACAATACATTTAGAATAACATGCTTTCAATATTTCATGAAAGTTGACAGTACGGATTGAGAGATTATACACTTTGAAGCAAAAAACAAGGTTTTTTTTCTCTTCCATGTGTTTTGTGGATCATCTCTCTTTGAATTTTTATGATGTCAATTCCGAGCATTAGTTTAAGATCAAATTTTTTGCAAAAATTTGATATACAATGTTAGTTCCTTGCAAGAAAAATCAAAGAGAAATATGAAAGGTGCAAAATATTCAAAAACATTGTGGAAGGGATTGGGGTTCAAATACTATCATGATATATATATATATATATATATATATATATATATATATATATATATATATACATTTATTTTTTTTATTTTTTATTTTTTTATTTTTTTGGTTTTTTTTTGTGGTGTATCTAGTTTGTCATAAAATGAGAATCCCAACAGTAAAAAGGATGACATATATTGCATCATATATTAAAATGAAATTATAGAACAGAAACATTAAAAATAGATTTTTTAAAAATTTTAAGTGTAAAAAGGGTTGTATATATATTCAAAAATTAGTGATTAGTGTTAAAAGTTCATATCAATTAGTTTAAATAGCTAAAAGACATATTAAGCCAAGAGTTCATTAAAAGTTAGTTAAGATTTGAAGAGGTGCATCCATTTAATGAACGGTTGTGGAAAATATAGAAGTTATAATACACACCTCTTCCCAAGAGGTGTCTTCTCCAAAATTTAGATTATAAATAGCATTGGAATTACAATAATTCCACCACTACCATGTTGAAGATTGGAGTATGTCCTAGCTTTGGAAGCTAGTTTTTTTGTTTGCTATATGTATTTGATTTATGATTAATATATGTGATTATTCACTGTGTAATTATTGTCTTAATTTTGTGAATTGAGTCATTTGTAATACATTGATATTAGTACTTCATTTTAAATTAGAGAATTACTCTAATTTGTCTAACTAATACAATTTTGTGTGTATGAAGATTAATTATAAACATTGTGATGAGATGTGAGTGTGATTGAATTAAATTAATGTAAAACTTGAGTGCAAGTAAGAGTATGATTTGATCAAAGCTTTGAGTGGCATTGTAGATGTTTAAGGAGTGATTTCATGAATGAGAGATTCATGTGTGTGTGTTAATGTGTAATCAGTGACGTAATGCAATATTCCCATGAATGCATGGGCACTTGCCACTTGATAAGGATTTAAGTTTGAGTGTTGAAAATTAAAGAGGCATAAGAGTATGAGTAATTTTTAATGCTAATGATATAAAAAACCATCAAGAGAGATGCATTCCTTGATGCATAGCATGTTAAGAGTGTTATGTGCACATTAATAAGTTGAATTAAGTCTAACCTAGAAAGGAGATATTCCTTAAGGTGGATTAATTGCATTTGTGTTTTATGTGACAAAGACAATTGAGAATTAAGTGTAATGTAAATTGAGATAATTTCCTAGATTTAAACCAATTTTGTGTTATTCTTTGAGACTAACTTGAATATAAGAGGATCGTAATGATTAAGTGAAATTGGAGAAAACTATATTGCATGAGATAAGGTTTGAATTCTAAGAAGAACATAATTAATGATTTGTATTGAAATTTGATGGAATCTTCCATCGGCCTATCTAGGCATGGATTGAGAGTCTTCAGGGTTGACCACATGCACAATTGATAAAGGAATAATGTTCCTACTAGGCACTTAGTCCTTGGGTTCAATTAATACCTTGTTCCTTAAGAGTGATGCATAACAACCTTAAATTCTTAAGAGTTTGGGTTAAAACTTAAGTTTTGCTAATGGAAGAGAGTTTTTATATAGAAATTAAAGTCAAATTACAATACAATAGACGCTAGACCATCCGTGGAATGGATTTTGAATCAAAAGGAGAATATGTGTGAGTCTTGGTTGTTTTGTGAGTTGACCCGTTTTAACTTTTAAACCTTTCAAAAACCTAGACCGAAAGATGTGAAAATGTCCAAAATTATTAGTGGTTCTCATTACACTACCTAGAAATGTGTGAACATTTTTGACTTTGCTTGGAAATTAGATCTTTCATTGAAGACATGTAATATTTATTGACGTTTTTAAGAAACCTAGGTACGATCTAGTATTACAAAGACTCTTAAAATCAATGGAAGCTTCTAGCTAAACGTGTGGAGTTGCGCAGAGTCAAACTATGTGTGATTAGAAAAGCATTGCTTTTTCTCTAGAGATCCAAGTGGGACAAAATTAATGTTCCCACTAGGCTTGCATTATGGAAATCTATGTTAATGCAAGCCTAGTGGGAACATTATGGAAGTCACAAAATTCCAATTAAAATCACAATCATAGGAACGTGCACAAAGTGAAAAGTTTCTCCCGAGGGTGATTTGTTCCTTCAAGGATTAGACGAAGGTTGTGCATGATCTATACATTTCAATAAAAGAAAGATCCATGAATTGAAGGAATTTTTTGAACCATTACAAATTTGTCTTTGTCGTTCACATGGGATACCATATTTGTAATACATTACACTCCTGAAATTATGCTGCTGATTTCAGAATGGTGTGACAACTAACAATCCAACAAAGGACGAAGGACTTATGAATGGATGAAGTATTCCACCGGAAATGTTCATCCGCTCATAACTCATGCAATTTTGACCCGATGGGCAATTGCCACACCAACTTAGAATCAACAGGTTATAGAGAAGAGTGTGACGTGCAATTAGACGGCGGGCCTACCGATTGCGATCAAAGCGATCGGACGGCCGGCTCTCCGTCCGTGCGATCAAACAATCGGCAAGCCGTCCGCACGATCAAATAGCCGACTTGCCGTCCGCTCGATCTCACGGCCGCGAGATGTTCACGTTGTTCCACGTGGAATCGAACGGTCGATAGTGGCCCGTGCCGACCGATTTTGCCGTCCACCCGCGCCGTCTGATTTCAGTCAAAATAATTTCACTAAAAATATTAACTGTGGCCGTGGATTAATGATTTTTTATCCCGCAGACGATGCGTCCGACAAGATGTCCGGACGACGCACCCAGACCCTTAAAAGACGTCGGATTGGTAACCTTGCGTTCTGGGTTCGGTTGATGAAACCACACATGCGTTTGATATTCGGAAGGAGATGACCCAGTATGTAACGGTTTTGAAGCAACACAAAAATGTGGCTCCTCATATTTTCTGTTCAGCGATAAGTCAAAAAACTACTGGGGGCCAGAGGTCGCGACCAACGGTATGGACCCTATTAGACACACCCGTTTCTAACTTGTCCATCTCCATGCAAGGAAACCTACTTAGGATGATACAGAATCTGATGGTTAACCCCCCTGAAATCTTTCAAGATTTAAAGCTTTGATTCAGAATGCAGTTACATTTCCTCCAGAACGTCTTGGAGAACCATCCAGGTTCTGTGCCATCACCTCAGGGCATCCATTTGTCTCAGCATAATCTTCCTCCTCCGCAGTCTCCAAAGATACAAATGAAATGAGGTAATTCATTTCTATTGTTTTGTACATTCATTTCTTTTTTCTTTTCTCCACAACTTGCCAAATACAATGTATGAATGATTTTTGCTAACTGTTGTTCTTCTATGTGGCATTTCCAGATTCAAAACGACATTGAAGTGAAGAGGGTGTCTATTACAAACTTTTTTCCTTTAGTTCGCCCCTACAAAAGCTATACTCTGAAAACTGTGGAATTTTGGAGGGTGTACTACTTTAACTATCAATAGAGTCTTGCAAGAATTTTGAATTAGAGCGGTTCACATGTGCACTAGGTTGATAGCTTCGCATTGACATATTATATGTCAAGAAAATATTTATACCCAATTATTGGTGATTTTTTTCTTTTTTCTACTTGGTTGTATACAAAAATGTTCCAACCTTATATGAATCAAAATAGAAGTTTTGTATGTGAAGAGAGAGATCAACAATCACAAATCAATGAAGAATGTCTTAAAGACCAAGTTCAATCAAAATTTAAGACCAAAATCAATATGCATGTGTGTGAAATACAACATAATATGTGGCATAGTATTCACTGTATTCACTGTATTTTAGCATATTTGGTGTATTTTGTGTTGTATTCCTAGCTTTTCCAAGAGTTCTAAAATATCCAAATCATGATCTGATTGTTGGAGAGTGTTTGTGTAATGAGTGCGCAAATCTGAACCTCGTATCTCGAAGCCTAGTTCCTCATGGATTTCATGCAAATTGAGTTTGAGCACCTCCAGAGTCCCATTTCGAGCTTCCTGGGCGCTAAAGGGTTAAACCTCTTACTAATGGTTGGTGCTTATGGGGAGTACTTCCAGTGGCCACCCACTGTACATGGCAGCACACTCTGGGGATTCATAACTAATTCAATTCTCATTGGAAAAATATGGAATGAATTGGGTTGTCATTGTAATTCTATCAACTATCACTGAAAAATGAATGTATTATTATTTGCTCTCTCCATATGTGCACGTTGCTTAACCTGTTGGTTTTAGGGGGCTTACTTTAACAGCTAAGCAAGTGCTCATCATTCTCTTGACGCAATCAATTAACAAGTGAATTTACACTACATGCTCATTCTCTAACTAGCTTCCTATAATACAGCCAAACAAAGATTACATCAAAATCCTAGAAACTACATCAAATACGGCAAACATACAAACTTCCTAGTTTCTGATTTGTGTAAATATACGCTTTTGTTGGCTAACCATACAACATCCATCCACTTGACATCCTAGGTCTACTACCACCACATTCATTACAATCTGCACCTCAGTCATGGCTTCACATGGTAATTGATCCACAAACAAAATGTTCTGTGCATGGCCTTCCCCTTTGAACACCCGAGTCTACCCTCGAGACGGGGGAATATAGATTTAGTGATCCATTGATATACTACTAAATCTTTGTCCGATGGCCATAGATTTAGTGGTGGAACAAACAGACACTTTATTCACTTCGCCCCCCTTCGAGGACCGGAGTTCTCCTCTCTCTTTGAACACCCCATGTGAATCTCAACGCTAGTGAAATACGCTATCAGGGCACATTAAGATGCCAATCACTCTCTCTGCTTCCAACACTATTATCTGTGCACAATATCTTAGGAGCTATTTATCTACACCACCTACCATGAACAAGGAATCAGACTCCTCTCAGAGGATTGCTTAACCCTTATATGTCAGTCAAGAATTGTATATACAGGCGTGTATTGTACTCTGTAGAATACAAAAATGTATTAAAGTTTAACAAGACTTACACCTTTGGATTGAAGATTGTTCAAGTAACATCTTTCATTTTGAGGTCATTTCAACCTTATCATGTTCAAATACAACACCATACATGTAGAATACTATGGTCACTACACCAAAGGTGGTCATTAGTGTAAACCACACTAATTTGTTATAAATGCTATAAATTTGTTCTCCTTACAAATATTTTTACCAAATATGTTTACAATGATCCCCTCCCTTTAGTACTATGAAAAGATGTGCTCCCAGTTAAAAAAATCTTCAAAAGTAAAAGTTACAGCATTTCCATATCACTTAGTCTGGTTACACTAATGACCATCTTTCGTATAGTGGCACCTTCAGACGTTTACAGTAAACCACATGATAATTGTTGGAAATTATAACCACTATTTACAAAAGTGTTGGATAGGCAAACTTCGTAGGACTATCTAGTTTGAATCATAGAACGGGTCCAACTTTATTAGTTACACCATGCCTCTACCATGATCCAAGCTCTATCAGCTCTGAACCCCGCTATCAAGTCTTCAAAAGCTCATAGTCTTTGCAAACCACCTTCGATAACGATCGTTCTTGTGAAACACCATTCGAAGCATACGGATCATGTACACCACCAACACTATTACACAAACTGCGCCTCCAACTCCCACATAAGCACCAACAAGCTGCTTGTCATGGCGCTCTGAAGATACCACGGCAATACTCGCAGATGTAAAACTTGTCAATATACATATGATGGCCACTAGCAGCAATAGAGCTGCAACCTTCAAGCTTCTTTGGCTTCTGAATAGTTCATCATAGAGAGACTCCTTTGGCATCGGAATTGCGGGCAGGACCGCCATCAAGATACTCGCAATGGAGAAGTAGAATGACAAGCCGTTGCTCACGAAGTATACTCGCACTACACTTTGACTAGTGTGCAGAAAGCCATCGTCTGCCAAGCCAAGAGGTGGTTGCAAAGGTCCAATGAAGGAGGCTGTGGCCACCAATGTGGCAATGACCGAGGTTGCATTGGAAGCCAAGTTGATGCTTGTCTTTTGAGTTACAACTTCACTTACCACCTTCTCGTACCACCATTTTCTAGCCTCATCATTGGCCATGGGCCCAAGGCGAGGAAGCTCTTCTGTTTGGCAATGAGGAGTCCATATGTCAATGCCGGCTTGGAGTAGGAGGTTGATGCAACTGATGTCATTTGCTGAAAACATCTTCGGCTCATGTTTGTTGAAGTAAAGCTTGGAAAACTCATCCTTCAAACGTGCATACCACTCAGAATTTGGTAGCACGTGGAGTAGAGCTAAGGTTTGGAACATCTCCAAATATTTATTGAAGTTCTTTTTCTTTAAAAGAAAATGTAAAGCAGTCCCTTCTTTGTAATGTTGAATGATAGGGTCATACATGGGAAATTTGAGGATGCTTTGGATTGCTTCCACTTGGCCAGATAAGGCAGCACAATGGATTGTTGGATAGGACCAACGATCTTGGGAATGGGAATGGACTCCCATATCTTTGATAGGCTTGATATTTGGTTGCTGAATGCAAAAGAAAAATACAAAATTCAAATCTCTCCTTTACAAATTACACAAGCATTGAAACTCAATTCAAAAATTAGATGATAAAGTTTTCTATCAATTTAGGATGTAGTCAATGCGATGTATTGCGTTGATTCCAAAATAGCGTATGTAGAAATACATATGAAATGACAAAAATGTAAGAATTAAGTTTTTTCTTAGTTTGATGTGGTTTTTTCTCAAGATTCCTTTTGTGAAAGGAACTTGGATTGCTCACTATTCATTTCTTTTCTACCTTTGAACAATCATATTTTACAAGTCTACAATTGAATTCCTTATTTCCATCACATGAACTAAAATAAAAATTTGATTCATGAACAAAATGCAAAGTTCTATTTTGCTCAAATTAAAAATTAAAACTAAAATTAAAAATACACTTACACTAAATCCAAACATACTATATATGATGACGGTTATACTAAAATCAAAAGTATTGTAGCAACAACACATAGAACGACACTAATTATTATGATGCAAATTTCATGTTGCTATGTATTCTATATTTGACAAAAAGAATGACAATTTGAAGATAATAACTGCACACTATAAATTCCAAGGAATTTCAGATGAATAGAAAGCAAGGCTTACCTTTAAAATTGTCTCTATAATCTCCGTTCTGCCTAGAAATGCTGCCAGCTGTAATGGCTCAAAGCAATTATAATCACTTACAGAAGTAGTATCCCACTTTCCCGATATGATTTGATTAGTTTTGAATGGAGAAGTCTCACATCTAGAATACATAGAGTTGAACATTGATATCGAATCAAATAGAATTGCCAAATGAATTGGTTCGTAAGTACATTCTCGTCGATAATGTGGAAAACACCAATATTCCAACGTGGCCATGGAACAGAGAGGGGACAACTTTGCATTCCAATCCAAAATATTCAAATACGATCCTGTGAAATTTTCAAGGTATTCCAGCCAAGTAATGTCATGGATGCACATGAGGTGAAGAATGGTGCGACCTGCACCATCTTTAGAGTTCATGTATTCCTTTATCAATTTGGTAGACATCTCATTAGGATACAATTTGTACAATGTGTGCAGAAGTTGAAGGATGTCAACAATCATATATGGATCTTTGTCGTTGTCAAGAGCTGCATGAAGAATTGTTCGGCCGCAAGGATCTAGAATCTTGAATAGAGTCGACGCCATGGACCCACTCCCTTCAGTGTTGCCCTGTTCCATGGACCCACTTCCTCCTTCCATGGACCCACTCCTTTCAAGGTTGTCTTTTTTCATAGACCCGCTACCTTCAAGGTTGCCTTGCTCCTTCAGGTCATGCTCATTGCAAGCACGAAAAATTCTCTCAAAAATTTCCCATGTCATTTTCGAATCTAACCTTGATGCTGTACTGAAAAGAAAGTGTAGGAAGACATGTGCAACTGGCACAAATTCGTAGTCCACGTCCATCTCACACTTCTCTTTCAGGCCTTTCATCTTCTTTCCCATGTCACCTTTAAAAGCATCCGGGTCTTCAAGTATACGTTCAATGATATCATACACTTTCGGAATCATGACACTTTCCTCAGAATCATAACGAGAAGTCCATTGATCATAAACACAATCAATGGTATGATCTTTCACGTCATCTGGAACCACCAACCTGTTGTTTTCAGTACCATTCACGCTCTCCGGCACTGTTTCTTCCATGATTTCTTCCTCCGCATCTCGAGGGCCTAGTTCGGCGGGCGATGAAGGGTCACAGTCCTCTATGTTTCCACCCTCAAATAGACGCCTCATGTCTTCACCTGCCATGTCCCACTCTTCTCCGGAGAACAACAATGCATTCCCTCGGGACCTATCTAGGACTCTTCGAATGCGCACTCGAGTGGCATCTGAGGGAGTGACCTGATCAACCTTTGATAAACAGTTTTTCTGTTTCACTTCATCAATAGCCCACTCCAGAAGCAACACCATCTTCGGGCTCCCACTCACCACCGCCATCTGCACTGCTGTGATATCGTCCTCACAAGCCTTACGAAGCAACTGCTCCCTTGTGAGCCGTGAGATTCCAGGACCATGCACCCGGCATGTACAATAACCTTCATCATCAAACATGTTCACCAATATGAACTTCACCAAGCGAACACATCCATGGTGCACTCCCTTGTGCAAAACGGTGATGCCTTTTGGTCCCAGCTCATGAATCAACGCGCGCTGCTTAGAAAGAAGCGACAGAAGACTAAGGCAGCTGCCTCGAGGTTGCAAATGCTCAAACCACTCTGAGGTGGAGGACGCAGTCACAAAGACACCTGCTGCAGGAACATGCTCACCTTTTTCACTTGCCATTGTTGTTACAATCTTCCTCCACAATACTCACTCCAGTGATGATATAAGCTAGTTCGAGCACCACAAATAAAAAGAGCAATGAGAAACCGCTCCAAGAATAGTTCAGCTCCACTCTCCTTCACAATATTGTAGAGCACCTCCCTTTGATCCGTACCTGTTCAAAGAACAAAACCCTAGGAACACAGGTTTATAAGTTGCATATGTGAGTGTGCAAGGCATCTGCAAATCGTACATCCACATGTCTCCGTTTTTTACTCCACAAGTTGACCTTCAACCGCTACCCAGTCACGGATTCGGGCTGTTCAGAATGCCAAAACGGCACAGGATAATGCACGGGGTAACGCCAAATGATACTTCCAAGAGGAGCTATAGGAGCTGACACATGTATCAAGGCTCCTAAATAAGAGCAACAAGAAGTAGCAGACCTCTTTCAAGACGGACAATGTCCATAAAAGGAGGACATTGCTTCTAAACTTTACGAAAATCCAAGTGATACGGACAGAAATACAAATGCAACCTCTCTCGTATCTCTCGTATCTCCAGAAGTTTCAACTGGATCATCAGAAGTTTCAGTTCGGAACTAGGGGAGCAACAGGCTCTTAAAAGCGACAGGCCCTAGCTACAAACGACTTGCATGCTAGCTACGTTTCGCGTTTGAGGACTTGCCAGTGGAGGTTCTCGAGAGCGACAGCAAGCTCGACGTGACCTGGGGCGTGGGGCGTGATGCAGAACCAAGGTCCTGGGAGGAGCAGGCTTCGGGCGGAATGTGAAAGAGATCACGCGTGGGTTGGTGAATGGAGCCTGATTTTACAGTTAATTCTGACCTGCTGCTGCACTGTACACTCTACGCGTATGACTTGTTCCTTTATGGGGATAAGCGACGTGGTATGGTCCACATATCGCTTGTGATGGAGAATGGAGCCTGGTTGTACAGCTACTGTAACTCTGACCTGCTGCTGCACTGCACGTAAGGTAGTTAGGCCTAAAACCGCCAATATCCCATGGCCGCCAGCTACTTTTTCACCAAAAACCGCCACTATTTGCACATGTAACCAACTCTCTATTTTTAATTGTGGGAGGATAGGCTAGGGTGGCATGAATTGCCCGGTCACTACAGTCAATCCGGGTTCGCGGTGTCAGGGCCCGGTTTTAGCCCTGACACCGCGAAGACCGGCCCTTCTCCCCAAGCGCCTTTTTGCCTCCTTCCCACGATAACTGCCACTCTCGCCCTCAATTATTTCGCGCTGCCCGTCTCTCTTTTCGGCACTTCTCGCCGAAAAGCCCCTTCGCCCCCGCCTTCTCCGGATCACCGAAGTCACCTTCTCGCCCCCGCCTTCTTCGGATCACCGAAGTCTCCTTATCGGCCCGACACGTGTACTCCAGAATGACCCGCCCTTCTCGGCAGCCTCAAACTGCCATCCACACCGTTTCGTACGGCGCCGTCTTTGGCACGATCATTGTGCCGTATAGAATCCTTTCGGAAGGGGAGTGATTGTCTGCGCCTAAATTGAGTTCCTCGATCACAATCTTCCCATACAAGACAGGTCGAATGGAGATTCTAGCGAGACGGCGCCACCAACCGTTGCCGATAACGGGGCAGCAGGGAGGAATTGGAGGCGTCAAGGGAGAAAGAAAGAAGCTGGCGTGCAAGAGAAGGGGCTGGAGGACCTTGATGCCGCAATTAGGGTTTGGCCCGCATGCAGACTACCTGAAGACACACGGTCACAAGGTTCTTCGGATGCGCGATTCGAAGAGTAACGCAATCCAAGCTTATCGCTGATATTCCCTCATATTGTAGGTCCAGGCTAATCGGTTTAGGCGGCGTAGGCAATAATCATCATCGCCATCACCATCACCATCAACGTGAAACCCTAATCCAGGCATGACAAAGTTTTGTGTGGCGGCACCATTTCCAGCACTTTTGAACACTGTTTTTTGCCCTCTAGCGACATATCTAGGATCTTCAAGCTCTGCGTCAACGATTGCTGCTTCAAAACTCCAGGATTTTCAAGCCTCTGCGTCAACGATCGCCGACTGAACTTTTCGGTAAGTTCCCTGCCTTTCTTGCTTTTTATTTAATTCCATTTCGGTAAGTTCTCTGTCATTCTTACTTTCCATTTCTTTTTGGTGATGCATATGGGCGGTCCTTCTTCCATTCCGTTTCAAATGTGGGGCGTTGGAAAGTAAGCTGTGTGAAGGTGTAGAAAATTTTGCAAAGCGTCCAGGTTTAGGGTTTAAGAGTTTTAGGGTTCTCGATAATCGTTTCTTGCGATAAGGTTTCATGTTCGGCAATGTCCTTCCTCGCAGGACCGTAAAAATGCCGAAGCGGCCGGTGTGTTTCTGCAAGCCACTATTTGATGAGATCCCGGTGGAGAACAGGAAAGGGATTCCGCCCACCTACAACAAGGAAACGGGGAGGATCGAGCAGCTATTCACTACTAGGAAAACAATGGAAATATGATTGGGTTTTATGACTACCAAATGTCATATGACTGGGTGATGACTACTACCAAATTTAGTCCTCAAGCCAGTCATAACGGACAAGTCAGATTTTGTAGTCAGATCTGCGAGCACGCGTTCCCGCAGGCGCGTTCTCAAAAGAGTTTTGGGACCTCGATTCTGGGCAGCCCGATAAATGTGACTACTGTTAGTCATATGTATGTGGCTAAGATTAGTCAGAACCATCTACGTATATTTAGTCAGCGTATTCAACTCCATGACTATTAATAGTCATATATATACATGTATGCGACTAAGGATAGTCAGCACCATCTGACTACATTTAGTCAGCTTTGTCAAGTACATGACTAAAATGCTGGAATGTAATGATGTCATAATATGACTACCAATAGTTGGATGGAATGGTTGTGATGACTAGAATTAGTCATTCTTTTGGTTTAGAAATGGTTCATAATCTGACTATGAATAGTCGTTGCTTTCAAAAATGCAAAAAATCTGACTATGAATAGTCGTTGCTTTCAAAAATGTGACTACAGCAAATGACTACATATAGTCATGAGAATCAAAACGTTTATGAGCGTAAGTGACTAAGTATAGCCCGCTAATAGACATTGATGATTACAATGGATGCTTTAAGAATTGTGTGGGCCACAATATAAAGCTATTTACTGTTTGTCCCATCTTCGTGATGGGAGGGTCGTCTAACACTACGCTGGAGTAGATAATGTAGTCGTCGTTGTTGCTCTTCTGCACCTCCACGGAGACACAACCTTCTGGAATTGTGGCCCCATGCAATCTGGCCCCCTCGCAGTTAATCACCTTCTCAATACCAACCACCTGTTCTTCTTCACCGTCTGCAACACCCATGATTTCCACAACGTCCCCTTTGCTAAATTCCGAATGCGCTGAGGCTTCATCATTTTGTCCACTTGTCTACAATTCCACGATCACTTGAAAATAATGGAATAAGGACTCCCACGAAAACTAATCATGGAGTTTAGAAAAGAACCAAGTGGGTAGTGCGACAACTTTTCTTACCTTTGATGTGTTCTTGTCCACCTGAGCCCCCACTTTGACTTCCTTGCTATCTTTTGCCACGACAACAAGGTTCCTTGATTTCTTCTGTTTGCCACCCTTTCCCCGTGTCTTCTTCTCCTCACCAATGGAGGATCCCTTCTTTGTCCTCACCTGATCCTGCAAATCAAGGGACTCCTTCTCTCTCCTCTTGTAAACGCCGGCGGTACCCTTCTCTGTCCGGGCTATTTTTGGCTCACCCCTGCTGATTTCGAGCTTCTGTACCTCGGTAATCCTCTTCCTCTTCTCATCAGCTGGACGATGCTTCGGCGGCGATGGCAAGGTGGTGTCCGCCTTGACTTCCTTGCCTTTGCTGACTTCTATCATCTGCACATCGTCGCATTCTTCATACTCCTGTTTACCCCAAAATCAACTACCACAGTCACTAATGAAGGCACGTAGGATAAAGGGGGAATTTCTAACTAATTCTAGTCAGCAATGTAAAACAGGTGACTAACTTCAGTCATAAATTCCATAAGCCTCGTCCTCTCCGCACTGGATGGACGAGGCTCGTCCTCTCCACACTGGGTGGACGAGGCTCCTGCAGCAATAGCAACAAGGCAGTTTTGTTAAATGGAGATTTCATCATTACATCAGATTACATCAGATCTAGTGTTTTCACACCAGCTTGCAACAAATTAGACTATACCCACAACTAACATAGACGGTTTCTCACTCTAATACTTCAGATTTGAGTAGGGTTTAGTAGATCAAGCTAGATCTACATCAGATCTAGTGTATTTAGGCCAGATCTACCATACCCACAACCCAATTTCACCACAAATGCTCTTCAAACATCAAGATCTATTCACACCTTCAAACCCTAACACAAATACACAATAGATAGTAGATAAGTCTTGCTTTACTTCCTCAAACGTCCACAAAGTCCACATCCACACTCACTCTAACCCTAGATCCACATAACACATCAATCATTCACTAGCTCTCTAACTCCAACCTACACACTCCAAGTTGCAACACCTCAAGAGAGAGAGAAAAAGAGAGAAGAGAAGAGAAGAGAAGGAGAGAGAAGAGAAGAGAAGAGAAGGAAAGAGAAGAGAGCCTCCAAGTCTTAGAGGGCGGCTCTCTACCCCCTCCAAACCCTAATCTGCCCTAATGGATGAAAGGTGTCCGGATGGATGACATCCATGTCCGGACATTTTCATCCAAAATCTGGACAGTTCATCCAAAGTCCCGACTTGACAGTTTCATCCACTGTCAGTCCGGACAGTCTCATCCATTGTCCAGATTCATCCACTGGTTACTTTTTACCAATAAAACTACTTAGTAACTCAAAAAATTACTACCTAGAGCTTATAATAAGCCTAAATCTCCGGTTAACAAGTTTCATCCGGTACTTTCTCCACTTTGTTGTCTTCTTCCATCTGCACGTCCTCTATTCCCTCAGGCTCATGTTCTCCCTCCTGAAAATTGAAAACAACAATCGTCAGTCATGGCAACTAAACACACTGAACAAGGAACTCTTTGACTAATTCTAGTCTGAAATGTTAAGTACATAACTAGCTTTAGTCATACATTCAATGACTCATGACTAACTTCATCTACCTTCGTTTTGTCACCCCCGCTGTCACTTCCGGATTCCTTGTCCACGTTCTCTGATGAATTTTCTAATGTTGGTCCTCCTCATTCCTGGAAAAGAAAGCGTCACATCAGAAAATATAGATGTGTATTTGGCCCCACTTATTGAAGAGCTGCAGCAACTCTGGCATGGTGTGAATGCTGTTGATGTCTCTAATGACAACCAAAACAAGAATTTCATCCTCAAAGCGATATTGATGTGGTGCATTCACGATTATCCTACGTATGGTCTTGTCTCTGGGTAGGTGACAAAGGGTTATAGAGGATGTATTGAATGTGGCCCGAATGTTAGTACTCGTAGATCAGCCGCACTAGGGAAAAATGTATATTTGGGACATCGGAGATATCTAGAAAGGAATCACCCGTATCGACGACTCCGAAGAGCATTTGATGGCACGGAGGAAATTAGAGCTCCTCCTTGCTCTCTAACTAGTCGAGATATTGTGCGCCATGCTAAAGCGAGGGAAAATGGCTAAATACACCTAATGAGATCAGAGAAGGGGGGGAGAATGATCCAGTGCATGAAACTGGAGTGAAGAGGTTGTCAGCCCTGTACAATCTTCCATATTGGCAGGTTAGTCTACCATATGAAATGAAGACCTTACTATTTGTTTCCCTGCTCTTGTGTTATTATGTGACTACAGAAGTAACATATTTGAGTATACGACAGGAGTCCTTCAGTACGTGGTTCACTATTGTTGTATCTGAAGACCTTGCGATGGAGAATGATGTCTCTGGGGATATACTCGCACTGTTACTACCTCCTACACGAGAAGCAAAGGGATACAAGGCGATGTATGCATATGGCAATCATATACGAGTACGAGGAGCAGAAGCAGATATGTTCACATGTGACAGTGGAGTAGCGGCTACATTTCTCCAATCTTGTTGCGCTAGTTCTACTGACAGGAACTTGACGATAGCAAATTTGGAGTATGTGGGATGGGTGGACAAAATAATCAGCGTAGACTACGGGAAATTTGAAGTGGTGGTGTTGTATTGTACATGGGCACAAGCAAACAAGAGGGGAGCTTGGGCTACAATGAAATGTGACGAATATGGATTCACATTGTTCAAATTTGATCGATTGATTCCATATTCAGCGGACTCCTTTGCATTTCCCCTTCACATACACCAAGTATTTTTTGTAGACCACGAGGAGAACTATGGATGGAAGATCGTTTTACGACGACAGCCGCGCGGTGCAAGAGTCGAGTCAAGTGATGGCGGAAGACATGAACTGCAAAGTGTGTGGTTAGGTAGAGACGAGGAGTATGCAGCCCTACGGCCTGCATTCACTATTATGGAAAGGGAAATGGACACTCCTGATTTGCGATCTGGTAGGAGACTAACCACAGAAGATCTAAACCAAGCTTTGGCTGTTGAAGAGGAGAATCTAGAATAGGGACATGATGTGCTATCACAACGCAAAATGAGGTAGCATGCATGGCATAACCCATCATATTAGTAGACCAAGTAGGAAACATACTATGATAGACAGTAGCATTGGTCATCCTAATCTTGATGACTAAACTTAGTCAGCGATTCTACATGCACGACGGATATGAGTCACTCGTACGACATTATTGTTTATAGTGTCTAAGAATAGTTTTTGAAGTACAACAAGTGGCTATTTCCATTAGCATGTTTTTGTATTTTGCGGCTACAGAAGTAACATATTTGAGTATACGTTTATGATTCCGCAGTCAGCACATGACTATATATAGTCATCAAATAGGAAGGAAAACTGAGGAAGGATAACATGACTCGTTCTAGTCATATAAACCGAATATAGGACTAGGAAAGATAATATGACTAGTGTTAGTCATGCAAACCGAAGGTACGACTACAATTTTCATGGCGTAGTCGGGGGATTTGGGAATGTTCTAACACTCATCTTTCGCACCACTGGCAGTGTCTAATGATTTGCCATGTGGTGGATTCAATGCATTGCGAAATAAATTTGTGCGAAAACATCATGAAGACAATATGGGGATTGAACGATACACTAAAAGTCCGCCTCGACCTTCACGCGGCGAAGATACACTATAAGGGAACTAGACACGTACTCCTGATTTGAGATCTGGTAGGAGACTAACCACAGAAGGTCTAAACCAAGCTTTGGCTGTTGCAGAGGAGGATGTAGAATAGGGACATGATGTGCTATCACAATAGAAAATGAGGTACCATGCATGGCATAACCCATCATATTAGTAGACCAAGTAGGAAACATACTATGATATGTAGTAGCATTGGTCTCAATAATCCCATTGACTATACTTAGTCAGTGATTCTACATGCACGACTAATACAAGTTACTCGTACAACATTACTGTCCATAGTGTCTAAGAGTAGTTTATGAAGTGCAACAACAGGCTCAATCCACGTTGCTAATTCTCCATTGCCAACGTATACAATTGGAGTTGCCTTATAATTATCTTCAACGTCACTCATTGATTAAAAAACATGCATGTGCACACCTCAAATTAAAATTCAAGATTAGTCATCAAAGCAAATCTAAAACAATTATTGAGAAAAAATTCAGCATGGACGTGAAATGGGCACAAATTGAAAAAAAAAACTGGTAAAAAATAGGGAGAGGTAGAATAAACGAAAGTGCAAAGAATACATGAGGGGAAGAAGCGTTGTAGTCAAAATAAAATTATCATTTTAAAAAAGAGAAAAACAAAACATCACCGCAAAGTATATAAATGACAAGTACTTGAACAAGGTGCAAAGAGAACTGCAGTGATTGTAGACGGTGAAAAGGGTAACTGGAAAAAATATCCACGACATCTGAATTGATAAAATGATATGAAAACGTAGGAAGAAAAATAATTATGGAATGAATAAATATTAAAAAAAGGCACATGCTAGTTTGTTTTTGAAAAGAAGTTTAAAAAATACAATATAGAAAAGATTAAAACCTTAAAGGAACGAAATAAATTCCAAAAAAGAGTGTAAACTGAAGAAAGAAAAGTCTAATTGAAAGAATGGATCAAACATAAACAAAAGTATATAAATTTGAATTAATATCATAAAGGCCCCACTCTAAAACCCTCTCACAATTGGCTGCCCAAAAGCATAGTCAAATAACGACTATATATAGTCATATCGCTGCCTAAAACCGTAGTCACATAACGACTAAATCTAGTCCTATGGCTGCCTACGGAAATAATAACAGGAAAAATACGTTCCCTACGGAGTTCCCATTGAGGTCCCGAGAAAATATGACTAGAATCATAGTCATGTGATGACTACAGCCATTTTAGTCATCAAAGTGGTTACTGATGACTGCATTCCAACCAAAAGGAGCTTGTAGTCATATGGCCGTAGTCATATTTCCACTGTTTTCCTAGTAGTGATTCGTCATTGAGAACGACCACATTTGGCGCGATAGCTGGGAGGTGATGGAGGCGAGGGACCTTATCCTGGAGCTGCATGGACCGGACTCGCCCATCGTACCGCCTGGACAAACCGGCCCCAAGCAGATACTGTGCATTCATTGCAACACGACCCACCAGAAGCACAGGTTCAACCTCCACCGGAACCATGCATTATGCGAAGGGAAGGGGAAGGAAGGCGTGAAGATGTCGTCGTATCCCAATTTGGGCGTCAGGGATGTGGCAAACTTTGTGGCACGACTTCGGGATTGCCAGTCGGCTGAAGATGCAATTCAGGTATTCGGCACCATAGAGCCGATAGCCACGAAGAGGAGGCCTCGGAAGGGTGCCGATAATGAGGAGGAACCGAACAGTCGACGTCGAATTAAGCGCGGGAAGAAGCTGTCAGAGGAGGGCCCTCCATAGAAGCGTACCGCGGCGGCTTCTCGGAAAAGACCTCCGCCCCTGAAAGCTATGTCGAGTGACGATACTTCTTCCTCGGCAGAGTCGGGAGGAGATCACAGCACAGATCATGAGGCCGATAACGCACGGACTCTGACTGTGCACGGCGAGAAGGGCGGTCCTCCGTCCGGGGATGATGCCTCTAGGAATTCCGGTGCCGAGAACCCGATGTCGAAAGTCCGAAAGTCCGCACTCGCGCCGGCGCCCAAGAGGGATTCCTCCATCGTCCTCCGGAAGGCGGAGCTTGCGAAGCAGAATGTACCGAAGAAGGTGGCACAAGCTGAAGAGGCCACGAAGAAGGCGAGATTTGAAGAGTCCTCGAAGAAGGCATTCCGACCCCCAGCAACGGCGAAAAGGCTTACGGGAATGTCTGTGGAAGAGACCGCGATGGCGAGAAGGCATCGATTCCCACCGGTGCAACAGCGGTTCAGAGAGACGAGTAATGCCGAGAAACCCTCCGACTCTGACGAAGGAACGCCGATAACCTCGCACGAATCCCCCCAATCCTCGGCCCAGAAGGAACAGCGACCGCCGCTAACATTGGCCAGTATACTTCGGTTAGGCTCTAATGATGGTGCGAATCCCGATAAGCGCCTCATTCTCCCGGCGAAAGGTAGCAGGGAGCAAGCTTTGGAGTCGGAGAGGGCCGAGATGATACGGCAGGTGCAGGAGGACGCTGCGCGCCTTTTCTCGTTGAAATTGGTGCCCACCCCCGAGACGAAGGTACCGAGAACGCCGCTATATCTACTCCTCAAGCATGGTCTGCTCGACAGTATCACGATGGGCAGTTTACATTCCGAAGATGAGCTGTTGAAGTACGTCTTGTCCTTGGTGGAGTCTGGAGGCAGCCAGGGGAGGTTCCACCAGGCTCTCGGAGCCTGCATTTCCGAAGGGGTCGGCTTCGACGATAACCCTGTTTCGCTTCAACAATTGTCAAGCCTTTGCAATCTGGCAAAGAATCCGGATTACAGTACAACGAAAGAGGTCTGGACAGAGGCATCGAGAGGAACGTGGGCATACATGACGCATATGTTGGAGTGCGTCCAGTTAGAAGCGGCTTTGCAGGCCAAAAACGACAAACAAAAGCGGTGCAGGGAGAAGTTAGTCAGGATGGAGATGAGTAGATTTGATGCCGAAAGGACGGTGGAGACAGAGGCTATTTGATGGGACTTCAACAATCTCTTCGGGTATTGCGCGATGAACAAGATTCTTCGATCATTGCTGCCCCCACTGCCATGGACGCACAACATTGACGAGGCTCGAGATGTCGTGCACCGTCTAATTTCTATCAGAATCGACATTGCCCCGTCTCCGGCCCCAGCTAAGCTGTTGAAGTGTTACTTCGTTTGCAACGGGTTCTCGCGGGTGTAAGTTTTTCCTTCTCGCCACAAACTTGTCCCTTATCGTGTCTTCTCGCCCCTTATCGTCTCTCATAGTCCCTTATCGTCTCTTATCGTCCCATATCGTCCCTTATCGTCTCTTATCGTCTCTTATCGTCCCTTATCAGTTTACTTGACTGCGTTGTTTTTCAGGGGCCGGAATATGTGCAACCCTAGCGTAATCCCCGGGCCTGCCAACATTGAATTGTACTTGGATGCTCCAGTGGAAAATTGGGATGGGCCGTCTCAAATGTACGAATTCCTGAGTCCCTTCCTCTTCGGAAGGGACGCATCCGATATGCACCTCCCGTTCTCGGCGGCGTTCTCGCGGCTCCGCGATAATAAGAACGGCGGGCGAGATTCTATGTTGCGCTTCATCGAAATGGTCGATGCTCGTACTGTCGTGGACACGGCAAGGAGTCATCCAGAGGATTTCGTTCGACAGTGGTGTGCTGCCGATAAGGGTACCTACGAACACTGGAATACCCTGGACAAGAACTGCTTGGCAAGGGAGGATCTGGACTTCATGTATGCCGGCTACGTTCCACGTAAGATTTATCCGATAACCCCGTCATTCATCAAACTGTTTTCTTCCTCATTCTTGGTATCTCCGTTATTTCCCTGTGACTAACGATAAGGCTTTTGCAGGCACTGTAGATCCTACCGGGGCACGCGAAAGGGATCTTGCAGAGGCAGATTGCAAGAACGCCGTGTCGCGTCTGGTAAAAAGAAAGTGGGATCGGCGAGAAGGGCATCCAGTGACTTCACATGACGAAATTCGGCGGGAGACGTCTACCCGAACAAGGGACCTCGAGGATGCAGCCACCCTCCTTCACATGGACGAAGGAACCTCGAATGAATTCCGCGTCCAGACTCGGTTCCCGGGAAGTAACGACGACAAAGGATTCCCCGACAACTGTATGGACGAAGTTACGGAGGAAGCACAAGAGGGGCCTAGCGACGAAATACGTCAGGGAGGTGTTCCCGATAGCGTCCAAGAAGAGCCCGCTTCTACAACGGCGAAGTCATCGGGCCGTCCCGCCGATAACCCATCTTCCATGGAGTTTTCGTGGACACAAGCTACGAATGACCCTACCCTCGGCTTTCCGGAGTCTTCACAGTCGCTGATGGGGCTATCTCAATTCGACACCCCTCTTCAGCATGTTGTGTTTTCGGGTACGGGGGAGAAGGAACCCGGCATTAAACCCCACCGTCTATCATTCCCTCTGTCGAGTCAAGGTATTGAAAACCTGGACTCTACTGACAATCCCCCGGTGGTTCCCGAGGCGCCTTCCGTGACACCCTTCGAAAGTCATCCAATCCCAGAGAAGGCTCCCTCTTCGGACTCCAATTACGCTTCTCCGCCAGGGCCCGATAACCCTGCTCCTCCGCTAGAGCCCGAGAACCCGCCAGAGCCCGAGAACCCTGCTAGCCCGCCAGAGCCCCAGAACCATGCCAGTCCGCCAGAACCCGTTGAGCCTGCTTCAGTACCAGATCCTGATAGCCCTGTTCTGGTATCTGAGCCCGATAAGCCTGCTCCTTCGCCAGAGCTCGATATGCCTGCTCCTCCGCCAGGACCCGTTGAGGCTCTTCCTCCGCAAGAGCCCGATAACCCTTCTCCAAAGGAGAAGGACCCCGAGGAGATCAGACTAGCATTGCGCTTTATCAAGGAAGCACAGGAATTTGGGATGTCTAGTATTTGGGTTTATCCTGGACTCGAAGAGCGTGTTATGAACAAAAGGGAAGGACAGAAGGCGGCGTATACGTGCATGTTGAAGAAGAACCGCGGAGTATGTACGTCAGACTGTGTGTCCTGGGAGAAAGCGCCCTCGCTCTGCTACGAAGCCGAGGAGCATGACGCATTCATGATAGAGAAGAACCTCAACATTATTATAGAGGTCCTAATGCGGCGGTGAGTGTCGTCGTCTATGTTATCGTGTTCTCTGACACCTACTGTTTATCGTCACCTGTTGTCTAACGTCCGCTTTCTTCTGAATTGCAGGCCTCGTTTTATTCACCCGAAGGACCTGACTGGAGGTATGAGGTTTTTCGGTCCAGACCTTCGGCAAGCGGTGGATGTCTCGCTCGCACTATAGGATTGGCATTGCGTGCTAAAGGACAAGCCGGAAATGGAAGGCACATTTCTGGATTTCATCCTTAGGCATGTCGTCTACCGTGCGAAGGATCATGTTCGAATCAAGTATCATCACACGCACAACTGGTTATCGGCGACTTTGCAGTGCTATCTGGAGGATGAAGCGAAGGGTTGGGATGACATCGTGAGCTTTCTCAGCCGCTCGTTCCGTAGCACCACCAAGACGCCGAATACCCTTATCGTCCCTTACCACGATAAGGGTCACTGGAGCGTATTCGTCGTGGAGCAAAGGCGAACGTATCACCTGGACCCAGCGAAAGGCATGCACAAGGGTCGGGAAGTGAACAACTTCATCTTCCTTGTGCACATGGGATGGGCAACCGCGAAGGGCGTGAGGATCGGATCTCGGAGTTGGACTGAATGGCAGAGTCGATCGCCGATAAGGTTGCCTTTGCCTAGTCAGAAAGAAAGCTGGGAGTGTGGTTTCATGGCAGGCTTGGGCTTCTGGCAATACCTGACCGCACGTGGTGGGCGCAAAGAGGCGGAGGAGAAGACCGTGACGGAGACCAAATATCTGGACTGGGACGGGAAGAAGGCGTACCGATGGTTCATGCAAGCGCTGTATACGGAGATTGTCGTACCGCTTCCGTTCCACGATGCCCTTAATCTATGTGGTCAGGATACGGTGGAGTTCGGAAGCGGAAGTCCGGACGTAGTTTTTGTGGAAGCCGGTAGAGAGACGGCAAAGAAGAAGGAAGTCCCAGTTCTTGGTATTTCGGAGACAGTGGGGGATCGTGATCTTCAGGGCTTCAAAGTGCTCACAAACCCACCAGTGACTCGAGGAAGGCGGAAGAAGTCAACCGCGCCGAAAAGCCCGAAAAAACCGAGAAAACCGAAGGGCACCACCAAGATGAAGAAGTAGGCGATAAGGGGGGGTGTTGTACACAGCCGATAAACTCCAGGAAATTGTACAGATTAATAGGATGCCGATGTTGTACATTTCATTCATTGTAAATGACAATTTTTTCGATAGCGTACATAAACGGATTTTTGGACCCCCTTGCAGAGGCTTGTAAGCGGAACTTAAAATCCAGTCTTTGCCGATTATATTGAATGTTGAGTTTTAACTTTCAAACTAAAGAAATATCACTTCAGTGGAAATTTCAGCCGATGCATGGAACTTAATCTAAGAGCATCTTATTGGCAGTATTCTACCAATAAGATTACTAATGGTTATCGGTGCAGGTTTGCAGCTGAAATCCTCTACCCTTTATACTCATTCACATCGGTGCCGATAACCTAAGTCGTTTCTTGAGTTAGTCTTTCGCTAGGTGGAACGGACCTCACCCGAAAACCTCTGAAATCCAGGAAGTCATGCAACCTTCGGAGCCTCATTCCAAGACCGTCTTCATTTGTGGGGAGCGGTGCAGCTATATCCTGGAGTGGATGAAGCATTCCGGCTTCGATTTCAGCCTCCAACCTTGAGAGGGTGGCGTCAGTGTTGCGCAAAGCTGCATCCAAGTGTCTTGCTAGCAACGGTTGGCGATAAGCCTTCTCGAGTAGCTTTAGGACAAGCTGATGCATACGATCAAAGTCGCATACCCATGTCTCCCCTAATTCTCAAAGGTTGGAAGTCACTGGGGTTACATCTCCGGCTTCGGTATCGGAGGGAACATCATGATCGGGGAAGCCCTCGGTATTCGGGTGTCGACCATTGTCTTGGCGGAGAAGATTCGTCATTCCTCCTTGGATTGTGCCGCGAAGGGAGCCCAGATATCTAGCAGTTTTTCCCTCCGCCAGGTCAGGTCTTGTCATTTTCAGGACCTTAACCTCGTGCTTACAGATGTTACCTTTCTGGAAATGAACACATTGGCAGACGGCCCATTCGGTGCATGGATTGTATACCGCATACGTAAGGTGTCTCCTATTCGAGGATTTAACGTATGCAAGACCTCCCGACCACTCGGGCAAGGTGACCACATTATCGGGAATTGTGTTTGCTTGGTTGATTGCATTGACCATGATCTGCCGCTGCCTCTTGTTCTTTATAAAACCGTTTAGCTTACACCAGTGACTGTAATCATACTTCTCGATGACATTTCCAGTGAGCTTATAAATAAGCTAGTCCATTCTTCGGCCGATAAGCTTCCTTTTGGATTGCCGGAGCACTGCTTTCATGTTAGAATGGTATGATTCGATCGCTACAGTGGTGTCCTGGCCAGCATGGGGGATTTTCCGGTCTCCCACAACCCACATTTTGATTTTCGGGAGCCATTCCTTGTCGAAGTACTTCCAGTATGCATCAGCGTCTGGCAAGAGAGCCTTAGCTTCGCCGTAAACGTGCCGCACCCACTCTACCAAATTCCACACCTTATCGCCGGGAGCTCTCGCCGAAGGGTCTTGGAAGTCACTAGGTGTCTCTGATACGTACATAAGTGAGCCCACAATTCGCAAAGCTCCGGCCCTCGTCTCTACCTCTTTCAACTTAGTACATGCATTCTTCTGCCACGCTCGACGAACATGCCAGAGACATAGAAATAGATGCGAGTGCGGCCAAACCTCCCTGCGATAACCCGACACGCCAATAAGTACGACTCGCTGAAGCCCGTCACCCGATAACGTAAGAATGCTAAATTGCTTACCGAAGAGAGTTGATCTCATTATCGGCGTCGTCAAGTACAAAGGCAGTGGGTCTCCAGTCCGGCCTTATCTGCACCAACTTCTGCTTCAGAGCGCGCATCCAAGGGACGAGATCTGCTTGTTTGGATTTCGCAGTGATCACGAAAGCCACTGGAACACCGTTTCTCCACTCGTCGAATACCATCATCGTGAAGAGCGGATACTGGACACGCAAGCAAGGAATTAAGCGGTATGGGAGTGAGTGCTCCTAATTTTTATACGGACCCTACATGGAGCACGGTAAAGGTATGTGTACCTTTTTGTTGTTCGTTGCGAATGTCCCGTCTATAGCAATAATGTTATCGTGACTGTATTTCAGCATCATGTGCGTCTGAAATGGGGTTTGAATCCCAATTACGAAGGGTACGTTATCGGCATTCAGCACTCCATCGACCTTGCTGCCCGGGTCTTGGTAGTAAAAAACCGTACCTCGGTTTTCTCGGACCCACATTCTCACACTCTCAGCGTCGTTGTCGTGTTTCTTGTATAGTTCTTGCGCACGGACTCCGCATATGTTGCGGATGTCCTCCATGCTAAGGAAACAATCTCGAGAAGGCGTAAGAGTGCCCTCATCCCGTGCCTTCAGTACCAGCTTCTGGTGCTTCTGTATTATAGCTGCCATCGGAACTTGCTCTTCAAATTGCCTCAGAACCCAAAGCCTTACTTCCTCCGATATGTACTTCCAAAAGCGGAGCTTTCCCTCTGCACATTGTCCTTTTCGTGGACGATGAGGCCCTGTGTGTCGACATGTTCCGAGCAAAAGTACCCTATCTCGGCGATATATGGTAGAAAATAGTACCTCTTTACGTAGAAGCGACATTGGCAGCCCACTTTCATAGAGCCCCCCTCCTTCGCATCAGTGGCACGAGGGCCTTTCTGGCCAGCGCCGGACGTAAGTTGTTTCCCTTTGTGATTGTATTTCAATGGTGTTGGTGTCATTTCGGGCGTGATAGCTTGGATCTTGTCCCTGTTGTCTTTGGGACCGTATTGACAACGCCATCTGCTTATCGGCGTTGACCATCAGAGATACGTGCGGTACTGAAGAGATGTAACGGCACAGCCGATAAGCAGATCTACCGTGTATATTGAATGTGATATCAGAGGTCGTGATTCACTTACCGCTGGTACTCGATGTGGCAGTTCCACCGATAGTGCGTCTTCTCGCCGACGTTTGTGGGGTCGTTCTTGTCGCGGACGAAGGTAGTCTCTACATCCTTTCGGCCAGACTGCTCACCCTCCACGAAATCCGAGACCCTATCCCAGGGAATGTAGGCGATAAGCTTGGACTGCTTCCTCTTCGATGATTGCGGATCGTCTACGAACCTCGTATCATTCTCGGCCTCCATGTTCCACCTAAGACATTTCCACGTCAAAATCCCTGGAGGAGGGTTCTGTAATGAATCGCCCATCCGAAGAACCTTGTGACCGTGTTTCTTCAGGTAGTTTGCATGCTGGCCTTCCCGGAACGCGGCATCAAGGTCCTCCACCCCCTTCTCACGCACGCTAGCCGGTTTCTTTCTCCCTTGACGCCTCCATTTCCTCTCTGCTGCCCCGTTATCGGCAACGGTTGGTGCCGCCGTCTCGCCAGAATTCCCATTCGGCCTGTCTTGGATGGGGAGATTGAGATCGAGGAACTCCATTCACGCGGAGACAAGCACTCCCCTTCCGGCAAGGTGCTACACGGCACAATAGATCGTGCGAAAGACGGCGCAGTACGAAACGATGTGGATGACACTTCGCGCCGGCAGCCGCCGAGAAGGGCGGGTCATTCTGGAGTACACGTGGCGGGGGCGAGAAGGTGACTTCGGTGATCCGGAGAAGGCGGGGGCGAAGAGGCTTTTCGGCGAGAAGTGCCAAAAAGAGAGACGGGCAGCGCGAAATAATTGAGGGCGAGAGTAGCAGTTATCGTGGGAAGGAGGCGAAAAGGCGCTTGGAGAGAAGGGCCGGTCTTCGCGATGTCAGGGCTAAAACCGGGCCCTGACACCGCGAACCCGGATTGATTGTAGTGACCGGGCATGAATTGGATGCACAGTTGGTGGTTTTAGGAAAATGGGATCTTCTAGACTTATTTGAGTTATTCGTAAAGGGAACCGGTCTTTTGTCCTCCTTTTTTCATTCGAAAGAGAATCTAACCTGTATTTGAGTGTAGCTGCAGAGTAATCCTGTGAAAAAAATTTAGGATTTGAGGGTTTTGAGGAGGTATTATTTATGGCACAAATGGCACAAATCTCCCAAAAACAAACAAGAACAATCATGAACGTCATGACACTCTCGCATGTATCCTACAATCCTAGAGTTGTGCATGACTTGAAGGGTCAGAGTTTGCTTAAAATAAAAGCGAGACACAAACTCGAGTTTGGGAATTCTAAGGCTCAAAAACTAGTCTATCCAGTGTTCTATTCAAGGTCTACAGTGAAACCCTGCTAGTCGACTCGGCGACCCTGGCTTTTCCATTTTACAGGTTAGAAACTGAGGATTTGAGGTACTTTGCAGATAACTCTATTGTACATGCAAGAGTGGAGAAAATGGAATATTTCTAGAATTAGTTTAAAATTGAGTCATTGCCGGTTTTTAGTTGTTATGCATGCGGTTTTTGGCCATTTGTGGGAGGGTCATGGCCCCCACCTACTGACGGTGACCCAACATTCTTCACATGGATCTTTGAAAAATCATAACTAATTCACATTTAATCGGAAAAATATAAAATCACTTGGGTTGAATTTGTAAGTCTATTGGCTACTACTGGAAAATAAATGTTATATTGTTTGGACTTTCCATACATACACATTGCTTAACTTGGCGGTTTTAGGCATAACTATCTTAACACTCGTGCTACTGATGGACGGACCTCCCGCTGGCACTATATCGAAACAGACAATCACCAGATGCTTTGGTGATGCACGCTAGACTTCGATGACGATGCTGGAGTCTTAGCACGAGTCATTTGTGACTCACGTTGCAGGTATTGGCAGCTGTGCCAGTGTTTTGTACGGTTTGGTGGTACAGTGTATCCTCTTTAACCCTTAAGGCCGATCGACCATATATGGGTCGCTTCTGGAAAAAAACCTCTATAGAAAGTGCTACAGGCCACCTCAAAGGAAAAATTTGACCATGACGTATAGGTGGAGGAAGATGGGCATCTTTTGAGACCATTGCCGCCGCAATCGGTGCAAGCATCAACGAGCTACAGTGATTTCCGTGAAATAAGTTTGTAGATTTTTGTTTTGAAATGTATCCATTGCGTAGATGCCATTCTGCATGATCTAGAACACTCGTAGACCCTCATAGGCCAGAAAAGTTCATCGGCCTTATAGGGTCAATATGACAAGTTTGGGAAACCAAAAAAGTGTCGCAGTAGCGAGGTGTTATATAATCGTGAATATGACATTTTGAACCTAAATGTTGTATTATCGAGGTTTTAATTTTTTAAATGCACAATTATAGATGTCTAAAGGTTGTGGAAAAGTATCTACAAGAAGGAAAAAGTTGCCAAAAAGTATCTACGAGAAAGAAGTACCCTAATCTGTGATGCACATGTTCCCATTGCTCACAACTTGTTCCCAACATGCTAAAATGTTCCCAATGCTTTTATTCCCTCTACAATATGACAAATTGGGGGTCTCAAAGTGCCACAAGAAGAATAACTCTGGTCTCTAGACGAGAGTTGGAGTGAATAAAGTGTTTGTTTGTTCCACCACTGGACATAGGTTTAGTAGTATAGAACTACTCCTCCCTCTCAAGGATAGAAAGTGTGACAATATTGAGTGTCATAGTTGTATTATAGAGGGAGTTTCAGACTACAAAGTTTGGTCGCGCAAAAATGTGTCATATAATCAAGGTTGTTGTACTGTACAATGGATTGTTGTAATACAAAGGTTAGTCTGTATTTCATCAACTTTGCCATCTAGGAATATAGTAGATTTAAGGGATGTTGACATTATCTTTGGCTAAGGTTGACCCTTAACACTACCATTCAATTGGGAGCCGTATATACATGTACGTATTTTACTTTGTAGAATCCAAAAAATGTGTTAGATTTTAGCAAGACTTACACCTTTGTATTAAAGATTCTTCAACTAAAATCTTTCATTGGAGGTCATTTCAATATTATATGAACCTTATCATGTTCGGATTCAACATCATAGATGTAGACTATTGTAGCCACCAATGGCATCTTTTGACATTTAAACCGTAGCACATGACCAAGTGCTAGGAAATGGAAGCTTGAAGGTTCAGGGAGGTTCCTATGTTAGAAATTGACACCATTCATCTTTGAAATTTGTACCCTAAGAGGACATTACTAGCACCTTATTGGAGGAACAAGTTTCCATAAATCCGTCATTTAATGAAAAAGTTATAGGGTTTTGAATTTCAACAGGGAGAGCGGGCACGTCAGGCAACTCCAATAACTTTTGTTAAGACACTCTAATATGATGAGAGATTTTCAATACTCGCAAGTAATATGATTTCCTTTCATATTGTCAAAATAAAGTTATTGTCTTTAGTGCAATATTTGAACCTTGACTCCTTGCACAGTTGTTTTGAATATGCTACACCCTCCTCTGCCTCTAAAAATTGGTGTATAAGGAACTAACATCATGCTTAACACAATGGTAATGAATTTAGACCTTGTATAGTGCAAAAATTCAACATCAAGTGAAATCAAAGTCAGTTGATCCACTAAACGCAGGGAAGAAAATGAACCAGTTGCTTGACTTCAAACACTAAAATCTTTTAATCCATGCGGTCAAAGTTTATAAAATTTTGTAGGGATGTTTTTTAATCAGTCTTAATTGAGATCCTATAGTCAAATGTAGGAATAAAAGTTTTTGTTTCCTTCCTTAGCCATTGCTCTAGAATCCAACAATTTTGAAGTGCTTTTGGTGTGAAACTATCACGGTGCCTTTGGGATTAAGGATTAAGGATTAACCCTTTAATGATGAGGCAACTACTGTCTGGTCACTTAGACATGTTTTTAGGAAGTAACTGCTAGTTGGTACACTGAAGTGAGTTGCCCTTATCGAAGCGGCAATGCTCTTTGCTTTCCTCCATCTAAATCATCTTTCTAGTCTCCAATTGGTTGAGGCACTAACGAACCACAATGATTTTTGTCAAGTTTGGTGAATAGTGAAATGTACCCTGTGTGTGGATGTGGTTGTACATGATCTATTATAATCGTAGATTCTCCTAGGGCCTTATGCACGACTTCGTCGGTAAAGGGTTACTAATTAAATGTAAGAAGGTGCCACTGGTGACCACAATATTCTACATGAATGGTGTCGTATTTCAACATTATAAGGTTCAGATATTGTAATGACCTTCAAATGAAAGTTGTTAGTTGAAGAATCTTCAATCCAAAGTGTAAGGCTTGCTATACATTTATACATTTTTTTGCATTCTACAAAGTAAAATATGTGCTTGTACATACAGTCCCAACTGATGTTTAAGGGTTAATGTGATGGTGTCAAAGTTTTGAAGATGGTAATGTTATTTGTGATCACCCAAAATTTCAATAAGATACTAGTCTTTTTATTCATGATGATATTGTTCCTTTAATCTTAACAACTTCTAGATGTGGAAGAGCTCAACCGGTGGTCTTTAGAATAGAATCCTTATTAAGTGTAGAAATTTTTTGTGGTGTGACATGTCAAAACTCAAATAAGAAGTAGTCTTAGTTGCCTTTGAGAAAGAAAAAGGTTAGGCCATGATTCTTAGCACTTTGTTTTCAAGTCTTTGAACTACACTAAACATCGCATTTAGTGTCGTCTACACTAAATACGAACCCTTACACTAAATGTAAGAATTACAATTAGTGTAATGACACAACATTACACTAAATGTGAATCATTACACTATATGTGAATGGCAGTAAAAACGGGTGTTTTTTTTTTTACTTGTGCGCAAATAGTGTATGAAAAAGCTTGCTGCAGCTAACACTAATTGTGAACTTGTTCGCAAGTAGTGTAGTAGGGTAATTACACTATTTGTGTGACTACACTTAATGCGATGTTTAGTGTAGTTATAGAAAATTGAAGTTATTTGAGGCTATTTTAATTCATAAAATTTGAAAAAAAGGTCAAAATTATTGGTATCTTTGCCTCATTTAATGAATAATTGTAGTGTCAAGGGCCATTCACACCAAGATGTTTGGCTTAAATTGAGAGTGTTCCAAGATGATTTATTGTTAGAAAACAAGATCAACTCCGTAGTGTTTGACAATTACTTAATTTGTAATGATTGCATCTAAACTCTTTCTAAAGAGGAATTATAATTTTTTGTAAATTTGTCCCTAAATAATTACTTTCTTGGTCTCAAATTTACAAATATACAAATAATCTTTCAAGGTTGAGACCAATATTATTTAGATCCTATACAAAATAGTGAAAAAACAAACTAGAAAAGAGTTTAGAAAGACAAGTGCCCTAGCAAAAGCAATAAATTATGAATAGCCTAAAACCATCTCTATCATGCCTCCATCTTTAATTCCTAAGACATTCTAAAATTGTATATCTTTAACAAGAAGGGCAGAAGGAATTTTTTTTTTAAATTACCACATAGATTGGAATTTTACAGTATTTGCAGTGGGAAAAAAGTCTTTTGTTTCTGTGTGTAGAAGTGCTTATCAAAAATTGACTTCATATGGTGTTGAGTTTTTATACTACACAAGATCTAGACCTACAACCACTAGCATATAATTTCTATGATGTTCATTTTATGCACACCATTACTGTAAATAGAAGATGGATGTCGAATTTTTGTTTACAATTTAAAAGGACTAAACATTACATAAGAAGAAGAAGAAGAAGAAGAAGAAGAAGAAGAAGAAGAAGAAGAAGAAGAAGAAGAAGAAGAAGAAGAAGAAGAAGAAGAAGAAGAAGAAGAAGAAGAAGAAGAAGAAGAAGAAGAAGAAGATCGCCGGTCTCGGAGGGACCGGCGTGAATAAAGTGTCTGTTCGCACCACCAGTAAGACCATGCCCACCAGGCAAGGAATTAGTAGTATGGGGCTACTTCCTCCTCTCGAGGGTAGACACTATGTAATAAGTAACCATAGTGATGAAAACCAAAACAAGGAAAGCCACAATCATAGTAAGGGAGTGGGGAGAAAAGAAAAAAGAAAGAAAAATAACAGACAATGAAGGGGGGGAGGGACTGGGAGGGTGGAGGAGGGGAAATGAGTGGGGCGGTGGGAGAGTTAGGGTGTTTTATGGTGTGTCATGTGGATCGGAGAGGGTTTGCTTATTCTCAATTTTTCGTTTATGTAATAGTATGGACATAGCATGTTGGATTGCGATGGTGTTAATATTATTGAAGGTATGTTTAATTGTGTTCATGGGGATTTTGAAGGTTTCTTCAAGGGTGTTCATGGGTGGGATATAGGTTGTCGCGCGGGCACCAGCCGTGATGACTATGAGGGGGTCAAATTTCCATCTGAGGATTCTTATGTCGTCGAGAAGGGGTTCATATTTGTTTATTTTATTTTCTATTGTTTCTCGTGAGAATCTGTCGTTACAATACTTGAACTCAATAAATTGAATAGTATAGTTTGGATCAATGTGGATGGGTGGCGGGTTGTTGTATGGTAGGCCTTTTACGCAAAGTATGTCGGGTTTGAATCTAGCATTACAATGACATTGTCGGGTTGCACATGTACATGGGAGTAGCCAAGGTGGGACCGTATTTTCTTGTGGGTTGTTATTGAAAGTGACGGCATTCATGAGTATGAAACATCGGGATTTGTTATGTGAAGTAATTAGTTTTCGGATTTCCCATACTGCTTTGTTGTGTCTTTTAACGATGAGGGAGTGTATGTGTGGTTTTGGCATTTGAGTAGAACGTGTAGCCATGTGTCGGGGTTTGTAGAGGTACATATGGGGCATGTTATGGATGGAAAGCGTTGTATTCCGAAGAAGAGTTGTTTACGGGCAATTCCCATATATTGACCAGTGCGGAATTTAATAAGGCATGTAATTTGTGAATCGGTAATGGTGGTATTTTTCCAAAAATTTGTAGACAATTCATTGTCTATGTTATTGTTGCCTGTCCATTTTTCTATATCAGGGAACTTTTCTTAGATCGTGTCAATGTCATTGTATGTGTCTTGTTTTTTGAGATATTTTCCCAAAAATCGGACCGGGCCTTTGTCGAGGGTGTCATCTTTGGAGGGCCAATCCTCTTTTTGGAAGTAGTATGGGGTGGCATGTGCATGCTCATGTGGATCTTTGGCATTTTTATTTGATTTTTCTCTTCCTTCTTTGGCTCGTTTATCGGTTTGTTCATTTCCTTCTATATTAGCGTGGGCTCTAACTTTATTGAGTGTAGTAGGTTGTGTTCGATTTTGGAGCATTTGTACCATGGACATGAGTGTTATTTTGTCGGGGTGGCTGTTGTGGAGAGTAGAGTGTGTAATTTGTGTGTTTAGTAGATATAGGACATTGATGCAATCCGTAAAAATGTGTGCGGGTTCGTTGGCATATTTTGTGTTGATGATTTGGAGTGTTTTATGTATGGCCATCATCTCTGCTCTGAGGATGTTTTGAAGTCCATGGAGTCTTTTGGCTAGTTTGATTTCTTTGTTGGGATTGTATATGCTATATCCGGCTTTTTCTCTTTGCCAGTGTCCAGGGCTACTTTCTACTGGTTCTTTGAAGGATTCATCTGTGTGATAACTATGTATGGCGTCATATTTTGGGTGTGTATGTGTGTGATAATTAGGGAGAGGGAGGTTTGTCATGGAATAGATTAATGTGTTGTTATTGTATTCTAGTTTAGACCATTTTTTGCTACGATTTACTGGAGTTTGGGGAGGTGTGGGCGAGGTAATGTTTGTGTATATTCGGTTTATGTTCAGACTTTGGGCTATGGATGTGAGCGTGGTGAGTTGTTCTAAGGTTTCCATTGTTTTGTTTTGGTGATGGACACATAGTATTTGTATTGTAGCTGATTCAAGCCTAGGTTTTTTTTGTTTGGGTGGGATAGTGGGTTCTTCGTATATTATTGAGTCCGCTTCGAATAGTGCAATGATGTGTGAGTCAGGAAAAGGGCCCGAGTGTGGATTAGGATTTTGATACCAGTTTTTGTCGGGGGTTATGATTAGGGTGGAGGTGTGGTTTGGGTCATGTTTGGCCGCGAGGCGGGCCCAATGTAGTGCTTGTTGTGTTTCTTCTTCATTGTGGGAATGGGCCATACCATTGCCTATCCATTTGTGGTCAAAAGCTTTTTCTAGTGATCCGAATATTTTATCTCTTTCAAAGGAGGAGTAGAATTTGTTGAGTTTGGTGGGGCATGTGACGGGGGAGGAGAAGTATGAGTGTTGGATGTTGAATGTTGAGATTAATGAGTTTAGTATAGGTGTGGGCAGTGTATATTGTGTAAGTTTAAGGGGGTTATTATTTGGTATTCTATATTTGTATTTTTGGTATAGCCAAATGACTTCGGTTTCAAATGGTTAGGTTGTTGGTTCAATGTTTGTAGGGGTTTGTAATTTAGTATTGTATTGATTCCACAACCATGTGAGCCTAGTGATGGGGATGGTAAAGAGGTGTCGTCCATCTTCTTTGTATAAGTGTGCTTGGTCTTTGTCAATTTTAATTGTGTTAGATGAAGTAAGAATGTCGTTTTCGGGGTTACATTCCGTTGTGTAAATGTTTAGTAGGGGAATTATTGTGGGTGGAGTGACGGACCTTGTGTCTTGGGGTTGATTTTGTGGGTGGTGAGCTTGGATAATTTCGGTATAGAATTTGTGTTGGATTCTTTGATAATATTGTGTCAATTTATTGATATTATGTCTAATGGTGTTTTGGTTGTGTCTTGGGAAGAGGTTTCTTTGGGGGAGCCATTTGTTGTAGGTGTAGTTATTGTGAGTCCATTGGCATAGATATCTGGTGTAGTTGTTTTTAATTTGGTTATTATCTATTTTTTCCTTGTATTCGTGGTGTATGATGTTGTTAATGGAATATGTGGTGGGGTTTTTAAGAATGTGGTTTGGGGGGCGGGGTGGTGTGGGTGGGAGTGGGGGAGGTGTATTGATGGTGGGGGGGGGTATTTCTTGGAATGATGTCGTTGTTTACAGTGATGAATGGGTCTTTAAGTATATGGGAGTATGTATGTGTATTGGTATGAGTAGTGTGTGAGGGAGGGTGTATTGGGTAGCAAAAGAGTTGTTGTGCAATTTTGAGGGCACTTTTAAGTAGTTTTGATGGGGTGAAGTGGTAGGTTTTAAACTCTTCATTGTTCATGATGTGTGTTCTATTAGATAGGGAGATTTGTTTTAGTTCGTAGATATTTTTTGATAGGAGTTTTTGTAATAATTTTTTGGGATAGTTGTGTGTTGAGTGTACTATGATTTAGTGTTTTGAGAGTCAAGAAATCAGAGAGAAGGGTTTTGCATGGCTGAGTAGAGCTCCTCGTTTTATGGTGAGGGAGAGGTTGGGACTTAGTCGCAAGATCTTGGGTTACAAGCAACAAGGGAAGGTTGGACCTTGTTGAGAGCCCTTGTACACCACAAATCTGCGACATAGGAGAGGTTGCAAGGCAAAATGTGTTGGAAAAAAGGCTCATAGCTTTAGATCTGGATTAGCAAAGCTCGAGGGGTGTGTAGAGATTAGATTTGTGGAGAGTTCTCACTGCAGAGCTCGGGAACATTGTGTTGGCACATGGATCTAGGCTCTCACTTACCTTCAAAGCAAGACCTACTTCAGATCTGGAGACTTGGCTACCAGATCTACAATCTCGTCGAGAGTCCCTACACCTCCCATATCCAGACACTCAACATACAACATTGAAGAAGCAACAAGCGCAAAGTGGAGCCGAGGCGACATCCACACCATACATCAGGCTATCTCTTACTCACAAGCTGCACCTCTTCTTTTTCTGCGAACTCATTATCTCATCGTTATTATTCTCACAACAGTGATTGTCAGTGTAGTGGTTATTAGTTGTTTCAAGAACCATCTCTTGCTGCTCGTTCATTCATTGACTGTCTCCGAACTTAGCTCATATAACCATTGTTGAAACTGCATTCCAAATGGTTTCGTCCTTGTTTTTCAATTTGGATGCTTTATCCATGTCTGACACTTGAAAATGATGAAGACTTAGTATGAACTGCGAGTGTCGCGTCTACCGCACTAGCTCCTTCATAATCTGTAACACGATCCATTACGAAATAGCAAAGAACTTCTACTAAGATTATCACCAAGATCTCCTTCAAAATCCGCAATAAGTTCGTCGAAATGATTGTCCTCAACGAACTTGTTGCGGATTTTGAAGGCGATTTCGATGCTAGTGTCGACCCAGCGCTTGGTCTCCGGGTTGCGCTCGAAGAGGGAGATTTGGTAGCCGTTCTCGTCCATGAAGAAGTCGTCGCCGAGTGAGGATCTTGTACGACTTGGACGCCGGGAGCGAAACGCGTGTACGAAGAACGTGCCGCGGTTCACCGTGCGGTGCTTGCAGAGCAGCAACTTGTTCTGCGCTGCTCGTTTGTTTTGAAGAGGATTGAGTTTTGGAGCTTTCTTGCTGAATTGAAAGTTTTATCTTGTGTTTCGATTTGTGTCGTCTCTTGTTAAATTTGGGGAGGGCATCTCAAAGAAATGTTCTGAATTTTTAATTTTTTTGTTGTGTCTTGAAATATGTTTGTAGTTTAGGGATAACGGCTGTGAGAAGGTGGTGGAGTATTTGCGGGGCTCAGTAGGTCTTCACAAGCACCATGCTGCTAGCGTCACCAACTACATCAGAGACAAGGTGGTGGCAGAGTTGGCTCCTAACACAAGGAGCTTCTCAAATTTTCCCCCTTGGGAAAAGGGAAAACATGGCCTAATACCCATGGTTTACATCAAGGAAAATGGAGTTGTTTGTTTTCCCCTATGAACATTCCCTATGTCACTTGGGATAGCGGTCTCATTTCCCTCTTTGGAATTTCTAACATGGGAAAGTTTCTCTGGTTCCCAACATTCTACTCTTAATCGGTATTTTCTCATATGGGAAAGAATAGTATATTCTACTTTTCTGGCAACATACATTCAAAGAATAGTAGCACTGTAACTGAAGTATATTTTGGAGAGCATTTAGGTGAGACTACTTGTGGCGATGGTTGCTCGGAGCTAGCAAGCTCAACAGTCGAAGTATCCAAGAGCTCCACAGTTGAAGCATCCAAAAACTCAAAAGTGCAATTCTCTTCATCCTTTACATCACAAACACCCTAGATTTACAAAGAGAAGAGACCTCTAGATTAATAACTCACCTGTGATGGTTGAATGCGATCTTCAAAGACACTATCAGAACTTCTCTCCTGAGAGATCTTTGTAGCGGTCTTGGAGATTGTGTTTGCGCGTATTGGTCGTTTGTTTTGGACAGTTCTCACATGCTTCATGCTTTCCAAGTTCCCCGCCTTTCATAACTAAGAGATATACACTACGTCCTCGATGAAGTCAAAGTTCAGAAATCTACGTTCTGGCAACCTATAAATGTTTAAATGTACGCCACCACTAGATCACGACGGTTTTAGGTGCAGTGACGGTTTTGGGTGCATGGAAGCCTGTGGAAGCTCGTGGCTATGGCTTGTAACACAGACACAACCAGTTTGGCTATGGCTTAAGACAGACGCTCATCTTCGCCTCTGCTGCTGCATGCTTCAGCTAAGGTAATGGAGTTCATTCTCTAACTCTCTACCTAAACAACTTTGTCTGAATTGTTTGCAAGTTTTAATTCTTTGCACATGTATGATTGAGAGTTTTTCTCGATGTTCCGCACTCAGCAAATTTCTCTGTTGCTGCGCAGAGGCTTCAGAGGCTGACTGCGTCCACTCCTTGAGGAGCCATGAGGAGCCAGGAGGAGCCTGGTGAGCGCACTCTCGGACGTCAACAATCAAATGCCGTCAGGTGCGTTTCTCTCTCACGTTTTTTTTAAAAAGTTTCAATGCTTGGAGACTTGTAAGTCGTGATTTGTGATTAGGAGGAGTTCTTTTTTGGAGGGAGGATTGGTGCATAGGAGAGCTGGAGAGAGTATTAGTTGCCGTTGTGATGGACAATTTGGCTTGGAGGTGAAATGCGATGCGTTCTTTTGAGTTTTTAAGTTTGGGATATTTCACTACAATCTTGGAGAGAGATTTGTGATATCGAGCATCAATGATGTGTTGCGGAGGAGAGCTGAAGAGAGAGAGATTTCGTTGCTGTCGTCATAGGTAATTAAACTTGGAGGTGAGATGAAATGACTTGTGTTCGTTTGAGGTTTTCGGTGAGATGAAATGACTTGCGTTTGTTTGAGGTTTTCGGATCAATTGTTTCAGTTCTTGGAGAGTGATCCTTTTTTCTTAAGTACGAGTTCGTTTTGGTGTCTTGATCGATGCTGTGCTACAGAGGAGATAATCATAATCCACAGTTTTGTTAGCTATGAGCGAGGCAGTGAAGCTCTTGATTATGCTTCTCTTATCACAATTAGCAGAGTTTAAGTTCATTGTTGTACTGTCTGATTCAGGCTAGGGCACGCATTTTTTAGTACAATGACAGGCATCAGAGTTGCATGAATTTGCTGTGTACATTTTCAACATGTTGAATGGAGCATCCTCTTGTTTACTTTTTCTGTAGCATCTTTGATTGCAGAATTGACAAGCTGCTTCCAACATGGCAACAAAAGTGATATTTGTTAACCAGAGTGACAAGAAGGAGTCCTTCAAGTTTAACCTCTTTGGTGAAGAGAGGAACCGTGTGAAAGTGGCCAACGTGCTGACGGTATTCAAGTCATCTGCAGTCATTTTGGACGATGGCAGCATACTCGAAGGTGATGAAGACGGTCTAAATGTCGACTGTTTTGAAGCAGGAAAAACATACACCATTTCGTTCTTAGCTCAAGGTATACCAAAATCTTACACTGCTCATTGATGGATTACTGCATTGATGGATTACATAGGCTCACATAGTACAAATGATCTGAGAATGTTTTAATTTTTCTTTGCAGAATCAATACAAGACCAGGACCAGGGAGTTTTGACGAGAGTGATTTTTGGAATGTAGAAAGACTCAATTTTGTAGGTTAATTGTGTTTTACATGCATACTGTAAATATGGCATACAAGTTGGATAGTGCATTGACATATAGGCTAAAGATAGGCTGTTTTGGGAAAAAACAGAAACTGTTGCATATCCACTGTTGAGGAATAAAAGGTGGTTTTCCCATGTGGGATTTATGATGGTTTTTTGAGAAAATTCCCTTCTTGATATTCTCTCTTTATTTTTCCCTCTCAAGAGAGATGGAATATGAAAAAAATTCCCTCTGTGGCACAATTCCCTTTTGTAACAAAAAGAACCAACTTTCCTATTTACAAGGCAGGAATTAGGTTACTTTTCACTGGAGGGAAAGCACTAAAAGCTCCTTGTGTAAGGATGAAGGACCTCGTCAAAGAAAACGCTTGACATTCTGTGTAGAAGGTAACATCAGCGTTGGCAAGTCTACATTCTTGCAGTGAGAGAATCGCAAGTGAGACTCTTGAATTGCAGGACCTTGTGGAGGTAGTATGTCTTCTTCCTGATGATCACTGGATTGTCTTTCCTTGAGGTTTTACTTGCAACTACCATCTTCCATCTTGTGGTTAGTTAGATCATGTTAAGATTGATTAACTTTTCTTAACAATTGAGAGTTGATTTTCCTGCTTCTGACCTTGGAAGTTACGTATTTCAGATCGTCCCTGAACCTGTCGGGAAGTGGCAAGACGTAGGTGCCAATCACCACAATATTCTAGAGTCCTTTTACCGGGAGCCAGAACGATATGCCTACACGTTTCAAAACTACGTATTTGTTACCCGTCTAATGTAGGAACGAGAGTCTGCTCATGGGCTAAAGCCTTTACGTTTGATGGAGCGAAGTGTTTTCAGTGATCGAATGGTAAGGCCTCTGACTTCCCTGAGGTGATGCCTTTTGAATATCTCAGCGTACATTTCTGTAGTCATGATCCCTCTTCGTTTCATGCGCAGGTCTTTGTACGTGCTGTCCACGAGGCCAAGTGGATGAGCGAGATGGAAACTAGAATATATGACTCATGGTTCAATCCAGTTGTGTCGGAACTTCCAGGATTGGTTCCTGATTCGTTTATCTACCTTCGGGCCAGCCCTGAAACTTGCATGCCGCGTTTACATTCTCGAGAGAGGCAAGCCATAACATCCTTTCAACCTATTTCTCTACAAATACGTGAATCTACACCCTCCCTCAATTGGATTTCACTTGTTTTACACTTCTTAAACAACGTTGAAAACGATCGACAAGAGTGTTCCACAAATTCTTGTCCCTTGTTCCTGTCCTGAGCATGTGTTAGGGGTGCACCCAGGCTGTATTCCTAATGCAACATCGTTGCGGTACTGCAGGCCAGTGTTCCATGAGTTTTGATGTATGAACTTGCGCGCGCGTGTGTGTGTGTCACCAGGAAGGCCATGTAAAGAAACGTTTGGTAATTCAGTCGCACGGGTGAACCTGAAACCTGAAGAGAAACTGGAGTTGACAAAAAATTTATCCATTTGATGTCATGGAAACAAGCAACCTGTACAATACATATCATCGAATGACATGCATCGTCATTGCAGTGCCTCATTCAATCGACATCCCTTAAAATTCCTTTCGAAGGTCCAGCCTCCAAAGTGCAAAACTTGTAAACTCTTGTAACCCTTTCAAAATCTGAAATTGAAACCAGGGAGGAGGCATAACGAGAGAAATTATGACATACATTACAAGTTGGAACAATACCAACGCCTTCACCATGTATCTTGAAGGCTCAGATACAAATGCATAAATTGGAACTGTAAATGAAAATATCCTGACAAAATTACTCTCATCAACAAGGTGTTGATGAGGAGAAGATTTGTACACAGACCTAACAACTGAACTCTAGATGTACGAGGTGAAAAATGGAATGGTGTATTACACAGCGGGAATTTGGTGGAAGGAACCTGTAGTGGTGCCACCGTTTTCTCGATTGGAGCTCGTGTCTACGATCTTGAAAGCGAGGTTGAAGTCTGTGGCGCGGTCCAGGGTGTGCAGCAGGAAGAGCATGACGACGGAGCAGACGAACATGGGGATGGGGCCGAAGATCCAGAGCAGCAGCGGGAAGGAGAAGTAGTAGCCGCGCAGCCCCAGCGAGAAGAAGTTCTGGCTGCGGTAGATGAACTGGTTCACGTAGTCGGGCGTCAGCCCCGGCGCCGACTCGCCCATGGGGATGCTCAGCAGGAAGCTGACGTGGCTGGCGTACCGGATGGACTCCACATGGCACACAAACGCGAACAGGAAGCACAACAGCAGCAGCAGGTACTTGAGCGTGGACGTCAGGTTGCCCGTCTCCCCGTACACGAAGCTCAGCAGCGCCTTGCTGGAGCCCCCCGACGCGCTGCTCACCAGCGCCCCGATGATCGAGCTCAGCGTGATCGCCGTCGACGCCAGCAACGACGACGCCATGATGCTGTTCCGGAGTGTTTGCACCGCCAGCACCCCATTCTTCACACTATCCTGCACATCCATCGCCGTCTCAGAAAATCACAACAAACAGGTATACAAACTCCATAGAATGGCTATCCGGCAGAAATATTTCGTCGAAGGGGGTAGTTGATCTCTCTGAAAACAACTATCATATGAAGGATGCCAAAGGTTGGGTGAACCGTGTAAAGCTTCCCAGGATGTGTGTAAGAGTGGAATCTCCTCACAGCCATGAAATGAATTAGGGTTTGAGCATATCTTCACAAGATCTAGGAATTTAAACCAAAAAAAAAAACTACACAATCTGAGTCCTCATGATTAACTAGACGCAAACAACTCTACCCCTAACCCATGTGAGCAGATTTGCGCAGCTCCAAAACAAGGTTCACCAGAAGTGAGAGCACGAATTCACAAGAGAGAGTTCACGCAGCACGCACACTCATGATGTTGTGGACCCAGGCCCGACGGTTGAGATGGTTGACGCCGATGACGGTGCTCTCCGGGTGGTACTTCACCTTGAACAAGAGGTACAGATGGTACAGCCCCAGCAGGAGCAGCCCCAGTGGCACCAGCACCATATCCAGGTACCCTTCATCCCACGCCATAGCCACTCTCCTCACCAGGTTGCCGACTTTAGAGCAGATTCTCTCACTCTCATGACACTCGGTGCTTGGAATGAGAGCTGATACTCACAGCTGAGTGCAGTAGCAATAGCAGTAGCAGCAGCCGCAGCCGCAGCTGGATACGAGTCCCAGAACTCGGACAAGAAGGACCACGGTCATAGGTGGAACCGACGCGGCGGCGGGTCATTGGTGGGATTCGGGATGAGACCGTGATCTTGGTTGAGTAGGGACGGAATTAGTTCAGCTGAACTGGCTTCGAGGTGACGTGGCAGGCAAGATGTCTGCCACGTGGAGGGTGGCGAGTGGTGAAGTGGAAAGTAGATTTGGACTTCTGCAAATCTTCCCACGAGTGCAAAATAAGTTTCAGTGTAAGTTTAAGTGTAAGTTTAAGTGTAAGTTTAAGTGTAAGTTTAAGTGTAAGTTTAATTGATCTTTATTCTAAGTATTCTTTTATAACTTATATAATTTTTACTAATATACCGACTTGTTGTGCCCAACAGGTAACGTAAGTTTAGGTAAGGTAACTAAAATTGTAAATTAAAAAGTAAAATTAGATGTAATAAAAGTAAATGCCACATCTCGCCACGTCCTATCGCGTGATAATTAACCCCTAAGTTACCAAGACAATTTTACACCAAAAACACTTCAAAATTGTTGGATTCTAGTGCAATGAATAAAGAAGGAAACAAAAACTTTGATTTTTGGTTATGACCGTAGGATCTCAATAAAGGCTTATTAAGTAATACATGTACAAAATTTCATAAACTTTGACCGCACGGATTGAAAGATTATAGTGTTTGAAGTCAAGCAAATGGTTCATTTTCTTCCCTGCGTTTAGTGGATCAGCAGACTTTGACTTCACTTGATGTCAAAAAAATTCACTACACAAGGTCTAAATCTATTACCATCTTGTTAAGCATGATGTTAGCTACTTACACACCAATTTTTAGAGGTAGAGACAAGGTGTAGCATATTCAAAACAAGTGTGCAAGGAGTGGAGGCTCGAAATTTGTTAATTCACACATTGATTTTTTTTTGAACTTAATATGTTTTTGATTGATAATCCGAATGGTTAATAAGAAGGTTTACATTACATATTGTTGTGGAAAAAATAAAAAGTGAAAAATATAAAGATACCTAGGTTTTATGTGGAAAAGAAGAAGTATTTTTGGTACCTTGCCCGACAATGAGTGACAATATGTGAAAATGTTTGACTTGGGTTGGTATGCTATTTTTCACTAAAGACAAAAAAAAAAATTGACATTATGAAGGGAAATAATATTACTTGCGAGTACTAAAAATCTCACTTTCAATAGAGTGTCCTATCAAAAGTTTTTGGAGGTGCCCGAGGTGCCCGCCTTCCCCATTTAAAATTCAAAACCCTATACCTTTTTCATCAAATGTCAAATTTAGGAAAAAATTGTTTTCCCACTAAGATCTTGGTAATGTCTTTCTATAGTAAAAATTTGAAAGAAGAATGTTGGAAATTGACACCATAGGAACTTGACCAAACTTTCAAAAAGCCCTTTTTGGACACTTGGTCCTTTAGGGGTTAAGTGATACCCGTAGGCCTTTTATTATATTACTAGTGGACCACCCGTTGTTCCTAATGGGCCAATGATAATCTTCAATAGAGTAAACATATGCCCATTATTTAGATACCCGGATTTCCTATTAATGTAAAGTAAAAGTGACCCGGATATCGCCACGTGGCACATTTTGAGATGCCTAGGTATCTTTTCCGGATATTGGCCTTGCTCTTTTTGAGGGAGTCTAAAACTCCACTTGGTTGCCCCTACCAAAAAAATTAGTTAAACTGTGATTTTTAGTCTTAGATAACCGGCAAAGTAGTTAGTATTACGTAGAAGTAGGTTGTATAACAATTAGTGAAAGTTGGTGAATGCTTAACTAGTTAGTTAGTGTTAAAGTGGTGAGCCTTAATGCCACCGAGCCTTAAAACTACCAAGGTTGTGCCCGGAAAGACCTAGAAAGAATGCCCGGGAAGGATTTCCGGGACAAAAGTCCAAATCACCACTTAAAACTAAACTAGCTAGTCAAAGTCTTCATCAACTAGATAGTATACTTAGTAGTGTTATTTTTAGTAGTAGTTAGTTAGGTTTTTATCTTGTTGTTGTAGTAGTTTTAAATCCCTATTGGAGTAAATAGGCACTTAATTTTATATGAGGAAAATATAAAAATATATATATTTTTAAAAAAAACAAAAAATAATAAAAAAATAATAATAAGTATCCGGGTACCAACCTAGGTATGGGCCAGGTACTGGGCCAACCCGGGAATCAACCGGAGCGGGTCTCAGTGGACCCGGGCACCAACCAACAGCCGGCAGTCCCCCTTCCGACCTCCCCCCCTCCGCTAGCAAGTTTTTCTCCCCCTCCCGACCTTCTTCTTCCTCACTCTCGCTCCTCTCTCTCCTCTAGATTCTCTCTCTTACTCTCTCATAATTTTTCTCTTTTTTTTCTCTTTTTTTCTTTAGAGAGTTGGGGTTTCAAGAAGAAGAAGGTTGAAGTTGGGTTCTTTCAAAGAGGTTGAAGTTGGGGTTTCAAGAAGAAGAAGATCAAGGAGGTCGTTCAAGGAGGTCGTTGTTGAAGAAGTTGTTGGAGGATTCTTTTCAAGGAGGTGTTGAAGGAAGTGTGAGGGAAGGGCGCGGAAGCTAGGGTTTTGAGGAGAGTTGGTGGCACCAAGGGTTTGAAGCTTCAAATCTAGGATTTGGAAGAAGATGGTGGTGAAGGGGACTTTTTGACACAACGGTGTGGAGATTCCTAGGCGTGAAGGTGGTGCAAGGAAATTCACGGCCGCGGCGAGAAGATTCAGAGACAAGACTGTGATTTCAAGGAGGTTGCGGGTGCAACAAAGAGGTTGAAGAAGTTGTGAAAAAGGTGATTCTTGCCATATAATGGGTTTTTCTTCTTTGTACAACTTTCTTGTTTGTTAGATCTCTTCTCACTTTACTTCTATCGGGGTGAACTCTGGTTACCTCTTTTTTGGTCTAGAGAAAAGTCTCCCGGCAGACTCTATTTAGACCTTGTATGTTCTAGATCTCGATTTCTTGTATCTGTGCGTCTACCTTTGTGTCCCATCGTTTGTTTTCCATTGTCCCGACCTCGTGGCAAAGTCTTCTTTCATGTTTTCTCCATTCTCTCCTCATCTCTAGGTTTTGTCTAATTTTTCCATCTTTTCCCAGTCTTCCCGGTCAACCTGGAAACCCCCTTCCAAATTCTTATTCTCCCAAGTCATATCTTTGAAGCGGTCAATTGTGATGTTTTGTTAGTCGTGTTACTAGATACGTGCGCTACCTATATCCACTTTAGCCTAGTAAAGTGTTCTGGAGAAAGTACACGGATTGTCCGGTCTACTTATGTTTTCGAGGCCGGACGGGAGTTTGTGATAAGATGATAGAGAGATTGATGGAGGTACAGGCACATTACAGAGCCAGTCCATCCCGGACAATATGGCTCTACCGGTATCACTGACACTTTCGAAGGTTGACCCAAACAAGTAAGAGGGGACTGAGAAAGGTGAATTGTTGAAGGATGACCTCATCCGGATGGGTTGCAGAAGATTAAACGAGAAGCCTTGGACATTCCAGGAGGGACGTGCGGCGGCAGAGTAGCAACCTCCCAGGATGCCTTGGGGAGTCTATAGGGCTAATCCCCGGTCGTGGGCCACGGAAGTATGGCGTTAGGTGTATTTCTTTCGTCAAGAGGAGGGGTAGACATCCGGAGTCAATCGGGAGTTGCTGGACAAGCACGTGTTGGATTTTTACGACGTGTCGGAGTGCTACCGGAGTGATCAATTCACGAACCACCGGTTGAGGAAGGTAGTTGAGTTTTAAAATTCAATCTTTCACTCCAACCGGCGTGAAAGAGTCACAGTTCGGCTAGCCACCACCTACATTCAGGCATTTTTTGAGGATTCCTTCCCGGATTGGGGGTCTATGTTGGAAGAGGCAGTTTTTCCTCAACTCCGGGCAATTCATCAAGGTGGAGGTTCCAAGATTTTCTTGACTCCATATTTGATGCACTTGTATGAAACTATGAGTATCACAGTTATCTGGAGCCGAAAGAGAAGAAGATGTGGAGACAAGGGATGGCTCCTCAGGATCATGCTCCCCGGACTTTTCCCCAACACACGGAGCTCCAGTTGGCGTTACCGGCAATTCCACAGGAAGCCTCATCATTTCAAGCAATCTCAATTGAGGGTAGGTCCTCCCAATCTCACCGGGACAAACCACCACCACCCCAGCCATCGAAGACTCTCATAGAGAATATAACCAAGTTCTTCTGGGAGGTGACTTGGGATGTCCAATAGATACAGATGGATCTTCTCGAGGCAAGGAGTCTTCAGAGGGCTTTCTTGAAGGTATTTGGAGTGTAGAACACCGGAGACATCTTGGCTGCAGCCCGGGAAGGCCGGGAAGAATTGACCAAAGTGAAGAAAGATCTCCAGACATATCAGAAAGAGCATCTTGACACAAATGTCAAGGCTCAAGAAACCATGGTGGCACTCACTAAGTTTTTTGCCGGTCAAACGAGTGCCACCATGCCATTGTAAGCTCGGAGCCCATCCCGGAAGCAGAGAAGATTTGTCTATGACAGTTCTCTTTGTTCAGAAGCGGATGATCCACCCACTCAATGTCCAGTGAGTCAAGCGGATTGTCCATCCTCCAAGGAGTAGGGTGTGAAAGTCTACAAGCGGAAACGAGGCCTTCCGGTAAAACCTCTTCGGTAGGAACCGGTTGACCTTCAATTCTCACCACCGGGTTCTTTGATTAAGTCTTCAATAGCTATGCTTCTTGATCTAATAGAGACTCCTCAAGTATCTTTAGATACGTCCAATCTACCAGTGGATACTCCCAATCCAACGATACACCTCCCAATTAAGACTTCTAACCTTCCAGTGCATTCTCTTGACCATGTACCCGAGGGTACTCCCAATCTTCTTGTCAATCCCCTATAAATCAATCGGAAGATAATTCCACTCTTCCAGATGGGACTTCAGGTTGGGCCTTTGTTTTATGTTAAGTGTTATTGTTGGTTTATCCTATGGGTTGATGGAATGTTGTTAAAGTTGCTAGATTTAAACACTAGGATAAGAGTAGTGATGTCGATGGGCCCCCATTGTGCGTCCGGTCACTACCACTTGAGTGATTTCTCCGGCTACTTGCTTTTGTTAGGGAATGTTTTACCGGATTCGGACCGGGAGTCTTCCGGTTTACGGGACTACCAGTAATACACTAGTGACTAGGTTGCCCTTGATTTTAGAATCTAGATGCTATTTTGTCCTTTTCGAGATCTAGTTTTAGAGGGTAGCGAAGAGTGATTTTTCACCACTCTAGAAAATACCCAAGTGTACCCACACCTCATAGGATTCGTTACGGGGATGATCATACGCCTAGTTTTAAGTAATTGGAGATTAATTGTGTCGTTAAAGCTATCTTTTTGGTTAATTCTTAAGGTTATCCATTTATTTTTAAGAAAATAGGGTTGTTAGCATCACTCTTAAGGGATCCACAAACAAAGTCTAAACCCCAAGGATCTCTCGTGCCTTAAGGAGGTACATTAGTCCTTTAAAGATTGTGTTTATGCCACTAATTCTTAAACACTTGCCACACTGGGCTAATGGAAGTTTCCATTAAGTCTCATTGCATTGGTTCTTTAATTAGAGTCTTTAAGAACTCAAAGTCTTACCTCATGCAAAATCGCTCCACTTTTCACGTCCGTCCACTCGGTCTATATTATCACGTTCTTAAGACAAGGGTTAGTCTCAAAAATCACATACACAAGTTAAGTTGAGTCTTAAGGAGTTTCAGCTCTTAAGTCTCCACTTAAGTTCACATATCCCCACTTAATCCTTAAAGACTACGGTGTTCTACACTTACTCGTACCACTTAGTTCTTAAGATCTCTGACTAGTTCTTAAGACTTCATTCTCGGTCGTCTCCATGTTCTTAAGGACACAGTCTCTGGTCCTTAGTTTTTAAGCACTCACTTACTCACTTAGGCCTGATTCTTAAGAACCTGCACTGTCTAGACCAATTCAGTCCTACAGTGTTCTTAAGCTTATGTCTTAAGACTTCCAGAACCAGGAGTGTATCTCACTGAATGCAAATGATATTCCGTGTTCTCGCCCATACACACATTTAAATCCAAGCTCTTAAACTTAAGGGTCTCCTAGTACTTAAGGTCTCAACCTTCATAAGATTATGTATCCAAACTTGGACTTAAGATTCTTAAGTTTCTATGTTCTTTTCTTAAGTCTTTCTTTGGGATTTGTTCCTTATTTTCTCTCTTATGATAGATTCTTAAATACTGACAACTTAGCCTACCTTAGATAATCCCTTCTATTAAAGTTAGACTTAATGCTAATTTTTTGTATGCATAATATGACACTCTTGCCATGCATCAAGGTATGCCACTCTTGATGATTATTGCATAAATTGCATTAACATGAATAAGAACTCCACTCTTATTCTTATGATACTCAAGTTATGCTCACTCACACTTGAGATCTTATTAAGTACTTATGCATCACATACCTTATGCACTAAGTCATTTAATTTCACATTCTCTCCATTAATCTTCACACTCATGATTAATGCTCCAACACACACAAGGTCACACACACGATCTTAGTAGTTAGGATATTTCCCTAACTTATTCCATGAAGAATAAATATACAATGCATTCATGCATAAGAATTTTATCCACAATTAATACCTAATGCATGCACTTGTATTTGCAACACACAATATCAAATTTAGTCAATGAAGATCACATCTTATTGCAATTATACATATGACTCAAGTCACACAAAAGACTCTACACATGCAAATTCAATAGTAATTATATATTCATGTATAAAATTAAATACTCTTACAACATTAAGAGTCATCAACTAGCTTTTTCACCTAAAGCTAGGGCTCACTTCAATCTTCCTCCAAGGAATTTCTATGGTAATGGCAAAGAATGCTAAAAAGTCAAGCTAATCATTCTACTCAACATCTAAGAGGTACACCTCTTGGCAAGAGATTTTTCCTAGTATTAACCATTAAGATTAATTCCACTAAATCTTCACATCTCTTCATATCTAATCATGGAAAGGTACACCCTATCCAAAGGGTGTGAGTTCAACCCTTTTTCCATTATTTCCTTATTCTTGGATATGAATAGGTACTTTCGACTTAATTAACTACTTAGTGTAAACTTAATCATTAATTTTTTTATTTTCCATATATCTACAACCCTTTTTACACTTAATTTTCGGAAAAAATCTATTTTTATCATTTTGGCTCTACAGGTAGCTAGTAGCCTTTGTGTACTTAAGGAGCCGTGGGCTCTTGGCTTAAGTACTCTTCTCTTTGTTTCTTTGCTTGTGTCTTGCCTTCACTGCTTGTGCCTAGAGTCTTTGTTGAGCTTGTGTGAGTAGAGAGGGAGAGAATTGAGTCCTCCTAGTGAATCTTTGTTAGGATGCGCAAGGTTGTGGCTTGTTGAATGTTATGTGATTCAATGTGAGTTGAGGCTTCTGGAGGGAGTAGGATATCCAAGTTAGATAGGTGGAGTAAGATCCGGGATCTATTCCAAACCCTTGACTGGTTGGACCGGAAAGAGTTGCTTACCGGATGGGATCTGGAAAGCCCATGGCTATTTATGATAGCCTTCCTTATATGAGAAGTGTTTGGATTGGTGGGGAGGACGGGTGATATCCCCCCTCTTGGTACACCGGGAGAAATCCCGGCTAAGCCTCAGTCCGGAGTATTCCGGGGTTTCTACCCTTATAGTGGATGAGGTCCGACGATCCCCGGAGAAGGTTGTCTTGCTTGTGTGATTTGCTTAGCATTAGACTGTTGTGAGTCTTGTATCTTCTTAGTTTGATTCATTGGATGTGGTTGTAGTTGAAACCCGGTTTTGCGTGATCGATTTACCGGGACTATTTTCTGGTAGATTGTAAAGACCGATAAACTAGCTGCAACCTTTTAACTCTTTCAAGGTGTAGAGTTAGATTGTGGATATTGTGGCCTCTGGATTGTAAGAACGGAAGGCAGTGACTTTCCGGGCACTGTAAAAACTTACCGAAAAACTACTCTAACGTTCAACAAAGTTTAAACTAAATACTCGTGGATATTTGTTACCGGTCACTAAGGTACCGATGAAGCCATCCTCCAGGATGTACTGAGGTATTAAGTGTGAAGTGTTGTTAAGATTTAGAGAGTTTGACACACAATAAAAATCCCTGGAAACGATTTAATTAGGTGGGCTTGTTTAAGGTTAACTTTGTTTAACTTTGAGAACTACAAACTATTAGACTATGACAAATGGGCTAATGCTGCAAGTGAGGTGACAAGGCGATGAAGCCAAATCTTACTGGATGACATACTTGACACCGAGAATCATAAGTGGCAACCTACTAATGTATGCTGGTTGACCGTTATTGTTGGAGTTTAGAGTTGCTCGTAGTTATTAGGATGGTATAAATAGTTATGGATTGAAATAGATATAGAGGAAAAAATAATAGGGGAAAGAACGAAGAGAGGTGAATTGACATGTGGCATGGTTAGAGAGGTAGAACCAACCTATGTGCCGTGCATGGAATAAACAAGGACACATGGGTGGTTGCATGAAGTCTATGCCCCATGTGTCCCATGCATAAGTTGGCAAGGGACACCTGGGTGGACACATGATGTCGGACCGCCATGTGTCCAATGTGTTGGCCAAAGCTTGCCACCAAGTTCTATTATAAGGTAAAGGCCTTTGAAAGAAAGCAACACCACTCCAAGAATTGTTGATATTCCTTTATATGCTTCTTTGCTTGTGAAACTACCTCTCCATTTCTTTTAACTTCAATAGGTAGTAGGCCACTTAAATGAGTTGTGAGTGTAGAGCTTTGTTGCAATACTTGGTAGGAGGAGGTCTTGAGAGGTTTTGAGTGCTTAAAGAGCACGAGGGCTGATTTTGAGCTTTTGAGGTGCACGAGGGCTTATTTGAAGCATTGGAGGTGCATAAGGTCTCATTTGAAACATTAGAGGTGCATAAGGTCTCATTTGAAACATTAGAGGTGCACAAGGGATTAATTGGAGCATTGGAAGAGCTCAAGGGCTCAATTGTAGCATGAGAAGTGCACAAGGGCTCAATTGGAGCATTACAGTTCCCAAAGGATCAATTGGAGCATTTTACGTGATTTGAGAAGGCACAAGAAGTTGCAAGAACGGAGGTTGTGCACATTCAAGCTTTTGAACCTTGGAAGTGATCATTCATAATGGATGTGCTTGTTTGCTCTCTAAAGATGCCGTTCTACGTGATTGAGGTGTTTGGTTGTACATTGGAGTCGACGTGAAGCTCATTGAGGTCATTGAAGTCTATATTTGTGTGTATGAGCAAAAAAAGAGCTCATTTTGTTGAATGAAGTGCGAATGTGTACATTTGAGTCTAGACTGACTTTATATGAGTGTTTGAGTTGTACCTTTGCGCATTTGAGCTTAGAAATGACTCATTTGATTATACTTGCACATTAGAGCCTTGGAGGGGCTGATTTGAGTGTGTAAGGTGTTCAGTTGCCATTACAGGCTTAAAAGGGATTGATTTGAGTGTTTGAGGTGCATACATGCATTTTAAAGCCTAGAAGGAGCTAAATTGAGTGATTGAGGTGCATTAGTGCACATTAGAAGCGTATAGGGGCTAATCTTGGCCATTTTAGTGTCAACATGGCTACATTTGAGAATGAGAGTGCCAAGGTCATTGGCTAGTTCAAAGGGGACAACTTCAACCTTTGAGAGTTCAAAATATAGATGGTGTTGCAGTCCATGGACCTTTGCAAGATCGTTGAGAAGACAAAGAAACCTCCATCATTTGAATATGATCCAAAGGTGATAAAGGACTACAAACGGCGTGTTAAGAAGGCCATGTCCGTCATTGGGCTCAATTTGGTGGACAACCAACTTGCCCACATCAAGAGTTACAAAGGACAAGCGGAAGCATGGAAGACTTTGTGCAACATCTACAAATCAAAGAGTTTGTCTAACATCCTCTTCATTCGTCGCAAGTTCTTCACAACCAAGATACAAAAAGGTGAAGACTTGTTGACCAACATTAACCAAGTGAAGGCACTTGCGGATCAACTCACTTGCTTGGAGGTTCCCATGAGAGATGAGGATATAGTGATGACGTTGCTCGGGAGCTTGCCGCCGTCATTTGAGAACTTGATCCCCGCCTTGGAGACGTTGCATTCGAAAGACCTCACCATGGAGTTTGTGGTTGCACCAATGATGTTCAAAAAGTCCAAGCACAAAAAGAAGGAGGCGCATAGCAATGATTCGGCCTTGGTATCCAGGCAAAAAAAACGAGGCAGCTCATCTTCACGTGGTGAGCTCAAGGTATGTTACAATTGTGGCAAACCGGGCCATTTTGCACGAAATTGCTTCAAGCCGAAGAAAGGAGAACGCAACAACGCTAACTAGACAAAGGAGAAGGAGAATGCCAATCATGCCAAGGAGGACAATGACTACGCATCTGCAACTCAAGATGGACCTCATTCCAAGTTCATTTGTAAGTGGATTTTAGATTCAGGCGCCACAAAAGACATGACACATCATCGGGCAACATTTCATATGTATGAGGTAGTTCCATCACACAAGGTGCATTTGGATGATGATAGAGTTGTAGATGATCTTAGAGTCGATGCCATTGTTGTGGAAGTGCTCGTGAGGGGCGTTTAAAGAGAATAACAATGAAGGACGTTCTCCATGTGCCTAAGTTGCAAGCAAATTTGCTCTCGGAGAACAAGTTTGTGTCAAGCGATATGAAGGTGCAATTCAATATGGACGAGTGCACTATGACGGCATCCAATGGAGATGTACTTGCAGTAGTACCTCATGAAGACAATTTGTACCAAGTTGCCTTCACTACGGTGTATGAGGCGGATGCAGCCAATTTGGCACAATTACTAAGCAAGAATGGCGCCATGGAGCTTTGGCATCGTCATTTGAACGAAAAAAGTATGCACTTGCTTCAAAGTATGCTAAGTAGCATCACCCTTGGCAAAGATGAGTCAACCATGTCATTTTATGAAGGGTGCGTCCAAGGCAAGCAACATAGGTGTCCTAGTCTAGTAGTTCGTAATTCTCAAAGTTAAACAAAGTTAACCTTAAACGAGCCAGCCTAATCAAATCGTTTCCAGGGATTTTTATTGTGTGTCAAACTCTCTAAATCTTAACAACACTTCACACTTAATACCTCAGTACATCCTGGAGGATGGCTTCATCGGTACCTTAGTGACCGGTAACAAATATCCACGAGTATTTAGTTTAAACTTTGTTGAACGTTAGAGTAGTTTTTCGGTAAGTTTTTACAGTGCCCGGAAAGTCACTGCCTTCCGTTCTTACAATCCAGAGGCCACAATATCCACAATCTAACTCTACACCTTGAAAGAGTTAAAAGGTTGCAGCTAGTTTATTGGTCTTTACAATCTACCAGAAAATAGTCCCGATAAATCGATCACGCAAAACCGGGTTTCAACTACAACCACATCCAATGAATCAAACTAAGAAGATACAAGACTCACAACAGTCTAATGCTAAGCAAATCACACAAGCAAGACAACCTTCTCCGGGGATCGTCGGACCTCATCCACTATAAGGGTAGAAACCCCGGAATACTCCGGACTGAGGCTTAGCCGGGATTTCTCCCGGTGTACCAAGAGGGGGGATATCACCCGTCCTCCCCACCAATCCAAACACTTCTCATATAAGGAAGGCTATCATAAATAGCCATGGGCTTTCCAGATCCCATCCGGTAAGCAACTCTTTCCGGTCCAACCAGTCAAGGGTTTGGAATAGATCCCGGATCTTACTCCACCTATCTAACTTGGATATCCTACTCCCTCCAGAAGCCTCAACTCACATTGAATCACATAACATTCAACAAGCCACAACCTTGCGCATCCTAACAAAGATTCACTAGGAGGACTCAATTCTCTCCCTCTCTACTCACACAAGCTCAACAAAGACTCTAGGCACAAGCAGTGAAGGCAAGACACAAGCAAAGAAACAAAGAGAAGAGTACTTAAGCCAAGAGCCCACGGCTCCTTAAGTACACAAAGGCTACTAGCTACCTTCTAAAACTAGATCTCGAAAAGGACAAAATAGCATCTAGATTCTAAAATCAAGGGCAACCTAATCACCAGTGTATTACGAGTAATCCGGTAAACCGGAAGACTCCCGGTCCGAATCCGGTAAAACATTCCCTAATAAAAGCAAGTAGCCGGAGAAATCACTCAAGTGGTAGTGACCGGGTGCACAATGGGCGCCCATCGACATCACTACTCTTACCCTAGTGTTTAAATCTAGCAACTTTAACAACGTTCCATCAACCCATAGGATAAACCAACAATAACACTTAACATAAAACAAAGGCCCAACCTGAAGTCCCATCTGAAAGAATGGAATTATTTCCCGGAAGATCCGTTGAAGGGTTAACCGGAAGATTGAGTTTAAAAACTCAACCACGTTCCTCAAATTATTTTCCTTTCCCAATTTCTTTCCACTTGTTCGGGTTAATCTTGGAAAGTGACCATGTTACGGGTGGAGTCATGTTGTCCGGGATGGACTTACTCAGGGATGTGCCTTGTAATTACACCAATCACTTATAACAAATTTCGGTTTGGCCCAGAAAACACACAAATATACCGGGCAACCGATGTACTTTCTCCGGAACACTTTATTAGACTAACGTGGATGTAGGTATCGCACATATCTAGTAACACGACAAACAAAACAACATCACAATTGACCACTTCGAATAGGTAAGTCAGGAAACAAGAAGTTGGAAGGAAGTTTTCCGGTTGACCGGGAAGACCGGGAAATAGATAGAAAAATTAGACAAGATCTAGAGATGAGAAAAGAGTGGAGAAAATATAAAAGAATATTTTTGCCACAAGGCCGGGACAATGGAAAACAAACGAAGAGACACGAAGGTAGACGCACAAGTGCAAGAAATTAAAATCTAGGACATATAAGGTCTAGAGAGAGTTTACCGGTGTCTAGAGAGAGTTTACCAAACCCCAACTCTCAAGGAGAACCAAATTTTTCTAAAAAAACCCCAATAAAAAAATAGAAAATAGAATCTACGAGAGAGAAAAAAAAAATTAGAGAGGGGAGGGAGAAATTAGAGAGTAAGGGAGGAGTAGATTGGTTGGGGGGTGGAAGAACGAGGTTGAGAGGTCTGGAGCTGCTGGGGTCAGGGTCTGCTAGGATCAAGGGGCTGTGGTCGAGGGGCAGCTGCCGGCACATGTCCGGTTTAGGCTGAGCCTGGGTGCGGTGTTGTTACCCGGATATGGGATTTTTTTTATTTTTTAAAATTATTATTATTATTATTTTAAAAAATTTGGTCTTTTTTTTCCTCTTATTAAATTAACTGCCTATAAATGGGGACTTAAACTTCTACAACAATAACGCAAAACCTAAACAACTACTACTAACACTACTAAGTATACTATCTAGTTGATGAAGACTTTGACTAGTTAGTTTAGTCTTAAGTGGTCATTTGGACTTTTGTTCCGGAGATCCTTCTTGGCTATTCTTTCTAGGTCTTTTCGAGCACAACTTTGGTAGTTTTAAGGCCCGATTTTATCACCACTTTAACACTAATTAACTAGTTAAGCATTCACCGACTTCCACTAATTATCATACAACCTACTTCTATGTGATACTAACTACTTTGCCGGTTATCTAAGACTAAAAATCACAGTTTAACTGATTTTTTTGGTAGGAACAACTAAGTGAGAGTTTTAGACTCCCACACCGTTATAGGGCTAGTATACCGGTGGTCTTTGGACTTTGCTAGTTCACTTGTTGTGACTCGACGCGAAGCCAAGTATGTCTTGGTAATGGTGGAGCATTTCAACAAGTGGATTGAGTTTGTGGCTCTTCTGCATAATTCTTCAAAGTTGGCGGCCATGGCATTCCTTAACCAGGTGTTGGCTCATTTTGGAGCCCCAGCCAAGGTTTTAACACATCATATGCGTAAGTTCCTTGAGGCTTAAGAAGCTTTGTGTACCAAAGCTTTGATTGATAACCGTATAACTTCTCGGGATCACTCGGAAGCGGACGGTTTGGCGGAGTGTGACGTTTAGACCGTGAAGCAGGGCCTGCGCGAGTATCAATTACTTCAAGGTGGCCACCGTGATTGTGATATGATGATACTATGGATTGCCATGGATTACCGGTTTAGCCGACATGCTACATTAGCTGCTTTCAACTGGTACCAATTGTTATACATGCATGAGTCAATTTTGTCGAGTTCCGTTCGGAAAAAGTTGGCTTCGATTGTAAATTTAGACAATGTATGGTATGGGCCTAATTTCTCCAGGATCAAGCAGAATTCCTCAAGCGGGCCATGCCTATGGCCATGGAGAATTTATCCACAGCTAAACATCGTGACACCTTATGGTACGCTCGTATTCGTAGCGGTGCCTACCGACCTTAGCTGCAACGTTACTCCACGGGGGGGTTGCGTTTATCTACAGCGTGAGGCGCCTTCGACATTGGACGTCAATGCAGGGCGCCCTATTCTTTGCGTAAAAGATGTGTTGCCTAGTGGCATCTTGATGCTGGAAGGCAAAGGATGGCGGAGAGTGTCGGGAGCACTCTAAGAATTGTGCTCCCTGACATTTACCCATTGATGGCTCCAGTGATCCAGAGTTGGCTGTTGTGCCAGACGGTCTTCCGTGTGTTGTGTGTGATGAAAAGAAGGGCGCGGCTACCATGTTGTTTTGTGACCATTGCCAACGTGGTTGGCATATGGCTTGCTTGACACCGCCTCTTTCTACTCTACCATTCGGAGATTGGACTTGCCCTCGTTGTCGGAGATCTTCTAGCCACGTTTCACCTAATGAAACAACTTGAATTTCTCGTGGACTTGTGATTGTGTGGTGCGTTGCCATCCAATTGGAGTTTTAGTTTTCGATTTAGGGATAGACAACATGAAGATTGACCAAGGGATTGACAATAAAGTTGTCAAAGGCGATTAAAGATGGGACTCAAATTGCATCCGATCTACCCTCTCTTTGTTACTTCTTCATATGCTTATTGATTTGGCGACGGACGACAACTTCGACTCAATGCATACAGCTGTTGGAGCAACATCACCGTGGAGTTTCGTCTTGTTAGTGTTTGGTCCTAGCTGGACAAATGATCTCTTTATATGTTAAGGGGGACTACTTGAGGGTATATTTCATATAATTGTTTTAGTATATGTATTTCATTTATTTTATGTTGGTTATGACTCTCGATTTGTTGTGGTTATTAATCTTTTTTTATACGACAACTGTCACGGGAAGTGGCGTCAAGGGCCTCTCTACATCGTAGTGTTTTAGCGTAGATTAGTTTGTTACTAATCTACAGGTTTAGGGACGTACAATAGAGCACCACATTCATCCTTGGATGTTTTCCATCCACTTAGAGTTGAGTGTATGCATATAGCGCCACACACGTCCTTGACTTGATGTCTTTGTCAAGTCAAGCTTTGTGAGTGAGTTAAAGAGTGTTCAGTGATTACCTTTGCTTGTAAGTGATTGTTTATCGTTAGTAATGGCTCTGCATTCTCTTATACTACTTGCACTCGTTGATTCTCCTTTTGTGGAGTGCGAGACGCTTGACTACTCTTGTGATTTACTAGTTATTCTCTTGAAGGTTTACAACATATACTTATTTAAGTGTATGCTTTTCATTTATTTGATGTTGGTTAGGACTCTCAGTTTGTTGTGGTTATAGATCTTTCTTTGTCCAACAGTAAAGTTGAAGAAGGGTAAACAAATGGTTTGGTTAGTAAACAAACTAGTTTTCCAACTCAACCAGATAAGGTTGGATAACCTATCACCACCACCAACCTCAGAATCAACAGTCTTATGTGGGCCAAAATCGCCAGCTGCCCACCATTTCCGAAATTTTAGGAAAGTCAATTTATAATTGAGTGTCAGTTTATAATTGGTTCAGAGCTCTTGGTTTTTAGTCTCTTGTGCTCACACTGATGGGTGCTTTGACAAGTGGAAGTAGAGAGTTTTGTATGTCGAGGAATGGATCACAACATACTATCCACTTAAAATTTTTGTAGCAATTTCAATATGAAGAAATAAATGGTCACGACAATTGGAATATTCATGATATCCTATTTTGAGTCCTCAAAAAAATTCTTACCACGTAGTCAAACGATATAAATGGTTCAGCAAGCTTAAGTTGGTGGTTATATGTCATCCAACCTTATGGGTGTGAGACATCAAACCCGACCCCTAGGAGTCGGATTTGGTACCTCACACCACCGTATGGTGCCCATGTGCACATGCTTACATCGAGGCTGGTCAGGCCAAACCCGGGCCCTACATTTACGGGTGGGGCCTAATGGACACCCCGTCCGCACTCATATGCGCAGAGCAAGAGAGTTGGTTGACGCACATGCATCTTTGATGATGCATTCCGGTGATGCTCGTTAGGTGGTGGGCCCCCACCTGACGGAGCGCCCGAACTCGCCCAAACCCACAGATGGTCCCGATTTTGCTCACCCCCTCGCCCGAATCCACCCAAACCCGCACATGCTCCCGAATTTAAGGTTGGATGACCTATAACCACCAACTTAAGCTTGCTGACCTATTTATAGCGTTTGTATACGTGGTAAGACATTTTGTGGGAATTCAAAATAGGATTTCACAAATATTGCAATTGTCGTGACCATTTATATCTTCATATTGAAATTGCTACAAATTTTTAAAGTGGATAGTAAGTCGTGACCCATTCCTCGACATACAAAACTCTCTATTTCCACACTAAGGTTGGATGACCTATAACCACCACGAACCCCAGAACGGACAAGCTAAAGTGGACCAAAACCACCACAGACCCATCCCATTTCCGAAATTTTAGGAAGTCATATATGATTGGGTGTCAGTTCATAATTGGTTCAAAGCTGCCGGTTTTTAGTCAATGCCCAAGTGGTTATTAGTACAACTTAGTGTGGAAATAGAGAGTTTTGTATGTCGAGGAATGGGTCATGGCTTACTATCCACTTTGAAAATTTGTAGCAATTTCAATATGGAAAAATAAATGGTCACGACAATTGCAATATTCATGAAATCCTATTTTGAATTCCCAAAAAATGTCTTACCACGTATACAAACGCTATAAATAGGTCATCAAGCTTAAGTTGGTGGTTATAGGTCATCTAACCTTAAGTTGTACTAATGACCACTTCTGCATTGACTAAAAACCGGCAGCTTTGAACCAGTCATGAACTGACACCCAATCATAACTGACTTCCTAAAATTTCGGAAATGGGGTGGGTCTCTGGTGGTTTTGGTCCACTTTAGCTTGTTGGTTCTTGGGTTCGTGGTGGTTATAGGTCATCCAACCTTACATGACGGTAGGGTCAGCATGTCAGGGGACGGAAAAACTAAAAAGTGCTCCGACGCATGGGGTCAGGTCCCTGAAAGCTGATTTATGGGTGCATGTGCGGGGAGCAAGTGCGAGAATTGGAGCTCCAAATCAAGCCTGACGACATATTCCTGTCACGACGCACATAGCTGCCGCCTGCCTGCTCATCATCGCCTTGCACGTTTTCCTCACGCCCTCATGTTCCACCACCATCACGACCATCATATAATAAACTACTCCGCTTTTTCAATTGTTTCACCCCTCACAGCTCCAAATCGTGTTAAGGCGGACGGAGTACTGTAGTACGCTCCCACAAGGAACAGCATCTTCGTGAATGTACGATATCCGCACTCAATTCAACACTTGAAAGCCCTCTTTTCTCCAGCCAATAATTCCTCTTGAGAGAAAGAGCGAGAGATCTGGGTACAGTTTACCGACTTTATGAAACTCTGATCTGGGGTTGAATTCGTAAGGGTTTGTGAATTTTGAGTGTATTATTGGTGGGCAGAATTATTGGTGTTGGGTTTGTGGTATTTTAGACGAATTTTACGTGTTGAGGTGATCTGAGGTGTTTTTTGTGCAAGGGTTTGTGAGTTTTTGACTGGAATTTTAGTACTTTTCGTGTATTATTGGTGGTGAGGGGATTGAGTGAGGGCGCGATCGTTGTGGGAGGGAATTATTGGTGTTGGGTTTGTGGTATTTTAAGCGAATTTTGAGTGTAGAGGTGTGTGAGCTGAAGTGTGTGGTTTTGTGTGTGTGTGTGTGTGCACAGGGATGAGCTTGGTGTGAGAGGGGAGTGTTTTTGGGGGTTGGCGAGATGTTGCGTATGCAATGCGCCGTGCAGCGGTATGACTGGGGGCGGATTGGCGCGGCGAGCGAGGTGGGGCGCCTGCACGCGCTGGCGTCGGGGAACGCCGTGGCGGAGGTGCCGTACGCTGAGCTCTGGATGGGCACGCACGCGTCCGGCCCGTCGCGGGTGGTTGTGAGCCAGGATGGCGACGAGGTGCTGCTCAAGGAGTGGCTGGAGGTTCACTCGGACGCGCTAGGGCACAAGGTGCTGGAGCGATGGAAGGGCGAGTTGCCTTTCCTCTTCAAGGTTCCATCCTTCACTAGTCTCTTGAGTTTCAGGGATTGATGGAGTGAAATTTCTGGGTGTAAACTGATCATGAGTTATCAGGGGCTCGTAGGTGTTGTCCGTGGCGAAGGCGCTCTCGATCCAGGCGCACCCTGACAAAGGGCTGGCGCGAATTCTTCATGCCAGGGATCCGCAGAATTACAAGGATTATAATCACAAGCCGGAGATGGCCCTCGCCCTTACTTCTTTCGAAGCATTCTGCGGTTTTGTCACTCGCGAGGTTGTTTTTCCTGAATAGTCTGTGTTTCAAACTTTGTGCTCCAGCCCGTGTTAGCATTTATTCTGTTTCAATCTTCGTGTTTTCATTTTCATGGTATTAGTGTTTACACGTTAGTCGATGGTGGCGATTTTTTATCAGGAGCTGAAGCATGCAGTGGAAACAGTGCCGGAACTCTGGTCAGTGTTGGGGGACGCCACGAGCGAAGCGCTTATTGAGGTGGAGCGGAGCGGAGTGGACGGAGAGGAGGCGAAACGGACCCTGAAGGAGGCGTATACAACGCTCATGACGTTGCCCAACGATGTGGTGGCGAGCACAGTCTCGAATCTTGTCACTCGCCTTGTGAAAGACGAACAGGTGCATGATTCTCACCCAATTAGAGACTGGATACGCGAGTGTTTACAGATATCTGACAGGGACGCTCCTCCTCCCAGGTGCGGCAGCTCACAGAGAAAGAGGAGTTGGTCCTTCGCCTCGAAAAGCAGTACCCATCAGACGTCGGAGTCCTGTCGATCTTCTTCCTGAATTACCTGCGCCTTGCTCCTGGCGAGGCTGTGTGTCTGGCGGCCAACGAGCCTCATGCATATCTCTCTGGCGAGATCGTCGAGTGCATGGCGGCCTCAGATAACGTGGTTCGCGCGGGGTTCACCCCGAAGTTCCGGGACACAGACACGCTCTGTTCCATGTTAACCTACAAGCAGGTAAGCAAATAACCTGGTTGTGATGCGAGATTTAGGATTTCTCGAAACTGAATTCCTGTACGTGTGCAGGGTTTGCCTGAGGTGTTAACCGGCGCGCATGTTGCTGCATACACCACAAGATACACTCCGCCATTCGATGAGTTCGAAGTGGACCACGTCGTCATTCCCGCGGGCGCGTCAACGGACTTCGAGAACCTCGGTCCATCCATTTTCCTCTGCTACGAAGGAATTGGTTCCATTGCGCTATCCGACATGAAAATTGTTACTGGTATCAAGAAGGGGGACATCTTCTTCGTGCCTGCGTCGGAGAAGATCGAAATTGCCGCCACAGTTGAGGTTGATGAGGATCCTATCTTGCTAGACCAGGCGCCATTGCAGTTATATCGAGCTGGGGTCAACAGCCGCCTACATCACCCTCATTAGGTCGCAACTGTGGGTTGTCTTTAGGTCTCGTACATATTCAAGGGACTCTGTGAAGTATAGAATTGTAGGGTTAGGGTTCTGGGTCCCAGGTTTATGTTTACAGGTATATATAAATTTTTTTGCAGTAAGATCTGGAGAGAACTTATTGCAATAAGGACAACTGAGCTTCATTGTTCGAATAAACTTACATATTTACTGGCCTACAGGGACTGAATGTTATGTAATTGGAATGTCACTCGAGCGACGAAACTGATTTTGTGATTGTAAATGTTTTATTTTTGCTCATCATTTACAGGGATGTCGAAGCAGATGTGCTCGAGCTTGGTCATGTCGTCTGCGAACAACGCGACGAGCACATCGATGCCGCCATCCTGAGTGTGTGGGTGTGAGAATCAGAAGTCCTAACGCCACGGAGGGTGGCCCGGCAAAGACCGGCGTAGCCCATCCAAAATCCAGCTTGTAGAGCGGAAGCTTTGCCAACTTGTGCCGCTCAGGTTGGGGCACAGCACAATTCTCGCGCTCCTCGCAGCAGCGCTAGGATTGGTGCGCTCGCACTCCACGTAGTCGATGACGGAGCGCATGGCCTCGTCATTGATCCTGGCAATGGCGGCGTGCACAATGCCGGCCGCGTGCGCGAGGGGCGCCTACCGCACGGTGGCGCTAGGATTAGCATGGAAAATCACATTCCCGAGGAAATTCTGCGGCAGCGGGGGGCGCAGGCGCCGCCTCCCATTCGCGGCCACAAGCCTGCGCGTCTCGACGTCGCCCAACAGCCCGCCCGCGCTCGTGATGCAGCGCCACAGGAGCGCCGTGAGGCTCTAGAAGGTCGTGAATCCGAGTGCGCTCGCCTCGAGCCGCTGCAGCGTTGCGGGATCAAAGTGGAACTTTTTTCGCACTAGCGGCAGCGTCACGGATGGCGCTGCTGTGTCCGTCGTCAGCGCGGGCTTCCTGTACTCGTCGTGGCTGGACACCGGCCTCGGCGGGTTGCGAGGCATCAGCGCGCCGCGGTCGTGAAGCACGGGCGCGAAGTGGAGCCCGTTGCAGGCTGACGCCCACGCCTCCAGGAACGCGCTCGCCGCCTCCCCGTCCGCCACTCGGTGATGCCGAGCTACGCCGAGCGTCACGCCCCCGCACTTGTACCTCGTTACCTGCCATTGCACTTCAATCCCATCCAATGCAAATACTCAAATCCTTGGAAAACAGAGTAACCCCTAAGACCCTCGCCTGGACGAGAAGAAGCTTCCAAAAATTCAAGACCTCCACTGGAACAAGACGAAGCTCCAAAAAACACATTAAATCTTACGACCTTCACCGCGACAAGAAGACCCTGTGAACTATAAAACCTTCACCCAAGCAAGAAGAAGCTCCGGAGAACACAGTAAACTCTAAGACCACTTGGACAAAATGGAGCTCACGAGCACATGTTGAGCTCTAAGACCTTCACCTGACCTTCACGTCATCGTTTCCTCGATCTAAAAGAACACCCACTGAACCCAAAGACCTTTACTTGCACCAGGAGAAGCTCTGAGGCGCCTCGGTTCGGCGGCACCATGTCCAGCAGCATTGGCGACGGATCGAACTGGTTGAAGTCGTCATTACTGCGTTGTTGTGTACTAGTTGCTCCTGTCATCACGGCATTAAAAAGGCGTTTACACTCGTTTATCTACCGTCGTTTACTCTCGTTTGTGACGATGATTGTTGCAATTTCAACAGAGGCAACAATGACTTTGCCTACAATGCAGATAAGAGTAGTTTTGTGTCTTCATAAGATATCATTTTAAGTACTTAAAGTCTTTTTCTTAGTACTAGGTAGTAGAACTCTTGGTCTTGCTTGCAATGGTACCATACACAGTGGTCACTTTCGGCACCCTGTGATAGTGCTTTGAGAACGTCAGTCAGTCACAAAGTCTTTTCCTTTCTCGGCGAGCAGCAAGAGGAATACACTATGAGCCACTGTAGGATGGGCATTCGAAATCAAGGGCACCACAAGCTAGGCCTTTACGTGATTGCAGGCCCCGGCTAACTACTGAACCAGAAAGCTCTTATGGTCCACCAGATCCTCACAGTAAAGCTCATCAACCATTCCCCCATCCATTATCCCAGCAACATAGGCAACTCCCACCACAGTGTAAAACTCCTCGCGAGGGCGGACCACAAACGGGACCGGCGCCCCAAACCAGATAGTAACGACGTCTCCTTTCCTCATCTCAGGCATTCCGATGCCCACGAATCCGCTCTCCGTTGTGAAGAAAGCACGACTGGAAAGAATATTCTGCAGACTCAACCTATAGTCCCGAACGTATGGATCCATGCCTTCCTGTTCTCTCTGTGCATACTCCGGGTCCGCGTCACGCCTCCCTAGGAGAAATTCGTATGTGTCCTCGTGAAATATAGGTGCAGGATCGGTCCCTCCTACGTCCTTGTTGCAGACCAGAGTGCGCCATAGTGGCTCCTCTTGCTTAAAACTTTCAAAGTAGGGCCGTAAAGTTGTGTCTACTGGCGTTCGTCGTCTAGCCTGATCCGCGAGAGCCTCTACTTGCGGAAGTTGCTGAAGACAGCCCTTAAACGTTGTGTCAAACACCAGCACATCTTCGACGATGTCGACAAACAGTCCCTCAATCTTGAGCGTCTTCATATCTTCCAGAACCTTTCCATTGACACAGTCGAATCCTGCCCCTGATGCGGATATACTATGTCGCGGGTGTAGACCAAGAGGTACCGGTCGGCCCGATTCCTGGGCAGTAAAGTCCGGAACCCAGGAAGGGAAGCCGCTCTCTGAATCGGGGCCTGCAAGAAGCAAGCCGGAGAGGAAATATGGACCCTGACCCTTGTCGAAGACGTGGGCGATCGCTTCGGCAAAGACGACGGGGATGCTCTTATGATAGTCCACGACAATGGCGTCCCTATCCTCTTCGCGCATCATGCCGCGCAGCGCGTACACCCTATCCCGCGGCTCCGTCACCTGCGAGGTGCGCGAAATGAGCAGCAGCTGCCTCAAACTATGACCCCCGTGTTCCACCACACCTCTTCGAAGGTCATCAAGGAGGTCGAGCTTCACCTTCGACAACAACTCCACCTCCTCCCCGCCATCAAGACCCTCCCCTCCATGACTCGTACCAACCTGCTCCTTGATCCCCATCTCCTCAAACGCCGACCTAGCCAGCACCTTCCATGCCCCCACAAAAGTTTCCCAATCCACCCACCACCTCCCACACCCCACCCGCACCTCTTGACTAGCCAACGCCAACTCCTGCATGACCCACATGCGCCGAAACCACGGCCTCTCCATGACCCCAGTAAACCACAGGGACAGCAACTTCTCTATCCGCGCCTCCACCCCCAACCCCTTCCCCTGCACCACACCCCTCATCGCCTCAAACGCCTCCTCATCTCGCTCATCCTCCTCCGCCGCTCCCAACCACACCAACACCCTCCTCGCCCCCGCGTAAATCCTCCCCATCAACCGCACCTGCTGGTTCCGCTCCTCGACATCAGCCTGATTAATGCACACCGCGTCGACCCAGAGACGCCGCTCTTCAGTCCGGGAGCGGAGGTGCAGCAGGGCTGTATTGAGCGCCGAGGTTACGTGAAAGGGGTGGCCGTTTAGGGTGATCGTTTGGGGATTGCTAGGGTCCCCCCAGACATAAGAGAGAGCTTCGTATAGCGGGGAGGGCGAGGAGAGGAGGGAGACCGTTGTGGTGTGGCATTGGATGGGGGAGAGGGAATCCTCTGGGGCGCTGGGGCTGGGGTAGAGGATTAGGAGGCGGATTTCTTCGTGGGTGGGGCTGAGGCGGGTTGGGTCGGCTGGTGTGGGAAGCATATGGGATTGCGGTGGATGGGCTGGCTAACTGGGATGTGCGGGGTTTTGGCGGTAGAGAAGGGCCTTCGGGTAACCGAGCGTTGCAGTTGGCGATTGCAAGACTGTCGTAACTCCAGAAAAACTCCACATTCCGAGTTCCAGGAGGGCGTTTGAATAGGCCAGGAAAGGAGAAGACCAACTGCTGATGAAGCAAATGCAGAATGCGTACACTTGGACTTCAGGCGAAAAACAAAGAGGCTCGAAAGCAGCAGAACAACGGTTATGAGAAATCTGATGCAGGATCAATGGAAGCTACTTCATTCTAACAAATGCTATTCAGCCGTGTTCCGCTTTGACTTACAGTGCAATCCGTTCCGCAATCACCTGAACGGCTTTCCTGTCGTCGTGCTCCTAAAATCATCCCTCTTCGACTTCGACACACCCGTCTCCTTACCACCAAGCACCGGCTGACGCCCCTCTTCGACAGCGCGCTGCCCGCCTGTCAAAGCTCGTCGCATATGTAACGACAACGCACGCCAACAACAAACGCCGTCGTAGTGTCCAGCGTATCACCAGCTGCGTGGTAGTTGATATCGTACGCAACGCCCGCCTTGCCGCCGAACACCTCAGCCTCCTCTTCCGTCGTAATACCCTCGGCGCCCCCTCGATTGCTACTCTCTCTTCCGTCGTGATCACGGCGAACAAACTGAATGCACCTGTTTTAGAAATTCTCGCACTTGACAATGAACACTCCGAAATGCACTTGCGAGTGTGAGGGATCGAAATGTACTTGCTCGTGTGGAACGGAGAAGAATGTGACGAATGTTTTCTGTTGGATACATGTAAGTTTTTCAGATCATACATGTAAATGACCACACAGAAATCTGTAAAGCAAGAATACGCTTCAGTCGCTGGACCTCCTTTGCTTTGGACAAACATTGATGATTCTCCGCGTTCGAATGGACGCAAGTGCTCTATTTCAGTGTGCACTACAGGGTAATGTGTCCATCAAGCATGCTACATGAAGTACAAGGTTGATATGTGACCATTTGACAGGAACCGGGATCTTAATGGAAAACAAGAAATTCAGATAACCTTGAGGCAATCAAAATGTTGGACATCATATTCTACTCTAGCTGAGCTTCGGATTCGCATAGTTACTTATGAAATAATTGTTTACAATGATAGATAAAAAGGCCTTCACAAAGGCGCAAATGAATATTTCGATCCCACCACTTACAAGAGGCTGAAGAGGTGAATCTGCACATCGCATAAATCTTGGAAGGAATGGGAACGATCGGGAGTGCCGTAATTTGATGCACTCCGGAGATCGCAATGTATGAATGGTTGTCAAAAGCTCTTGAAATGAATGTGTCTACGCCTACTTCCAGGCCACAGAATCAATCTCGTCCCTGGCTTGTTTGTAGAGCTCAAGCCTCTTCGACAGCTGCACCCTGCGCTCCATCAACGCGGGGTCCTCGTCCAACATGGCAGAGAGTTGCTTCCCCTGAGAAAACATCACCGAAGTGAGTCCTAGCTGGCAATAATGATACTAAACTTTCAATGTGGGCAGGGTGTTCTTTACCTCACGCTTGCCAACTTCAGTGTAAAAATGGTCCAGCAACGACCGCTTTGCTTCTCGGACTTGACAATGAACAGCAGCTTTCGGCAAAGAATTTCTCAGTTGATCACAAACCATGTTGATGTAGGCTGCCACATTCGAACCTGAAACCAGCGAAAAGGGTTCGATTACGGAAACAGATGCATGAATTACTGAGAATGCCATCTGATAGAACATAAATGTTTACCGATTCGTCGCAAGTGCCCGTCGGTGTAGCGGTCAGCTGCTGAGGCAGCTGCATTTCCACCCTTCTCGATCTCCTGAGGGAGTTTTCGGAAGAAGTCAACAGTCAAATAACTTGACTCCATATCGACCATTCTCAGGGTGGTCTTCTTGCTATCGTCTCTCAGCCTCTCCAGCGCCTGAATTGCTGCTTGGTTAAGCTCCCCTTGCAGCGATGGAAACCTCTTCAGCTCCTGAAGATTCCATAAAAGTAGTTGGCAAATATTTCTTGACCAGGAATCACATGGCCTTGACAGCATGGCAATAAATTACAATGATAATACAGCAGCACAACAACTAAGAATGTTGTTGCAAAGAGAGTCATTTACCAAGCACTCTCCAATCGATTTCCGCACGAGTTCCCTCAGGATATTATGCACCTGAATGTTCACAGAAGCCGACTTAGCCAATAGATTCACGGACCAGACAAATCAGGAAAGAGCCACAAAACTCAAGATTCAGATTCAGGACTTACTGCGTCGACAACTGCCTCGGCGGGGCCTCTGAAGTAATGGAGCGAGCTTTCAATGAGGCGCCTGTAACCTTGCTCGGGGGCAATAAGATGGGGCTGGTAACCATCAGCTTCTGACACAATTCGCCGCACATTCTGCCCCGAAAGATGCTTGTCGAAGGGAAGTTTCTTCAAAGCAGCTGGCAGTTGATGGTCAAAGACGGCATAAATTTTCTCTCCACCGGGGCGCCTGAAAACAACGCAAACAAATTCAGAATATGACACTGATACTATGCTGATCTACGACACAAGGATAAACAATGTGACTTACGATCCGTCAAGATGCTCCTTGAAGATGCGGTCGAAGGCCCTGCAAAGTTCCAGAATGGTATACAGCTGAGCCTGCACAACGATTGGAACTTGATGTTAGTTTGCATGGGACGTGTGGTTAAAAATAATGCTGAGTTTCACAGAAAATTCACAAAACTCTTAGAGCGTCATTCTCTTACCCCTGCATCATTTGCAAGAGGCCTGCCGATCTGATTCAGCTCCCCCTCAATCTCATCGATGCTCTTGTTGATCATAGCTAGGATGCTAGGAATGCGTGCCTTGATGACGGCCTCCAAATGCTGCAGTGTGCAAATCAGGTAGATGTTAGCCCACGTGGAAATACAAGTGGAATGTGGATAAAATCTTACACTCCCTGAAGGAACCGCTGGTTTTTTATACCTTCGAGAGGAGTTTGCCGAGATACTCAGAGCCCATCTTGCTAATCAGGTGACCGTAGTCTTGGCTGGTCGCAAAATAGTCTCGTTCCCTGCGTCTAGCCGCCATCATGTCCACGTTCTTGTTGATATCCTGCTGAGAACGATTGACCACTCCTACCCAAGGATGCTGTAAACGATAGGAACGCCCTTCCAGGACCTGTTGAGGCAGCAACAAGGCGGCATGTTAACAGAATACTTCTTGAGAAGAGAAAAGAACAAATCTGAAATTAAAAAGACAAAACAACCGTGGAGATCCTTCAGTAAGATAATAAAATGTGATCTGTGACTACAGAACATTCATAGATTCAGCACTTACATCGAGGGCATTGGTACCCTTGTCCATGAGATCCAACTTCGTGAGAACACCAAAGGTCCTCTCTCCTGTAAAATGAAATACAGACCATCAAACGAAGAACTCAAACACACAGAAGTGGGCTGAGGAACCAGATTCAAAGTGTGCTGACTAAGATGAAAACTTTATTAACCGAGAAGAGCACGTTCAGATATGCTCATACTCACCACTTGGATCGACTTCTCTTGCGATCTTCATAGCATCCGAAGTAGCAATATCCTGATTCGCTGGTGATACAGCAAGAATAATCGAATTCGGCTGCAAGCAGCAGTGTCAGCATACCGGTGATCAGAGATATAATTCATTGAGTAGAATTCAACACAAAAGAAAAAAAACATCAGTCTTCTGGGGTAGACTGGAAGTACCTTCTCAATATAAGAACGGACCATATTCTCAATGTCCTGCACGATACTATCGGATTGCCCATCTGCACGACAACGTACCTTTCAGAAATTGGTAGACGCAATGGGTAAATTGGTAGACGCAATGGGTACCTAACAAGTAAGGATGTTTGAAGTATGTTCTCACCGACGGCAATCTTTGTAAGACCCGGAAGATCGATGAGAGTCAAGTTCACAACTGCAAACACAAATGCGAAAGTCAGTAACATGTTTGTGAGGTGAACGTGAGCTCTCTGAATTACGAAGACGAGAATGTGATTACCATTCGGAGAATAGACACTAAGATGAATTGGCACCACAGAAATCGCCTTGCTGCGTCCAGTGATTCGATCTGTCTCGTCTTCGATCTCCTTCCTTACAGCAGCTGCCCAAAAACCACAGGGAGAAAAGGATAAACACTACATTCATCGGCATATCCTCCGGAGAAGAATCGATTCCCTGGATGGTAACGGAAATGTCATACCAAAATCCGTGAAGCGCTTCCTTGGCGCGTGAAGAAACTCCGCATACTCCTGAGTCTTCGCATCGGTTTTGTGCAACTGCAGCACAAGGGGACGCCTGGTAACAATACCTGCCAAACACATTGATTGGCCACAAACACAAATGGGTGGTGAATCTCATGACACACAGAAAATGAGTCAAAAGCACGTCCCTGAATCAAATCCTTCGGAGAACCAAGTTCGTCTCATCAGTTTCTAGTCCTAAAGGCGCAAGGATTAGCTGATTACCGGAACCCCGAGGAAGAAAATCACGTCCGACAATGCTCTCCAGAACAGAAGACTTTCCGGAACTCTGAAACACATCAAGAAATCAAATAGTAAGTTGCGGATTGCGACTAACAAGGCAGAAATTTAGGTCATCAAGAGCTTTCCAAGGCCAAGATCTGAGGAGAACAATGCGCAAGCTCACCTGGCCTCCCACAACAGCAACCGACGGCAGAGCCTCCCAGAGACTCGCCACGGCTCCCTCACCGCCATAGTCGCCGAGGGCCGTGCACGCCCTCTGAATCCTGTTCACCAGGCCAATCAAGTTATCCATGTCGCCAAATCCGCCCCTTCACCTGCAATGCCACCAAATCGACAGATCACGAACAATGAAGCCAACCCAAAAAAACCATCTCAAAACTTCTCAAAAGATAAAAGACCCTCTAAAAATCCAAATCCAAGTCCAGGAACCCTCTGTGAAAATCCAGAAGAACTCACAAGTGCAATGTAGCCAAGAGTGAAGAGATAATCAAGTGTCCGCAACCGATAAGATGCAAAACCACAAAGGAGGAAGCACAGGAAAAAAGACGCGGCTACCAACGGATCTAGATCTAGAACGCACCTTCGAAGACACCAGAGCAAAATGCGCCTTCCTCTGTATCACCTGATGTGCAAAACGGGGAGGGCTTGAAGAGAGATCTGTGCGAGACCGAGCGAGCGGTGGAGGTCTCGAAGAGGAGAGCAGCGGAAACGCGCCTTTGAAGTGACTCGGAGCGGACTGTTTTGAGGACTCGAGACCACGACTAGCGGATGCAGCAGCACATGGGCTGGTTGGCTGCTGGATGAACTAACTTGGCAGGATCTTCGCGACGGTCGTCACGGTGGTTGCGAAATTTTTTCTTCGCAGTTGCCAGGAGAGTCTGCTTTGCCCGCTAATCCTGCAAGTCCTTTGCTTTGTTTAGAGGGTCACGCTAATCTCATTACTGTTGCCCTAATGACGCAGTGTCCGTGAAGGCTCTGGGGTGTTAAGTGAGTTTCGTGGCTTGGATCTGCAGGATAACTTGCGGGATAAAGTCATGAGAGGGAGGGTTTAAGGATTTGAGGAATTGGGAGTTACGCATTTGCGGCCTGGAATGACAGCTTTGGTGAGTGGCTTTGCTCTTTGTGCACAGTTTTCGTTGAAGTTTATAGATGAGTTTAGGTGGGGTGGAATTTTTGTGATCAGAATCTGGAGTTCTGTTGTGGAAGAGGAGGATTTTTGTTGCGTTTTGGGGGTTTAGGGTTAAGGAGGGGTTTTGGTTGCTTGCAGGGGTAAGGATGGCGGATGAGGCGGAGCTTGACGCGCTGCGCAGCTTCGTGGTCGACGGCAGAGTGAACCCGGCGGAGCGTGATGCGTTCGACGGGACGCTGCAACGTCTGGTGGACGTTGCGAAGAGTGACGATGGACGACAGCGCCTCGCGCTTGCGGGAGCCGTTCCTGCGCTTCTCCCCATATTCCCCAACGAGAGCTTCGAATCGTTCCACTTGTTTGTGAAGCTCCTTCGCAATCTGTGTGCCGGAAACTCCGTCAACCAGGAGGCCCTGGTCGCTTCGGAGGGCGTGGAAGCACTAGCGCAAGTCGTGGACGTTTTAGCTCCACAGGGCAAGCCGTTTGAGCGTTTGCAGATTGTGCTTCAGCTGCTTGGAAACGTCGCTGGTCATGGCGACGCCGCACAGGCGCGGATCTGGAAGTGCTTCTGCCCATCACGCTTCCTCTCCGTCGCTGCAATCGCCGACAGAAAGGTGCGGGAGCCTCTGTGCATGTTGCTCTACACTTGCTGCAGAGAGAGCGACAGCCGGTGCTTGCAGCTGGCCGACATTCCCGTCGTTGCATCACTGCTCAACAATACAGGTAAAGATTGTAGCACAGAGTTCAAGACGATTGTGGTGATGTTGATGCCGATGATGCCTGTCATGATGGTGATGCCAATGCCTGTTGCGTTCAGGTGGTGGCGGAGGTCGAAACAATGCACCAATCGAGTGGCTGGAGCTTCTCATCTCGCGTCTCTCGTTTGGGAGCTCTCCCGGCCTCCCAGCTCTGTTCCGGAGCATGGCAGCAGCAGAGACGGAGGGTTTCACCGCAGCACAAGCGTCTCTACTCGACGTCGTGAACGCCTCCCTCAGCACACAAGAGGACGAGAATCACTCCTCCAACACTCATCCCAACAGTACTCCTTCATCGTGGGCTCCCTTTCTGGTCGACCTCATCCGATCCGCGGCCGAGCTCTGCGCCTCCTCTGCCAACCTCTCCGAAACGCGGGATGTCTTGGGCCTCACACTCTCCATCACCCGAACGCTCTGTGCGCTGGACGCAAACAGGTCCACCATCATCCCCTCGCTTGCCTCCAGTGGCATGATCCCCTTGCTCATCAACCTGCTCCACTCCCTCGGCCTCCCAGACAACGCCAAACCTTCATCACATGCCGAACCTTCACCTTCACATAGTTCTTTTCCGTCGAGAGACGTCTACACGGGATACAGACGTGACGTTGTGGCGGTGATCGCGAATGCTAGTCACCGGAGCGTGCTGGTTCAAGAGCTGGTTCGGGAGAGTGGAGGGCTCTTGGTGGTGTTGCAGCAGTGCATGCCGGACTCGAACAATCCTTTCTTGCGAGAGTGGGGTCTGTGGGCCATTCGCAACTTGCTGGAAGGAAACGTGGAGAATCAAACGGAGTTGGCTGATTTGGAGGTTCAATCTACTGTGCCGGATGCCAGGTTGAAAGAGGCCGGGATGACAGTGGAGATCAACCCGGCAACTGGACGGCCACGGCTTGTGAATGTCGCTCCTGGAACAGACAATCCAGCCGTTGACGAGTTCATGTAGGAAATTTTGCAATCAAACGTTACCCAAGGAAATGAAAGCAGAAACGAGATAATCACATTGATTGTTGCGCTATTACATGTATGAATGCTTCACAAATCTGTGCAGATCTGTGAAGCATGTTTCATGCACCTAGCACGTGTCCACAAACAGGTTCACTGTCACTGACTAGACAGATGAATTCTACAATGCTTTTTAGTGTAATGACTTGTCTCCAGGAGTGAACAGTATTACACAGGGGCTGGAGAGCGCCAATGAATTAATGGGCACGGATGGAAGCGGGACGAGGCGCAATCTCCTCGTAGAATAAGGGTAGCTTGTCTCCAGCATGGAACTTGCGCTCTACTCCTTGCTCGTTGACCTGCACGTCCACCACCGCTCAATCGAATGAGAATGCATAGAAGATAATGCAAGTCTGCATGAAAATGATGGTAAGAAGGTCGACGATACAGACCGTTACAGTGCGGACAACTCCACCACTAGCGCCATCTCGTGCAATAGCCAGGGCAATGGACTTGACCACCAGTGCCTGCATGAAAACCAGCTCTTGTTTCAGTACACAAAAGGGCAAACAAAAAGGCCATGTCCTCTGATTACTATTAAGGTCCTTACATACATCTAGTTCATAGTAGGCAGCCGTCTTGCATGAAGGAAATTAATGGAAGAGAACAATTACTAGTATAAAGAAAATCATACCTCGGCTTCTTCTTGAGTCATGCTAGGCTTCCAAGCTTGATCCAAAAATCCATAAAGGTAGCTAGATCCCGACCCTGTTCAGATGACACAAGTTTAGATCAATAAATAACGAAAAGTAGACAACTGCCCCCTTATAATCCCAAGTCTTATAAGATTCTAAAGAACTGACATGGAAGACAACATTAAAATGGCATCCTGCAGATTTCAGGAGAGACACGACATTAAGAAAGTTGTAAACCAAGTACTTACCCCCTGTAGCGAATGGAAGACGCAGCATGGTGCCTCCAAGAGGAATACCATAAACACTACCTCCTTCATATTTATCCCAACCAGCCACTATTAAACCGGTCTCCAAAAACGACTGCAACCATATAAAACCAATGTTTAGCATGTCTCCATCAAAGGACCGGACAAATGTAACCATGATGATAATAGCCTGTGATCACTCATCTAAACACATCCCAACAAGAGCTAAAACCTGTCCCTTACCAGACAAAAGTATACGAAAACCTACCTTATTTTGATATGAAAGTTCCTTGACCAGAGTTCCAGCAGTTTTAACAGTGGCAGCACGCCCTAGCTGTATACTGCCAAAGCAAGAGCCAAACAGAAATTAATTTCCTCTTTAAATTAAATGTTGCATTCATAAAACTAAACACCTCCAAATTGAATACCTCCAACACAGCTAAACCACGACATATGCATACCTGCAAAGGCTTCAATCTAGATGCATAAAATAACTATTAATCAAAGCCCTAAAAACAAATTGATGTTCTATTTTCTGATTCAATCCACTCAATGTATATAACTTACGTATGCTGATTAAGGAAGTAGCGCACGTAATCCGACACCACCTGTGAATCTGCTGCCTGCCATCAATTCACATCAACACAATGAGAGAAAAGCATTAACGCAAACAACAAAGAACTCCAACAACAGACAATAAAACAATATCACATCCTGGCCAAAGGAGAAAAGGAGATCATACCGAGCCGGAGCGACAAAGATAAACATTGTCAGTAAGTTGCGTGATTTTATCCGATGCACGATTGGCAACATATACACCTGCAAACAATCACATACATCGAATCAAAACCCTAACAACCGCAAAAACCTTAATCACCGACATTAATTACACTCCTTCTCCAAGCAACCAGCTGACTTAAACTCACCAGTAGTAGTACGAGAATCGGCTCCGAGAATCACACCGCCATCGTACTCCACGGCCATGATGGTCGTCTGAAGAAGAAAATCATAATCCTCAGAAACCCTAAAAACTCACTTCCACAAAAAAACATGGAAAAAGGTAACAAAAGATGATGTACTGAATGGAAACGAAATCCAAGCAATCCAGAGATAGAAAAGAAAACCCTGCGAACTCAATTACTCAAAGGAGAGTAAACTATCTCTCTCTTTCTCTCTCTCGCTTGCTTGCTTGCTTGCACACTTACCCCCATACTGTGAGGCGCTTCCGTCCACTCGCTCGCCATCGGCTCCATCTTCTGATGCTCTACAATTGAAGAATCGATCACAAATTCACAACTATCAGCGAGCAAAACACAATACAACGATGATACTCGCCTTGCTCATCACGACGACGACGAGGACGACTCCAACATCCACCCAAACCCGTCCTGCGCCTAAAACACAAATCCGCACATTTGCTCTCTAAACCGTCGACTTTACCTTTACCTTTAACTTGATCGTCCGTCTAAAACTTTATTTAGAACTTTATCTTTATCATCCGTCTAACGCCTTTACTTTTGCTTTTTCGATTAGGGTTTGAGGCGCTTTGAGGTTCAGGTTGTCGAAGTGATCGCTTCATCGTCAGCGTTGCGTTGCTGTGTCGTTGGTAGGGACTTAGGGAGAACGATTTTTCTTCAGGTGTGGAGTGTTCTTGCAGTGGAGTCGGCGAGTGTGGAGGAATTTTATTATTTTCGTTGGAAAAATAAGCTGAAACGGTGCAGAATTGCGGGTTTAGTAGTGAGAGCATGGTGAGGAGGTTGTGGACGAGAGAGGAGAGGAGGTGAGAGAGAGGAGGCAAGGACGGAGTGGGAACGGGCGAGGGCGCGGGAAGAGATGGAGGCGTCCACCTCCTCAGCGATGATAGCTCGCCAGACGTGGGAGATCGAGAACAACATCGTCGCCATGGAGTCGCCAGCGGCGGCAGGAGGAGGAGGCGGGAACGGCGCCGCTGCCGACTCCGACGCCATCTTCGAGTACGACGAGGCGTCGCAGAGCAGCATTCAGCAGCAGAAACCGTGGACCAGAGATCCTCACTACTTCAAGAACGTCAGGATTTCCGCTCTCGCGCTGCTCAAGGTCCGTCTCTCGAGTAGACGCCTGTCTTTGTGGATTTCTGTATGTTTTTCGCTCTGATTAGGTTTAGGTTTCCGTTCTAGCGCCTTCAACGTGATAGCCTCTTCATCAGGAGGTGCCCTTGGTGTTCTCCTCAATCCTTCATTTGAGTAGCTAAGAAGGATCAGGATATGACGTTTGTGCAGGTTCTTCGCAAATAGGTTATTGCTGTGGTATGCGACTGTTTAGAAGTCTTTCGATAGGTTCAATGGTGCAGTAGCAGGAGTTGTTGTGTTGTTCCGTTTCCAGCAGTTTCCTCAATCCCTTGTTTGAGTAGCTGCGACGGATCAGGAACGATCAGTTATGACGGTCGTGTAGGGTGTTTGCAAATAGGATAATTTCTCTGTGCAGTAATCGATCGTTGCAGTGAATGAAAAATAATATTTCATTTATTAATATATTAAATAGAGGTGAATGGTAGGTTGTTCTCCAGCAATTATACGCGTGAGCTGTGAAGGATTTTTGCGTTAGTGTCGCAACGTGGAGGCGGTGCAGCCAGTTGTGAGTGTTGTTGATTTTGGATTGGTTCTTTGTTTGTGTTGTTTGACAATTTCAGTGCAAGAAGTGATGCGTTCCCGTTTTGTTCTGTGCAGATGGTGGTTCATGCACGGTCAGGTGGAACGATTGAGGTCATGGGGTTGATGCAGGGCAAGATAGATGGCGACACTATAATAATAATGGATGCGTTTGCTTTACCAGTCGAGGGCACGGAGACTCGTGTGAATGCTCAAGCGGATGCGTATGAGTACATGGTTCAGTATTCTCAGACGAATAAACAGGTATTCTTTTCATTCTTAGTTTTATTTTCCTTTATTTTCCTCCTCGCAGTTTCATGGACATTCTCTCTAAGCCTTGGGAACGGTGAAGGCATATTGATTTAGAGTTCATTGTGCAGGTGGGGAGACTAGAAAATGTGGTAGGCTGGTATCATTCGCATCCTGGTTATGGATGTTGGCTCTCGGGCATTGATGTGTCTACCCAGATGCTCAATCAGACTTATCAGGAGCCTTTCTTAGCTGTGGTCATTGATCCAACACGCACTGTATCGGCTGGAAAGGTTGAAATTGGAGCATTTCGTACGTATCCTCAGGGTTACAAGCCGCCAGATGAGCCTCCGTCTGAATACCAAACCATCCCTCTGAACAAAATCGAGGATTTCGGTGTCCATTATAAACAGGTGATGGTCTATCAGTTTATTTTCTCTGATAGATAGTGGTTGATGGGTCATATCTGAGACGTTTGTCCCTTTCTACTCTCATTTGATATCTTCATCTCTTGTGCCTTGCAGTTATTGGCGTTTTATGTTTTCACTTTGCTTCTCGTATAGTGTTATCGCGAACTTGAATTGTGCTTGACGGAGGGACTTACTTGACAATGACGTTTCTTGTTACAGTATTATTCGCTTGACATTACATATTTCAAATCTTCATTGGACTCGCACCTCCTTGACCTCCTCTGGAACAAATATTGGGTTAACACTCTTTCGTCTTCACCTCTGCTTGGCAATCGAGATTACGTAGCTGGTCAAGTGGCTGATCTTGGTGAGCTTCTCTGTAGCTATCCTTTTCATATGCGCCTTTGACAGCAGCTTTTGCAGTGCTTGTTGATTTCTGTGCACGAAAACTTTAAAAGTAGTTTCTATATCTTCTAGATTTGGGGTCAGATTTAGTTTCTATATCTTCTGAATTTGATGGATGGATTAATAATCAAGCAAAGCGTTGCTGAACTGATTCTGTGATGATATTACTCCAGTTGTACTGTGACGTTTATTATATGAATTTGTGTCCTTAGTTTGACGAGAATACCGTCAATGTGATCCTTTGTCAGCTGAGAAACTGGAGCAAGCAGAGAGCCAGCTAGCTCATTCAGGGCGCATGGGTGGGTTCTTCATGCCAGTGCAAAAGAAGAAGGAGGTATGGCCTATGGACGCTCAAGTATCCAATCCTTTCTTTTGAGGCTTTGTGGATGTGCAATTTTGAATTTCAATGAAGTCGGCAAATCATTTTTTCCGTTCCTTTTATGCCATTGGAGCAATGGGTTAGGGTTCAGTGCTTGGTTGTTGGACTCTACTGTGGGATCCCTTTTTTTTTTATAGTTGTCCGCGTGCTTCAAGTGAATTCCATACTAAAAGGAACCTTTGGAATTACCTTTGCAGGAAGAATCACAGCTTGCAAAGATCTCACGTGACAGTTCCAAGATCACCGTGGAGCAGCTGCACGGGCTCATGTCGCAGGTGAAATCCGGCTCTCCTAAACAGTTAATGCTCTCGTTATTCATCCTTTAAAACGATATCATTGAAATCATGCTGTAATTGTATGGATACGAGAGAGAGAGAGATCGTAGGGCAAGGTAATACAGAACCTACTCCTTTACTTCTTTACAGAACCTACTTCTTTACATAGTCGAATACTGTCCTGAAAATTTCACGGAATCAATAATTGTTTGATTATAATAACACAATCAAATCTGGATCTTTGTAAAACTTTGGAACCATCTCATGCGAATTTGGATGGCACTTTTTGCAGATCATCAAGGATACTTTGTTCAACTCCGTGTCATGTGCCCACACCACCAGTGGAACACCTGCTGAAACATCTACTTCAACCTCAGACTCCTCAGGACCAGAACCTATGATGGAGGCATAATCTTGTGAACGATTGTGTTGGGGTTAGTTCTACAGCTTAGGGCAAGTTTCTTCCAATGTTTGGACATATCATTGAGCTTTGGTCACGGAAATGCTGCCTCCGTTCCTACGGTAGAACATTTGTCATCATGAGGCATACAGTCACTGTCAGAATTGATACAGGCATTTGTCCCAAATGTGAAATGATCATTTTTTGTATACTGAAATATATCCATGGCTTGACCATGGGAGGTAATTAAAGACCTAATAGTGATGGTACCATGACGTGTGTTTCCTTATGATGACAGAAAATGACCCTCTAACAACTCTCTTCCACACTTGCAGTGTGATGACTTCGCGTGTGATGATCCCAAGGATTGGCTTTGATAGAACGCGACTGTCAGATTGTATTTTTGACACATAGGATTGGGATATAAATTTGTTGCTTGCTTTTGAATATGTTAACTTGCTCTTCGGTTTCCTTTTTGTTGAGGACTAATACTACTGACGAGAATCGTTTGCTTTTCATGTTCAGATACAGCTTCCAGATTCTACTTGTAGCACTTGGAACTGGCCGTGATGAATTGTGACGGAGCAATATGATGAGAGCGCAAAAAAGTTCTGTAATGTGGACATGGGCTTTGGTCTTACATGCGATCACATTTTCTGGCATTTTTGTTTTTGCAGAGCCGGACTATGCTTGCAATTTCCAGAAGAACCCAGAGTTGCAGTCTTTCCCATTCTGTGATACTAACCTTTCAGACACCGAGCGTGTGGAAGATTTGGTTTCAAGGTTGACCCTGGAGGAGAAGCTGCTGGAGCTGGTCAACAAGGCTGCCAACATTTCGAAGTTAGGCATCCCCCGGTACCAATGGTGGAATGAAGCTTTACATGGTGTAGGGATAAGCCCTGGTGTGGATTTCAATGGCAGCATCCGCCACGCCACCAGCTTTCCAGCGCCCATCTTGACAACCGCCGCTTTCAACACCACTCTCTGGAACCTTGTTGGCCAGGTACTAAACTGATTTCTCACATCTTTCAAAAATAATTTCGGTACTAGAGTTACTTGTTTCAGTTACGACACCTGAAGCGTCAAGAAAATACTCGCTCTTTTCATTTTTTATACTACTCTTTTTTCACTTCAAATGCTTATTAGATCATTGGAAGAACTTGCTCTTTGAATTAGAATCCTTATCAAGGATGGAAGAGCTTGATGGTCTCTAAGCTCAAGTCAAGAGCCTTCATTGAAGAGCTAATAAAAACTTCTCTTCAGATACCATGAATATTAGCCACCTTTCTCACACGTGAGCTAATTTTAGATATTTGGAACAATTTAGAGCTATTTCTGAGTTTTCAAATTGAAAAAAAAGGGGTATCTTGTTCAAACCTTAGGTGACAGTTCAAATGACTCTAAAGACTTATTGCCCTGCTCTACGCTATCTGTTGAGCCTGCCTTGCAGGTAGTGTCTACGGAGGCACGATCTATGTACAACGTAGGGAGGGCCAATCTGACCTTTTGGACTCCCAACATTAACATTGTTCGGGACCCACGGTGGGGAAGAGCGATGGAGACATCAGGAGAAGATCCGTTCGTGACGAGTGTCTATGCGGTTTCCTTCGTTAGAGGTATGCAAGAGGGAGCTGCACCGAAAGAGGAGGCAGAACAAGGCCCTCACAGGCTGAAGGTGTCTGCATGTTGTAAGCATTACATTGCATACGACTTGGAAAACTGGGAGGGCATAGATAGGCACCATTTCGATGCACAGGTATGGATCTCACTTACAGACTCGACCTTAAGTAATACCTGTCTCTTTAGTAGCATTCACGGGATTGCTTGATCGTGGATACAGGTCACAATTCAGGACTTGGAGGATAGTTATAATCCTCCGTTTCAGAGCTGCATTCAAGAGGGCAGAGCCAGCAGCCTCATGTGTTCCTACAACCGCGTCAATGGCATTCCTTCGTGTGCAAGTCATGAGTTTCTCACCTCTATCGTCCGAGAACGGTGGCACTTGGATGGGTAGGCTAAGTTCCCTCGTGATGATTGTGCAATTTAGGGTTTGATTTGTAATTCGTCAAACGTTAGTAAAAAACAGAGACATAAGGGTTTTAACAGTAGTGGAGTTTCGAAGATAGAAGACCATCAAAATCCTTAAGCTTATATGTGCTGTGATCAACCAATAGGTACATTGTGTCAGACTGTGGAGCTGTGTTGAGGATGTATCGAGATATTTCCTATGCATCCACTCCCGAGGATGCCGTTGCGGAGGCGCTTCACGCAGGTGAGCAGCTGTTCTCTCTTCTGTGATTCGTCTACTTCCAGGAGCTTTGTTCTTGATTTCACCTTGTTGCATATAGACTATGATACAATTCACACATACTACGCTGGATTGTTGATGTGAGCAGGTATGGATGTGGAGTGTGGGTCATTCACTGCATCACACGGGCGAGCAGCGTATGACCAAGGCAAATTGAATGAAACGACGATCAACAGCTCTCTTATCAACCAATATCTGGTGAGAATGCGCCTGGGCATGTTTGATGGTGACCCCAGAATGCAACGGTACGGTAAGCTTGGACCGTCTGATGTATGCACTGGAGCCAACCAAGAGCTGGCTCTGGAGGCTGCTCGACAAGGAATCGTGCTTCTCAAGAACGACGGGAGTATCTTGCCCTTGATGCGGTCCAGGAACCTCAAGCTTGCTGTTGTTGGACCTCACTCCGAATCTTCCACAGACTTGCTCGGCAATTACAATGGTACGTTCTTTTCTGTCCATGTCTTCTTTTTCAGTCGTTCGTTTAGCAAAGAACGCAAAGGTGATGAAGGTCCGTTGATCCTCCCCATGAATACCAAGCGTAGGTAATGTCCGTTCCAGAGAACCAACCTTTCAGTTCCCTTCATGTTATCACTTCTTTGCATTTAAAACCATCAGAAGTTGTGCATTGTTAGAAACTTTTTGCCACTCGGAATAGATACACCTGTAACAATGAATTTGAAAAGAAGTTAGACAGATGTCGAATTTATCTTACTCTGCAGAATACTCGCAAGAAACTCAGAAACGCCGCTTCTTGATTATTTTCTCTGTATTGTCAGGCATCCCGTGTAAATCTATCACGCCATTGCAAGGGCTAGAAGAGCGCAGCCATGGCACCGTGAATTATTCTCCAGGGTGCAACGGAACAACGTGTGAACGAGACGACCTTGTGGCAGACGCAGTGTCAATCTCCAGAGAAGCCGACGCAGTTATCATCTTTGCGGGGCTGAACCTGATACAAGAACGTGAAAAGCTAGACAGAACAAGCCTGTCGTTACCTGGATACCAACAGAAACTTGTGCAGGCAGTCGCAGACGTCGCCCACGCAAAACCTGTGGTGCTTGTCATCATCTCCGGCGGACCTGTGGACGTGAGCTTCGCCAAAGACGACGCCAGGATCCAGAGCATCCTGTGGGCAGGGTATCCGGGTGAGGCTGGTGGACAAGCCATTGCTGAGGTCGTGTTCGGGGACTACAACCCTGGTAAGAGTTACTCTCCCTACCAGTATTATTTTCAGAAGACATACCCAATGACTGCATCGCGTCACCACTCATGAGTTCATTTTTTGATGCAGGTGGAAGAACGCCCATGACATGGTACCCCGAGAGCTACACACAAGTAAACATGACGGACATGCACATGAGGCCCAACGACACAACAGGCTACCCCGGGCGCACCTACCGCTTCCACACGCAGGCTGTGGTGTACCCCTTCGGCCACGGCCTGAGCTACTCCACCTTCTCCTACCGATTCTCCTCGCCACCCGTCGCTCTAACACCTACAAACTCATCCTTTCGCGTCCGTGTTGTAGTCGAGAATACTTCTTCAAGAGGCGGATGCAAGACCGTGCTTCTGTACTCGCGCCCTCCGGACGCAGGGGTGGACGGAGCTCCATTGAAACAGCTGGTGGCGTTCCAGAAAGTGTACCTGGACAAACACTCCGAAACGGAGCTGGTTTTCAAGCATCTGGAGCCTCACAAGACGCTGACAGTGGTGGACTCGGACGGCAAGCGTGTGCTCAAAAGTGGACTCCATTTCCTTGAGGTTGCGGATCAGACTCTGCAGGTGACGGTTTCCAAGACGTAGCAGCGGAAGGATGCGAATGAAACAAGCTCCGTTTTTCATGCAATCATGTAAGAAACCTAGCTATTTTACAAACTTTACATATTTGAGTTGGGGCGCATTTGCTGAAGGGCGAAAGTCAAAATTTGTTTTTATGCTTAAAAATTGACAGTCTGCAAAGGATTTCGTTGAAGTGGTTTACAAAGGAGAATTACCTATTTTCATGGGTGAAGTTCCACATGCATTGTTCATGGAAGATGGCGCACCCGTCCATTGCAGCAAATTATGTGAAGAATGGAGACAAATGTGCCTTCTTGAGAAGCTCAATTGGCTCGCAAGCTCTATTGATCTCAATCCGATTGAGAACATGTGAAAGATTCTATAAGATGTTGTACAACGTGACAAGGCATGTTCTAGAAACATAGATGCATTAAAGGTAGTTCTTGAAAGAGAGTGGAAGTAAGTTGGTGATGCAAAGCTTCTTCGATTATGTCATTTTATATCTTTTGGGCTACAAGCAATGATTCATGCTAATGGAGGACATACATGTTGGTAGATTTTGAATAACTATTTTTGTGTGTATTTTTTGGCCTTGAAAATTTTTACAAGAAGAATGCCAGTCTCCGAGGGAGCCGGCGTGAATAAAATGTCTGTTCGTTCCACTACGTTTCATTCGTCTTTGCACATGTTACTAACATAGTGGAAGGATGCAAAAAAATTTGCACATGTTATTAATATAACAATGATCTTGTGACAAAAAATTCATGTTGAAATAAAAAATTCTCAACTCTACGTAGGCTGTCAAAGTTGGAAGTTGTGAAACAATTTTTTTCCTTGTTTCTCATAACTACACCTTTGTTTCTGACAACTACACCTGTTGTTTGATTTAGAATATCATTTTTGTGTGGGTCTTTTGAACTTAAATTTTTTGCATGTGTAATTAACATAATGATGTTTCCACTCCAAAAATTCCGTGGGAATAAGAAATTCTTCAATCCTTGGGAGGGTGTCAATTTGGCAGTTGTGAAACTTTTCTTACAATTACCCCTTGTTGGTAAATCTTGAATATTTTTTTCTGTATAAATCTCCTGGCCTTGAAACTTGGTACACATGTTGTCAATATAAAGATGATTTTATGTCAAAAATCTCATGATAAAATAACAATTTTTCAGCCCTCAAGAGGTTGTCAAAGTTGGCAACAGTATGGACATTATCCCTGGAATTGCAAAAGGCGCCAATTTGGGTGTCACCCCACTAGACATGCATAATAGTTGCTTCTACTTATCTTAATTTCTTCTTTCTACGAATTGAGTTCATTTCATCTATCACATACTACAACTCTACTACACTACTTAAGATTGATATTTAGTGCTATCCACACTAATTGGTTTATAAATGTTACAAGTTTTTACACTTGATGAATTTTTCAACTAAAACCCAACCGTATGTACCACACTAAACATTAAATATAGTATGGATTCATAATTGATGTGTATCACTTACACACTAATTTGCATCAAGCACATGTATGTCAAAATCTGGTTGGCTTTTCATTTTCAAGCAAGTGTGGGCTAGTAAATTGGATGTAAATTTCTAATCAGTGTAGAAACTTGAAATACTTTGGTCCACACTATATGCAATGTTTGGTGTAGTATACATAGTGGTCATTTTTGGCACCTCTTTTTTTAAAGAATTATATATCTTGAATGTAGTGATTTGGACACAATGGGTATCACCTAGATATTACATGGATATCACCTAGTGTTCAATGATATACTCGTAGTCCGTTGGTATGGTATATTTTATTCCAATATTGCCTCTCTTATCTTGAAATATGTGCATTATATAAATCTGCAGAACTAACTTGAGAATAAAACCTGTGTTAATGAATAGAGCTACACTAAAAATGGCTTTTAGTGTAGTGGACACTAAATACAAATCCATACACTAATTGTAAAGTTAACAATTAGTGTAGTCACAAAACTATATAGAAGAAGAAGTCTAAGAACTCCGGTCTTCGAAGGAGACCGACGTGAATATAGTGTTTGTTCATTCTTTTCACTATGCATATGGCCACCGGACATAGGCTAGTGTAATAGAACTACTCCCCCCTCTCCAGGGTAAACACTTTTCTACACTAAGTGCTTCCCTATACTAATTGCCTCAGAGATAATCGACATGTCATCTCCCCCAAGGGCTTTGTGGGTCCCCATACAACGAGGCCATGGGACCCCCCACTATAATTGGGTGGACTATGGTGGTAGACACCATGCCGGCAATAGGACTTGAACTCACAACCCAAAACTATACACTAAATGTCAATTCCAGTAAATAGTGGAATATAAGGTTTTTTACTTGTGGACATTTAATGTATAAAACCTAGAAAATGATTATGTGTACATTTCGAGCATCAAAGTAAAGAAGATTTTGAGTGCATGTAGTAAAACGAAAATTTGCAAGAGTAATATTTGGAAAAATAGAACGTAGATATGGAACAATAGGAAAATCCCCAAAATTGGACAAAGAAGAATGTACATATGGAGGGAAAATAAAACTACAAGTACAAGATTGGAAAAATAAAAACTTTGATTTAGAAGGAAAGTGAGAAAAGAAAGGAATATTGGAAAGGAAAAAAACAGAAGTATACAATAAATACAGAAATATACATTAAATATTCATTAGATATTCATTAAATATGCATTAAATATTCATTAAATATTCATTAAATATACATTAAATATACATTAGAAATTTATTAACTATTCATTAACTATTCATTAAATATTCGTTAAATATTAATTAACTATTCATTAAATCTTCATTAAATAATCTTTAAATATACAAATATACATTAAATTGTCATAAAATATACATCTAAAACTCTAAATATTCAAAAAATATTATTTAAGTATTCTTTGAATGTTCTTTAAATATACATTAAATATTCTTTAAACATAAAAATATACATTAAATATACAAACATTCTTTAAATATTCTTTAAACATTCATTGAAAATTCATTAATTTTTTTATTAAATATATTAATATACATGAAATATTCAAAAGAGATTCATTAAAGAAATTCAAGGAATGCAAGAGATGTGAATTGGAATAGTTGGGAATGGAAGATAAGGAGGTGAGGTTGAGGATGAGACAGGGAAAATAAATGCATGGCGGCCGGTAGGTGGTTGATTGGAGGCTAATACTATTTATCAACTTGTTAACAAATTTTTGTGCTAGGGTAGGTGGTTGATTGGGGGCTAATACGAAGGGTATTAGGGTAGGTGGACAATTGAGGGATAATATTTATGACAATGGCGGCTAACACTAATTGTCAAGTTGTTAACATATAGTGTACGAGGGTAACTACACTATTTGTACCATTACACTAAAAGCCATCTTTAGTGTAGTTGTTCCACCTCTTTTCAATAGTTGGTGGCCATATAGGTTCAAATACGGCGGCAACACGGAGAGAGGAGAGGATGAGGAACGAGTGAGTTCCGAAATTGCTGGTGAGGGGAGGTGAGACTTAGTTTCAGAAACAAGATTGTGGGCACCAAGAAGTGGCTGATCTTGGTGAGAGCTCTCCATACATCTTAGATCTGGGAAGTAAGAGGGGCTTGGGAAGCAGACCACGTTGGAACGAGCTCACAAGCATCAGATCTGGAGTATGAGGGAATGTATGAGTCTTAGATCTATGATGTGCATCAATTGAGAAGTCTGGGAGCAAGTGTTGGCACATAGATCTAACTTAGCCTCGTGCCACAAGTTTTGCCCCAGATCTGAAAGCTGGATACTAGATCTGCAGGCCCCGTTGTTAGTCGATGCACCTCCCCAATCCTGTGATTTATCTTACAGCATAGCAAGAAAGACAAGACCAATCGAAGACAGCAGCAATAGATCGCCCCAACTCTAGAACACGGAGCTCAACAATCACACCTTCAACCCTGGAGCGTACCACAAGCAGCAGATGCAAGCACAAGAGCCTCATATTTCAGCAAACAAGAAACGCAGATCACCTATTCAGACCGTAGAAACAGACGCAGACCCGCACTTGGCACAGACACACAACCCGGATCAATCTAGACGGAACAACAATCCAGACTCACAGGTGCAACCCGGATCAACCTTGACAACTTACAAACATGTGCAGACTAATCACGGAGGTTCGCCCACAAACAAATGCTGACCAAAAGCACGAAGACACAGCAACGAAGCCACAGCTACGACCTAGGCCGACACCCGAGACACTCGAAACTAGACTTCGATGCACCAAGCACCTTGACTCCGACTCAGATTACGGGACACAACAAGTCAGATTATAGGACACAACCCAGACCCCGAGTCGTAAGACTGAGATACACAGCAAGTCAGATTACAGAGATACACTTAGACTCTGACTTAACCCAGACCCCGACTCGTAAGACTGACGCTCCAACTCGACCCCCGACTCGACCCGACCCAGACATATAACAGACAGAGACTCGACCCCAACTCGACCGATACTGGCCTCGAGACACGACCCCGACTCATAACCGACAGACTCGACCCCGACTCAAGATCCTGACTCGAGACCTCGATCCCAGACTCGACCCAGACATTGCGACGAGACCCCGACCTAGACACTTCGACCTCAACCCCGACACCTCGACTTCGACCCGACCTAGACTACAACGTACTAACGACCCATACAACTATCACAGAGACCTAGACCGGCGCTCAACACTTGCTCGACATGATAGACGCACCAACACCAACTACAACCCTACCGCGCCTCAGCAACGCAACTCGACCACAACCTAGCAGTGAACGTACAACACAAGCCAACAAAACGCGCAAGCTGCGGAGACCTCTTCAGGCTCCTGAGACCTGCGGAGCACATGCCAGACCTGCGGAGCCATCGCCCTGTTGAGCACAAGCCATTAGAGATCCATTCTAGAGCATAAACCATCGGAGACCTGCGGAGCACAAACCATTAGAGACTAGTTCCAGAGACTACACACGACACTGCATACGGGAGTCCACGCAAGCCCCATCGACAACAGTGCCTCGCGCTCGACCAACGAAGCGCAGGCCAGAGCCTTGCGGGCACAGGCCATCGAAGCACAGCGACGACCATCGAAGCACAGGCCAAAGCCTTGAGGGCACAGGCCATTAGGCCCCCCGACCTCGCCAGGGTCTACGACCTCCCCTAACCCCGACCCTTGCGACCTCCCCTAACCTCTTCGACCCCCAGGGTCTGCGACCTTCTCCAGTAGCGAGTGCCGCAATTGTGACCAATGGCTCCCTGCAACGAGGGTCGCAAGAGCCAGGCACGAGTAGCAACCCCCGACCCAACAGGGTCGCTAGAACTGAACCTCCCCAGATCCTGCTACCCCCCAACCCAGCGACCCCCTCCACCTCAACGACTCTCTAGGCTAGCATCCACCAACTAGTTCCTAGTCTGACTATCTACCACCCCAGCGAAGATGGATGCCATGGACACTGAAAACCCCCACCCAAGAGTTATGAAGATCATAGAGAGTGAAGGATCAGCCTCAATGGCAAATGAAGGACCAACCCCATCCAAGAAAGCAAAAGGTAATTATCTCACCCCAATCCAAGTCTCCGTCCCTGACCTCCCCTCTTTTCAGTTTTGGTTGGGCTTTTCCACTATGGAAAAGCTTGCCATGGATGTGGGTCAGGAGCCCCTGTTCAGCGGGGAGAGTGTCAGAGACTTGATCACGCGTGGAGTACCCAAAGATGAAGCAGAGGAGGCATTAGGCGCCGTGGTGGCCTATCCTAGGATCCCACAAGTCTTATATTCTGCGGTGCGCAATGACAACATCGAAGGACAACACTACAACCTTACACAGGTACCCTTTGATATCCCTACAAATCCCATCACTAGACTCTCCTATGACTTCCATGTGGCAATTCACTTCGAATTGCCACCACACCCTATGCACCATGATGATGTAAAGAGACTAGCCTTAGCTAGGCTCGAGCACATGAGCATACCATAAGGCAACAACCTAACGGACCCCATCGCAGTATTATGCAGAGGGATCAAGAAGGAGGACAAAAGGGTATATGGTTAGGAATCATCAAACTCCATCTCCTTAGACCAAAGATAGACGCCATTGCCCTCCTCCGAGGCACCCGCTACTTCATCCTACACTTGGACCCTTTAGGATAAGCCTCCTTAGGGAAAGTATGCAAAACCTTCCATGCGGTGGCACGAAAGAACCTATCAGTGCGAATCAAGAGTGAAACTCTTCAAGGGATTGTTGCTCTTACCCTGTTTCAAGATGTAGTGGCAAATAGTTTCTCGAGAAACTTGGAATTTGAGGTCACAGATGTGCAAAAGGTACAGGAGGAGTCACACGCGTTTTATAGTTGCTCCAACCCCCCAACAGGCCAAGAAATTCGAACTCCACCAGATTACCACACAGCATGAGATGATGCCAGCCCGTGCTAGCACCTCTAGCACCCTCTCCCCTGTTGATAGAGCCAAAAAGATGCACTCACGGTTACTTTATCCCAGCTTCCCATCCTTATAAGCGTGGCTAAAACCACGGAGGCCATTCACCAACTCTTTGAAGCCAAAAACGTAATCTCCCTATGGTTCCATAGGCAACAAAGAGGAAAATACAATGGCAGTGCCAATGTGCAATTCCCCAACCCCATCATCTACCGCCAATTTCTACACAAGACCTTCACTATAGGACGGCATCAAGTAGAGATCTCCCCCCACTGTCGCAGCCTCGAAGGCGAAGACCCACCTTCCACCGTCCTGCTAGAGAAGTGGGGCTTCGATGACATCAACAGAGCATTGGAAAATACGGTGGCGTCCCTTCAAGTCACCCCCACTCCTACAGGCATCACGAGGTCGGAAATGACCTCTATTATGGATGCAGGCAACAAGAGACTACGCCAAGAACTCTCCACCCTACGAGAGGACATCATCAAGGATACTAGGGCCTACACGGACAACCGCACCAGTGAACTACTGGCTAAACTCTCCAATGTTGAGCAATTAATGGCCTCTGCACTGATGGCTATGCAACAGATCACAGGATCGCGACCACCTACTATCCCAGCCCTAGAGGACCACTCAAACGTGGATTGACCAAGGACCACGAACGAAGATATCACCAATCTGAAGATACAAGAGTGAACAAGGTTCTCTCTCCTCCCCCCCTCCTCTCTCCACTAGTATCACACACTCCCCTATACACTGTAATATCTTTCAATGTATCTTCTCTCCTTCAAAGCAATTTGCTTAGATATGCCCTCTTGCCTATTATATTAGTACTCCCTACATCTCCCCAGCTAGCTAAGCACTACTCCCCCTCTGGTTTGTCTTCACTAGAGATACTTCACTCCCTCTCTCTCTCTGTAGTCCACTCTTGCCTCGCCTCAACTCTTTTAATGATCTCCCTAGCTACCTACTACAATAGATATTCTATATACCTGTACTACAACACACCCACAGCTAGACACAAGATTTGGAGACCACATGATGGAAAGTTGTATTGGAGCTGGGGTTTAATCCTCTACACATATAAATGTTGTCACTACATATACCATTACGGTATGAATATCTCTTGGAAAAACACTCACGGAATACACACAACCAGTACTCACATGCCACTACCATGTAAGAATATCAAAAATACACCTTACACACCCACATTCAACACAATAACCACACTTCTACAAACAACAACATTTACCAAAAACACTCTCTACCCAACGCTTACACACATCTCTAGACACACAACCCACAAAACCACAATCATTAACACATACGCCACAAGCTCACCCTCAATCACAAAGCATAGCCTCACTACTACTCCCACTACACTCATACCAATATCAAGAAATACATCTATAAAACACATATGGCAAAGCACTCAAGGAACTAAAACAAACACACATACAAAATCACTAAAAACCGTTACAAATGCAAACATACACTTTCAAACAACTACAAGGACACACCTAATTAAAAACACAATTAAAAATACCAACCACACCACAAATATACCCACAAATACAACAAATCAACCCACGCCTCCTCCCGTCACACCCAGAGTCACCATAACACAAACCAGGATAAACAAAAATACTAACATCAAAAACACAAAAACCATAAAATCCCTAAGATGTATACATACGTCAATAAACCAAAAACAAAATAAACCCTTACATTACAAAACCTTATTACTACTAAGTAGTGATATAGAAACCAATATGGGATCCATGCCTAATATTCTAAAAAGACACCCCACAACACATAAGAAAAACGCCAAAATATACTTTATATCAAACACCATAAAACTACAACCGGAATACAAACACCTCGCCCAGACATTTGCACCCCTCTTAAAAACCACACATATATCACACTAACTGTACAACACAACACACCCAAATATTGCCCAATACATACAACAAAAAAAACACGCATCTAGCAACACACATTCTATATGCCCTAGTAATTACCACCCACCCAAACATAGACGAATGTAACCGTCTTTCAAACCTACAAAACCCGAACACAACTACATGGACTAACACACTATTACAAAATTTATCAAACTTACAAAATCCACCCGAAAGACATATTTATACCCCACACCCTTATACAAAATTTCTAGAAGAAAACCTAAATATCATAAACCATGGAAACTCAATACACAAAGAATTATACGATTTTTTACATAATCAACCCATACCGCCTTCAACCAACACAATAAAACAAAAATTCCCCTACCTTTCTAACGAACTAATTAATGAGTCACTAAGATGTTTCGACCCCATACCAAAATATACCTATCCGCCCCCCCCACCCCCCTACCTCCCTCCACAACACCAAAACACTAGCTCTAATAATGAAAATACAAGCATAATTACATGGAATGCCTCTTCTCTCAACACCGCTCTCCCTAGTTTACAAACTTTGGTCACACATACAAACACACCACCGGCCATAATAGTTATACAAGAAACAAAAATATCGGCCACAAAATCTACTAAATACATACAAAATATATTCCAAGACTACAAACTTGTTTTTAATAACACACACACACTAACAAGATGCATCCAACAACGCAGGCTGTACACACCGGGCCGCGGTGGCCTCCTTACACTAATACACAAAAAATACGCTTTCACGGGCAACATCAAAAAAATCCCTACCCCAATGCACATATCCCCCTACCTTCAAATAATTAAAATTGTCAATCAACCACTACAACCATGGCTAATCCTTCACATGTATATGCCATCTCATCCCAAAGATACTAGATTTATTACAGACATACAAAACACTATTGCATCTCAAATAAATAATAACCCTAATCACACTTATTTGTTATGTGGAGACTTCAATAGAGACGTAGCTTTAATTGGACGACAAAACGGAGACCATAACACCCCCCCCTCAAACCATAGACTACCAATGGCGCCATTTTACAGAAAACCTCAACTTCACCTATATAGATACTGATACACAATACTCCAGACAAGGCGGATATAACTACAGTGACTGGAGCCTGATAGACGACTTTTATATAAATACAAACAATACTACACAATACACCTCTACAACGAACAAAGACACTATTCTAAATTTGGATCACTCGCCCATACAACTCCACATACCAAATAACATATTAATTAATCGAACCCCCACAATCACGAACAATGATACAATACGAATACTAAACCCCATCCCAAAAGATAACTTAGAAAAATTCAACACAATGTTCTTCGAAGAAAACTCCATACAAATTAACTACCTCATTAACACCATGGAAAACACCAACCAACTTTCTCAAACACAATGGCACGACACATGCCATACCCTAGATACACTTATCAATAATATCTCTGACACATCAGAACGAACTTGCAAAGCCCAACCAATACCACAAATGACAAGCCGAACATCACAACAAGGTGGCTACTTACCCCGCAAACTTTCTAAAATATGGAAACAACACCTAGCTACATACCATACAATACGAAAAATCATTAGAATCACAAAAAATAACCCACAATGGCGTAACCACCCCATATGTAACGAATTACTAAATTTGCATCATACCCAAATTCTCGTCCCCCCCCCGGACCTACCCCATGATACATGGATAAAAGACATTGCACTAATCGCAAAAAATGCTAATATACAAGCCCGAAAAGTAATAACAAAATACTCAAAAGATAATATTAAAAAATCCATATCAAAATATAGATATTTATACGAAATTAGCCCTAAAAGAATAAATAGAAAAGTTTTTAAAAAATCCGAATCCCCACCACTAGATTGTATCACTGACCAATACAATAACATTCTAACTAGTCGTGAAGACATTGCAAACGAAATATTCAACCAACAGACAAAAAATAATAGACCCACAGTATCAACATGTAACTACCAACCACAACACCCAATCAAATGCACATGCACAGTACGCCAATACCCGTGGCATGATCTAGATGGATTTACCTTAGACAAACGAGGTGGACCCGAAATCCCATTACACACATACTTCAACAGAGCTATATATGACACATGTCTCCGCAACCTCGGAAACAATAAAGCCCCAGGGCCAGACCGTATATCAAACTCAATACTCAAAAACATGCCCCCAAGATTTAATAAATTATTATTTCTATTTTTATTTCATTGCTATAAACAAAAACAAATACCAGCCTCATGGAAAACAAGTACAACAATTCTACTATACAAAAAAGGAGATCCCTCAATATTACCAAATCATAGACCAATAGCATTAGCCAATACAATATATAAACTCTACACCAGTACACTTACCTCAATATTATCCTCATATGGTGAAAAGTTTAAAATCCTGCACGACAGTCAAGAAGGATTTAGAGCAGAGAGAAGCACATCTAGACAAATACAAACCATAATAGCCGCACTAGAAGACGCACGATTCACAAATCAAGATATATATGTTCTATATGTTGACTTCAAAAACGCCTTTGACTCTATAGACCACGCCCGATTATTAGCAATAATGACTAATATTGGATACCCAAAAGATGCAACTGCACTAGTTGAAAATATCTATTCCCAATCATCTACTTACTATATAGGTGAACACTTTGGTCAAACCAAACCTATCCCCATTCATAGAGGGACAATACAAGGAGACACCCTTAGTCCATATCTATTCATTATATTTCTAGAGCCACTACTTAGATGGCTAGAGCGAGGCAATAATGGATACACCTTTGGTACATCACAAATCACCATAAACTCCGCCGCCTACGCCGATGACCTTGCTACTATAACTAACAAAATAAAATCACTACAAACACAAATTGATAAAATCAACAGATACTGTAAATGGACTGGTATGGACGTAGGTGTCCCAAAATGCGCAGCTACAGGATGTCCAAACAAATCCAAATTGAATCCAACCACATTTAAAGCCCTAATGGAAGCTTCTAACATCAACTACCGTGGTCAACCAATCCCCATACTACACCAAAATGAAGCATATGTTTACCTAGGCACAAATCTGGTTCCCTCTCTAAAATGGAAAATCCAAATTCACACTACTACCACAAAACTCATTAAACAATGCAAAGAATTAACAACATGTCCGGCCACTATGAAACAAAAAATTAAAATGGTTGACACCGTAATACGCCCAGGTATAGCATACAGCTTCTATGTTGTACCATACTCTATGCTAGCCATTAAAAAACTTGATCAAAAGATTATAGCTATACAAAAAACTATTTGTGGTATGCCAAAATGCATGACAAACGCAATAACCCAACTCCCTCATAACCTATTTGGACTTGAAGCTTTCTCCCTAAAAAACGCCTATCTAAGATGTATCGGGAAACAACTACAAAATGCTCTAAATGACAAAGGTAGGCTCGGAAGAATATACAATGGACTAACACAATAGGTTCTTGCTCAATATGGTGGTGCCCAGAATATACCTAGAATTAAAAAGACGGATTGTATAAGATCACCTATAACTCGAACATTCTTCTTATTAAAACACGTAGCTAAAGTTCACCTTAAAAGTACTCTTCCAAATTTCCTCTTTGATCAAACATCATTAGAAGTAGTATGGCGTCAAGAAACACGCAACCATAACACACTCAACGCCCTACTATCCCAAAAACTTTTACAAAAACTCCTCTCAAAAAATATCTTTGATCTAAAACAAATCACTCTACCAAACGGCACACACATCATGAACAACGAGGACTTCAAAACCTTCCACTTCACCCCATCCAAACTAATCAAGAGTGCCCTAAATGTTGCCAAACAACTTTTTTGCCATCCAACATGCCTAACTACATGCGATACCTCTTGTAACATACACCCACACTCCTACACACTCCAAGACCCATTCATCACCATCCACAACAACATCCTTCCAAGAACTACCCTACCACCAATCCATACTCCCAACCCCCCATGCCCATACCACCCCCGCCCCCCAACATACATCACCAAAAATCCCACCGCATACCCTATTAATAACATCATACGCCACAAACACATACAACAAAAAGATGCCAATAGAATACAAAATACCTATACAAAATACCTCTGCCAATGGCAACACAACAACAATACATTCAACAAATGGCTTCCTCAAAGAAACCTTTTTCCAAGACACGACTATAATACCTCCACACTCAACACCGAAAAGCTAAAACAATACTATCAAAAAATCAAAGATAAATTCTACTCGGAAATCATTCAAGCACACCACCCCCAAGAACAATTACAAGACTCAAGATCCGTAACTCCATCTATAATCATCCCACTCCTTAACATCTATACAACGGAATGTAACCCCGAAAACGATATTGCCACAGCTTCGAACACAATCAAAATAGAGAATAATCAAGCCCATCTATACGAAGCAAATGGCCGACATTTACACACTATCCCCACTACTAGACTCCAATGGTTATGGAATCAATACAATCTGAAATTAAAAACCCCTACAAACATTGAACCAACTACCCAATCATTTGAAACCGAATTAATTTGGCTATACCAACGATATAAATACCGCATTCCAAAAAATAACCCCCTGGAAAATGCACAATACACAATACCCACATCTATTCTAGACTCATTAATCTCATCCTTTAACATCGAACAATCATACTTCTCTTCCCCCGTCACATGCTCCACCAAATTAAAAAAATTCTATTCACCTTTTGAAAGAGACAAAATATTTGGCTCCTAGGGAAAAGCCTTTGACTATAAATGGATCGGTAATGGTATAGCTCACCCCCACAATGAAGAAGAAACTCAACAAGCATTACACTGGGCCCGCCTCGCCGCTATAAACGACCCACAACACACATCTACACTCATTATCACGCCATACACAAATTGGTACCAAAACTTTAATCCCCAGTCAAGCCCATTTGCAGACTCCCACATCCTTGCAATATTTGAAGCAGACTCAATTTATTATGAAGAACCTACTATCCCACCCGAGCTAAAAAAGCCGAGAATTGAACCATCTACATTACAAATAATATGCGTCCACCACCAAAACCAAACCCTTGGCACCCTTGATCAACTTGCCGAACTCACCTCCATAGCAAAAACCCTTAACATAAACCGACTACATACAAAGATAGCCCCACCAACACCTATACAAACATTAGTCAATAGAAGCAAAAATGGTCAAAACTAAGCTACAATAACAACACATTAGATCACATATTACCACTTCCACCCCTCCCGGACTACCAAACTACCACCGTACCAAAATATGACCCCGCATATAGCTATTATACGGATGGCTCCTTCAAACCACCAGAACAAATCAGTCCCGGTAATTGGCGTAGAGAAAAAGCTGGCTATGGAATATACAATCCTACGAAAGAAATCAAATTAGCCAAAAGACTGCATGGACTACAAAATATCCTCAGAGCAGAACTCATGGCCATCCACAAAACACTCGAGATTGTTACAACAAAATACAACAATGAACCAGCACACATTTTCACAGACTGCATTAACGCACTATACTTACTAAACACCCAAATAACACACCCCACCCTCCACAATAGCCACCCCGACCGAATCATATTAGAATCTATGGTCCAAATGATACTGAAACGAAGACAAATCACAACCATCCACAAATTTCGAGCCCACGCCGATATCGATGGTAACGAACAAGCGGATAAACTTGCAAAAGAGGGCCGGGAAAAATCACACAAAAAAGCCAAAGACCCACACGAACATGCCCACGCCACCCCATACTACTTCCAAAAAGAAGATTGGCCCTCCAAAGAAGACACCCCCGATAAAGGCTCGGTTAGATTTTTTGAACCAATACCTTAAAAAACGAGACCTATATAATAACCTTGACACAATCTCAGATAACTTCCCTAACATAGAAAAGTGGACTAACAACAACATAGACAATGAACTCTCTACAAATTTCTGGAACAACCCAATCATTACCGACTCACAAATAACATGTCTTATTAAATTCCGTACCGGACAATACATGGGAAACGCCCGCAAACAACTCTTCTTTGGAATAGAAAGATTCACATCCATAACATGTCCAATATGCACATCCACGGACCCCGACACATGGCTACATGTTTTACTTTAGTGTCATAACCACCACATACACTCCCTAATTGTCAAAAGACATAACAAAGTCGTATGGGAACTCCGTAAATTAATCACCTCCCATAGCAAATCGAGATGTTTCATCCTCATGAATACCGGCACTTTTAACAACAACCCACAAGAAAACACAGTCCCACCATGGCTACTCCCATGTACATGTGAAACACAACGATGTCATTGCAATGCTCGACTCAAACCAGACATATTATGCGTTAGAGGCCTTCCATACAATGACCACCCACCCGACCACATAAACCAAAACTATACCATTCAATTCATCAAATTTACATACTGTAATGACAGATTCTCCCCTGTAACAATCGAAAACAAAATTAATAAATACCAACCCCTTATAAATGACATCACTGCCCTCGGCTGGAAAGTGGACCCCCTTATGGTAATCACAGCCGGCGCTCGCGCCACCACCTTTATTCCATCCATAAAAGCCCTAGAAGATATCTTCAAAATTCCCATTAATACAATCACAAACACTTTCAAGAATATTAACATCATTGCCATAAAACACGCTATGTCCATCCTTCTACATAAACGTAAAATTGAAAACAACCAAGCCCTTCCTGATATTCAAGACCCCCCATAGAAATACCTTTTCTTCACTTTTATGGTTCCTTGTTTGTGGTTACCTGTCACATAGTGTCTACCCTCGAGAAGGGGAAGTAGTTCCAGCTTACTAATTCCTTGTCCGGTGGGCATGGTCTTAGTAGTGGAACGAACAGATACTTTATTCACGCCGGAATCCCTAGGAGACCGGCGTTCTTCTTCTTCTGGTGGCCATATATAGTTTGCCTTAATAATTTGTCAGCGCTTAGATCCATTTTTTCAAAACTCCAAGGACTGCAACACTTTTGGTGATACAGTTGGCTCCCTTTACAAGAGCCTTGGTTGTTATGCCTGCTACATTGAGAGGCTGTCATAATGGAAAGGGGGGGTAAACGAGTGGTTCTCCAAGTGTTGTAGTTATAAAAGGAGAAGATTGGTTCTGATTTCAACTGCAGTTTCTGAAATTGTTGTTGTATCACATGCTTGTATAAAGAGAGCTGACTGTAACTCAAAATGAATTTCTCTATGACCTCAATCGTCACATCGAGTGGCAATTGATGGATTAGAGAAATGTCAAAATTCTTCTTGAATTGTTTATTCATTCATAAGAACAAAAAATAAATGGTTTTTCTCTTTAAAGTCATTCGTAGCAGCAGAGGCGGAGCTTCGGATGCCATCGTAGCGAACTTCCATGTTTGTTTGTAAGAGAAGCAGTTTGCAAACTCTGTGAAAAGCAGGGGTTCAAGGTTTGGAGTTAGGTTGATGTTGAGGGTTTTTTGTGTTGTGCAGGGCAATATTCAGAATAGCAATCCAACTTCCGTCGCTCTCCTAAACACACGCTAATCCTAGAATTATATATATATATACTAGCAATTGGTGCTTGCTTTGCAACGCAATAGTCCAACTATTTTAATGTAGTTTTTACATTACAAACTATTTAAAAAAAAAGGTAAGATGATTCACTGCACGGTTGATTGTAGCCTTTCTATTGTTCACCGCACGGTTGACTGCAACGTTTCTATTGTTCACTACACGGTTGACTGCGTGGTTGATTGTTGCATGGTTCACTGCGTAGATTATGATTTTAGTAGTATGATATATGTGTATCTAGACTAGTAGAATTCATTGTAAAATCTTCAATGACAAGACAAAGACAAACGAGGCAGAATCCTACGAGCGCAAAACAAAACATATCCTAAAATCCTAAGAAACCCTCGCTTGTTGCTCCTGCACCTTTTACGACTATTGCAGCTAGACGCTCTTCAGATCATAAATGTGAGCGTGAAAGACTAAGGAATCCCAGAAAACATAGAGACGACCTCGGTTTAGGGATTTTGATCCATTCCTTTGACAGGCACAGATGAGTCTGCCAAGAAGGGCCTAATTGAGAGGTAAATGAATCAATGTCTTTATGAAATTTTTTTATCCTTGTTGGGCAGCGTCTTCTACACAGACAATTCATGAGAGTATTCATGACCAAGGTGGGAATGCCTCTAGGTGGAAAATGACAACAAAGATGACGACAAGGAAATTGAAGTAAAACCACAACCAAATTATCTGCACATTGGCCATGACTTTGAAGACAATGGCTTCTCACCATCACATGCTGTGAAATAGGGAAAGAGCGAAGGGGCTTACATTTCAAATTTGACCTATTTAAAATAATCAATTTAATTCAATTAAATTTTTTTTTAGAATATCATTATTTCTTTCAAATAATGTTGGTTCCACATTATAATAGGACCTAGTTTTCATTTTGTCAAGTTTTCTATCAATATAGTCATAATGATATTAATCAATGACATTTCCTAAGTTGCAAAATAAAATCTAAAATGCCTCAATTTGATAAATTTAATCTTATTTTATTGATTTGATTTGATTTGTTTTTTTTTGTTGTTTAGTTTGTTATTGATTATGTTTATCATAAATATTTGATTTTGATTGTTAAGGATTGTCGACTACCTATCAATGGCTTGCCGTCAAGTTAATGACCTATCTTAAACAGGACGATGTAGTGTATTCAAAACCATACCCCGTTATTTACGTTATGTGGCCAAGGATTTAAATATTTAATGTTTCAAACTCTAACGTTCAAAACAATTTTAGTGAACCCCAACCTTTATGTCAAAGGATGAAAATTAGACAGAAGAACTTAGGTTGGACAAAATTGGGTTGATTAAAAGAACTTTGAGTTGACACAGGTTGAATTAACTTAGATTGGATGAATATCATTAGATGAATAGTAGATGAATTGTAATTCCATCCTAGTTGGATGAATCTTATCCATGTATGTCTTGAACCCTAATCCATCAAATATTAATTTCTCAACCCCAATTAGTTAAAATCCTAAAACACCCTTCAGCCTTATAGTGCCTTTTTGATAGGTCGGCCCCAGTTCTAACATATCAACAATAGATGATGCAAAGTTCTTCGCCAATTTCTAGTTTTTGCTCTTATTTCTTTATTTGAATAGCCTTCATGTTAATTTTTAGTAGTATATTTGTTTATTTGTATTGCATCCATTTACTTGCAATTAAATGAGTATTTTGTTGTTTAAAAAGATCAGAATGTTTCCGATAACACATTCAAGAGTTATTAATCAACAAGATGTCAATTAATGAAAGAGGCTACTACAACTGGGATAATACAGAACAATTTTAGCACACTTATAAACAAATTTGAAATTTAACAATTTAAGTCCGGGGTTGTAAGCTCCTCTGCAATGGCCGTGTCAGTGCTGCTACTAGTGGACCTCTTCGTCGTCTCCAATGAGCCAAGACTAGTCCCATGTTAAGTAAACGTATCCACGTTAGAGCATCTCCACCGCGGAGACAAGGAACCGGAACATTCAACAAAATTGGGGTTTTGCAGGGATAGAAAGTTGCACCCAAGATCTCCAAATGGGAAAACGCTTTCTGATTTTAGAAGTTTTGGTGCAGGGCACAGAGAAATCTCCTTGGATGGGGGAGTGCGCCATTTTTTGTTGTTGGGTACACACCCATCCTCTCAGGACACGTGGCGCCGTACCATTGGTGGCGGGAGGTTAGTCACAGGTGGAGTTTACTGCAAGTGAAACTTCACTTCATGCAGAGTTCAACTGCGTTAAATTGGAGTTAAGGTCAGTTCGAATCATTGCACGTCAGGTGAAAGCGACTTTTTGGAAAAAAAAAATTCTCCGCTTACGTGGCATGGAGAAGTCTTTCCACCCTAGCGTGGAAAATTCCATGCCAGGAATGGAGATGCTCTTATTGACTTTAGATACCCTTTAATAATTTTAGATAATCATTATATGATCGGGTTGCCGAGGTATGTAAAATAAGAGTATATAATCTCTTAAAATCATAGATAAGCTTCCCTTGACGGACATACCAAATCTTATTATAAGACTAGTATATCGTGGTTGTCCCCAATGGAACAAACATAATCCTCAGTTAAGTAAATGTATGTAAATGTAGACCCATTATTTGCGTGAGATACCCATTATATTCTAGGTACATAAAGTAAAAGTATTGAAGTAAAAATATAAAATCCTCCAAAAACATAGATATCTTCACCAAACAGACACTAATCTTTTGCCTATATGAACATAGTATGTCCCCTCTCCTTCCCTCCCACTGATTGCTAGATACAAAATCACGTCACCCCTCCTAAAACCAACACCTGTCCCAAACATCTCGACTCCACAGACATAGACATCTCCAAATCTACTAGTTGCCTCTAAAGCGTCGGTTTTGGGATTTGGTAACGGACTTAAGTAGGCACAAGGAGACCACCAAGTTAGACCTACAATTAACCGTCAAACACTCCTGAAATCAAAACACAAACTTCCACTGAAGTACATATGGCTTCCCAAATCTACCATCTTGTATCCTACTGACGGGATTGAAAGCCCTGACGCGCAAGAGCTCCTATAACCATTAGAGTAAGTGTACCAATAACCATTAGAGAAAGAGTACCTGAAACCGTAAGACGTGCAAGAGTACCTTTTTACCATTCTCTTCTGGAACGTACATCTGAAGGTGTGAAATCTGTGTTTTCCGTAGATCGTGTCGGGGTTGGGATCTGGTGAGGGTTTTGGGACTCGTCTCGCACAAAAGAAACGTCCGACCTTCGGAGTAAGAAGATCGGCGACGAGGTTCGGAGCGATTTTGTTGCAGAGTGCGAGCTCGATCCGAGCAAAGGCAGAGAGATCGGGAGAAGTAGAGAGAGAGAGATCGGGCATGTGATCTGGTGGCAGCGATGGCGACGGAAGTAGCATCGCGAGCTGCGAAGACGCACACGAAGCTGGAGAAGGTGGTGGTGCCCGCGCTGGAGAAGGTGATCAAGAGCTCCTCCTGGGGGAAGCACCGCAAGCTGGTGCAGGAGGCCAAGAGCGCGATTGACAAGCTTTCCGGGAGCGGCGACTTGGAAGCGGCCGCCAGCGCGTTCGAGAGCCCGTTGTATGGCGACAATGGACTCTGTTACAGTGCCGCGAATGCGGAGCTCATCCTGCAGCCGGTCATCGGCGCGTGCGAGACGCAGGCTCCCCGCGTCGTGGAGCCCGCGCTCGACTGCCTGCAGAAGCTGATTGCGCATGGACACCTGCGCGGCGACATGGATTCGCTCACTCCCGACAATAAGCTTCTGCTCGAGGTCAGTGCTTATTTCTCCGTTGATCAGTGTGAGGAAGTTTGTGTGTAAATTATTTTCCGATCAGGCGGTTGGAATGAGACGCATTTCGGAATACGGTGAAGAATTCGCTTTCCTCTCTGGAGTTAGGTTTTTGACCTAGGGTTTGAACTTGGCTGTGGATTGAGATTTTTGGCATTTTGAAACCCTTGGAAGACGTAGGTTATGATCCGGGATATGGAAATTCCGTATAGGTGAGCTCTTACAAAGTGGCGGATTTTTTTTGGTGCCAAAGCCAGCTCTGTCTTTGGTTTTTGGACGAGTTCGTTTATTGTTCTCTCTTCAGCTGCTCTTGGAGTAGTATATGGGAATGACTTAATGTGGAGTTGCTCTGTCAGTTATTATGGCAGTAGTTTGGTTCTTGGTTAGAGCAGGAAACGTTGAGATTGACCGGGAAAGAGTGTAGAATATGGGTACTGAAGAATAGCTTGGGATGCGCAGGTTATGGAGGGAGTGTGCAAGTGTTACGATATGGCAGAGGAGAGCATTGAATTGCTGGTTATGAAAACTCTACTCTCTGCTGTGACTTCCACCTCGTTGCGGGTGCATGGCGATAGTTTATTAAAGGCAGTCCGCACTTGCTACAACATATACTTGGGCAGCAAGTCTCCGGTCAATCAAACCACGGCGAAAGCTTCTCTTACGCAGATGATAGTGATTGTGTTCCAGCGCATGGAAGCGGATTCGTCGACTGTGGTTGTGCAGCCAATTGTTGTGGCGGACCTTATGGAACCAGCTGAGCGGTCCAACACAGATACAAATGTCACACAGTTTGTGCAAGGGTTTATTACAAAGGTTGTGCAGGACATTGAAGGCGTAATAAATCCAGCTCCAGTCTTGAAGACCATGAAATCCATGAGGTATGATGGGGCATTTGACACCGCTACGGCCGCGGACAGCAGCAGTTCAAATGATATTCTAGGTGCAACTGACAAGGACATGCTGGATGCCAAGTATTGGGAGCTCAATATGTACAAGAGCGTGCTTGATCAGAGCAGGAAAGGTGTCGAATTGGCCGATTCTGAGATGGATAAAGATGGGGATGCAGATGTACAGATTAACAACAAGTTACGTCGGGACGCTTTCTTGGTATTCCGGGCACTATGTAAGCTTTCTATGAAGAACGCCCCTCAAGAAGGTCTTGCTGATCCATTTGCCATTCGGGGAAAGATAGTAGCATTGGAATTGCTGAAGATTATGTTGGAGAACGCTGGAACAGTTTTTCGAACCAGTGACAGGTAAAGACATTTGCCTGCAGCGTAACTTGAAGATTGGATTAGTTTTTTCTCCAGTTTTAATCAAAAGTATAGCGTAATTTCAGTTTGTACAGGGTAAACGTTTAGGTTCTTTAATTATGCTGTCTTTTAGAAAAGTTCAAGGTGAAGCCGTAGTTTCGAGTTCGAACCAAAAATTTAACTTCATAAGAATAGTAAAGATATAAGCATTGTCACTCTGCAGGTAGTATGGAACTTCATGTATTCGATGTTGGTCATTCCAGTCGCGGTTTACTCGGTGATTCAGCACAGTTCTGTTACTTGTCTTTAGGTTAGCAAGAAGTGAATATGGAACATGGAGTTCTGTTAAGAACGTGGATTTCGATTTTGGACATGTTTAAGTACCCGCAAGCGAACTCCCTAGCCATGTCAGTCGTTTATTCTTAGCACTGCGAGATGAGCCCTTCGATGAAATCCGCCTTACAAGAGTTTTTTTGCATCTTTTTAATGTTGTGAGATGCCTTGCCAAATCAGACAGTCCTTGATGTTTATCATACATTTTTTAATTTTCGTATGGTTCTTGCAGATTCTTGGGGGCCATCAAGCAATACCTATGTCTTTCATTGCTGAAGAATAGTGCATCATCAATGATGAATATATTTCAGCTTTCTTGTTCCATTTTTATGAGCCTTGTCTCAAGATTTAGGGCTGGGCTGAAAGCGGAAATCGGCGTTTTCTTCCCCATGATCGTGCTTCGAGTTCTAGAAAATGTTGCTCACCCCAACTTTTCTCAGAAGACTATTGTCCTTCGCTTTTTGGAAAAGCTTTGTGTGGATCCCCAGATTTTGGTAGACATATTTGTCAATTATGACTGTGATGTGGATTCGTCCAACATTTTTGAAAGGCAAGTTCATGTTCACGCTGTTTATCCTTATTTAAAATTTTGTGTCTGATTCTTCTCGCTTTGCCTTCTATTGTTTATGTCTTTTAATGCATTCGTTTCTCAGCAAATTTTTGGAGTGTAGAAGATGCCAACCTGTTTGGAGATTGATTGTCAATTTCAAAAACTTGTGCAGGATGGTCAATGGGCTGCTGAAAACTGCTCAAGGTGTACCTAATGGGGCAGAGACCAGCTTGACTCTCGTTCAGGATTCAGCTCTAAAGTTAGCAGCTATCAAGTGCTTGGTTGGGGTGTTGCGGTCCATGGGGAACTGGTTGAATCGTCAATTACGCTTAACAGATTCCTCTCCATATATTAAGTCTTACGATGGTGAAGAAACTACGTCCGAAGCAGGTGACGCTGTACCTGCTTCACCACGTCCACCAGCTCCGGCATCTGTAACAGGGGAAGAGAATGGTGAAAAGGTAGATGAAAAGAACGGAGATAAGAATGGAGACGTTAGCAGCACATCTGAAAGTCGGCCAGCTGAGGAGACATCTGAAGCTGCTACCTTTGAGCAGCGCCGTGCGTACAAGATGGAGGTCCAGGTACGATCATCTTGAACAATCAACGTAATTATTGATGCAGACTGGTATCTTTTACTTCGATACTAGAGTAGCTTCTTACGGGGTTTTTACTTGCAGGAAGGCATTTCTTTATTTAACAAGAAACCTCGCAAGGGCATTGAGTTTCTCATTAATTCTCAGAAAGTGGGAGAGACCCCTGAGGAAGTGGCTAAGTTTCTCCGGAACGGTACTGGCTTGGACAAAGCCATGATTGGAGATTATCTTGGAGAAAAGGAAGATTTTTCTCTCAAAGTGATGCATGCCTACGTTGACTCTTACAATTTCCAAGGGATGGAGTTCGATGAATCAATCAGGGCATTTTTATTGGGTTTCAGACTACCTGGTGAGGCACAGAAGATTGATAGGATTATGGAGAAGTTTGCTGAAAGATTCACTAAATGCAACCCTAGGGCGTTCAGCAGTGCAGACACAGCATACGTTCTTGCGTACTCTGTGATCATGCTCAACACTGATGCTCACAACCCTATGGTGAAAGTTAAGGTCAGTGATCTGTTTTCACACTGCATGTGGTTGTATTTTGTTTGCTGTTCTTACATTGCTACGGTCTGATCTGTTTCTCTTCTAATCTTCTGTATAATGGTATTAACCCTGAAAGGACCAAGTGTCACTTCGGGGGACAATTTTTTTCACTTTGACTGCAAGTATCTTTCAATACGTTCGGGTTAAATTCACAAAATTTTTTCCACATCATCTCATATAAGTTTAGAAGTAGATTCTACGGTTACATTCTCAAAAAGTTCATTTTGGCAGTTTTAAATCAATGGAGTATAGATTCCTTTAAAATGCCTTGGTCCTTTAGGGGTGAAGATTGTATTTTTCCTCCTACTTTTGCGTCTACTAAATACTTCATTGATTTGATAAGGAATCCGAATTTATGGATGGTTGTTCGCAACTCACGTATCATGTTTTCATGAGTGCTTTTCAGATGTCCAAAGCAGAGTTCATTCGCAACAACCGTGGAATTGATGATGGTCGGGACATCCCAGAGGATTTCATGAGTGCTTTGTATGATCGTATAGTGTCCAATGAAATAAAAATGAAGGCAGATGCGTTGGCACCCAGCAAACAACAACCTGCTAATCTGAACAGGATACTTGGACTAGATGCCATCCTCAACATTGTTGTGCGGAAGCCTCGCGAGGATTCTAAGATCATGGAGACAAGCGATGATGTCATTCGTCACATGCAAGAGCAATTCAAGGCCAAGGCTGGAAAATCTGAGTAAGCTTTTCTGTCAGAGAATTGAAGGCTAGATTCCTTCACTTCAGTTCTTTAAGATGTGGTTCACAATTACTCGTTTCCTTGTAAGCGCTAACATGGCATTGTTTGCATGATTGTTTGTACAGGTCGGTTTATTATGCAGCATCAGATGTAGAATTGTTGAGGCCCATGGTTGATGTTACATGGGCTCCCATGCTGGTGGCATTCAGCGTGCCACTTGACAAAAGTGAAGATGAGGTTGTTACTTTCCAATGTCTCGAGGGCTTTCGACATGCTGTTCATATCACAGCTGTCTTGTGCATGCGAACACAACGCGACGCATTCCTGACGTCCCTAGCAAAATTCACATCACTTCATTCTGCCGCAGACATCAAGCAAAAGAATATCGATGCTATAAAGGTATTAGTGCTTTTTATTATGTTTTCAAACACATGACAAATGTTTAACGGGCTGCGTGACTTCAAACTGCACCTGTTTAGTTTTCTTTGCATATTTTCGCTGCACTAGAAGCTATGAAGTTCCTCTAAGGGTCAATGTGGCTCTGCAGGCCATTATCTCCATTGCAGATGAGGATGGGAACTACTTACAAGATGCTTGGGAGCACATTCTGACATGTGTGTCTCGTTTTGAACATCTTCACCTTATTGGCGAGGGTGCGCCTCCAGATGCTACCTTCTTCGCAGCCCCTCAGAACGAAGGAGACCGACGGCATTCTGTCAAGGGACCAGTTTTGCCTGTACTGAGAAGAAAAACACAAGGAAAATTGCAATATGCTGCTGCTGCAGCTCGAAGGGGGTCCTATGATAGTGCTGGTGTTGGGGGTGGGTCTGCCGGAGTTGTGACCACAGAGCAAATGAACAATCTTGTCTCTAACCTGAATATGTTGGAGCAGATTGGCAGTTTTGAAGTTAATAAGATCTTTACCCGTAGTCAGAGGCTGAATAGTGAAGCTATTGTGGACTTCGTGAAGGCGTTATGCAAAGTATCCATGGAGGAGTTGCGATCTTCGAGTGACCCTCGAGTATTCAGCTTGACGAAAATTGTGGAGATATCGTAAGTAACGTCTTTCAAGTTGAAATTTATCTAGTTAGTTAGTTTTTCGAAATCTAACCTCTAATGATATTCTTGTGTTCATGACTATCCAGTATAATTACATCGCTCGTAAGTAGCTGCAATTTTCACAATAAATTGTGTCTGACATGCTAACATGCATCTGGCTTTGATGGTATGCAGACATTTTAATATGACTCGTATTAGGCTGGTGTGGTCGAAGATGTGGAGTGTACTGGCGGACTACTTCGTAACAGTCGGTTGTTCAGACAATCTTTCTGTTGCTATGTATGCTATGGATTCCCTACGACAGCTTGCCATGAAGTTTCTAGATCGTGACGAGCTCGCAAATTTCAACTTTCAGAATGAATTTATGAAGCCGTTCGTGATTGTCATGCGCAAGAGCAGCTCTGTTGAAATTCGAGAGCTGATAATTCGATGTGTCTCTCAAATGGTCTTCGCGCGTGTGGGGAATGTGAAATCCGGCTGGAAAATTATGTTCATGGTGCACATCCTAAGAACCTGTGTTTTGCTTTCTTGTATATTTTGGAGAATGCATTTGACATTTTCTGCATTCTAGTTTTACTTGGTCTTCTCGAATCTATTATTCTGAAGTTCTTGACCGAAATGCTTAAAATTGATTTGTATGAATAAGATGTGAGAAAAGTTGCATGCGAAAGGTTTTCATGAAGTTTAGTTACTTCGTCTACAAATTGCAGCTTGCCTGTCAGATGCTGTGTAAATTCTTAAGTATGGCCTGCTATTCTTTTGTTAACATTGATATACACTATGGCGTGTATGCAGGTTTTTACCACAGCTGCTACAGATGAGCACAAATCTATTGTGCTTCTTGCGTTTGAGACAATAGAGAAGATTGTACGTGAATATTTCCCGTACATAACCGAAACAGAGACTACCACCTTCACAGATTGCGTGAATTGCCTGATAGCTTTCACAAATAGCAGGTTTAACCAGGACGTTAGCTTGAATGCTATCGCCTTTCTTCGCTTCTGTGCCCTCAAACTTGCCGAGGGAGAGCTCGGTGCCGCTGCACGAACCAAGACTGGAAGAATTCTTGGGTCTTCAGACGACAATGACTCTCTCACCTTTACCGACAAAGATGACCATCTCTACTTTTGGTTTCCACTTCTTGCTGGTGAGTCAATATGACTTATTCACATGTCATATTTTCATTTTCTTGTAGCTGTACGGAACTGGTTCATAAGCCAGGATTAAAAACGTGATTGCAGGTGATCTTTCAATGCAACGTGTTGGTCTTGCAAGTCTAGTTTATATCGTTCTAGTACCGAGGTAGGTAAGTAACTGTGGAGAGTTAAGTAGTTTTCTGGTTGACAGAGCAGGGTTTGTTCACGATGGTCGTTCTTCCCTTTTCTATTCTTTCAGCTGATCTGATAGGTCTTGCCATTTTTTACAGGGTTGTCGGAGCTTACTTTTGATCCACGTCCTGACATCCGAAAAAGTGCACTCGAAGTACTATTTGATACGTTGCGGTTTCACGGAGATAAATTTTCAGCTGGATTGTGGGAGAAAGTGTTTGACTCTGTGCTATTCCCCATATTCGACTATGTACGCCGCGCTACAGATGCAGCTCACAATGGTGAAACAGAAAAAGAACAAGCAGAATTGGAGATGGATGCCTGGCTCTACGAGACTTGTACATTGGCCCTGCAGCTTGTGGTCGACTTGTTCGTCAAGTTCTATCCCGTAGTTAATCCTTTGTTGAGCAGGGTTTTAACGTTGCTAACTGGATTCATCAAGCGTCCCCATCAGAGTTTAGCAGCTATTGGTGTGGCCGCCTTTGTACGGTTGATGAGCAACGGTGGAACCCTTTTCTCAGACGAAAAATGGGAAGAAGTCCTGAAAGGTCTGCATGAAGCTGCTGTGGAAACACTTCCCGACCTTGCTCATCTTGTCTCGGTTGCACAAGAAGAGCAAGCCAATCATCCGGTCAGAAACTCGGTGTCATCCCGCGCTGAAAGTCACGACGGACATGAGCCGACACTCGAAATGCACAATCTCATCCAAGATGTGAAATGTCGCACTGCTGTGCAACTACTGCTCGTTCAGGTCAGTTCCCTCCACTTGGTTTAACTTGGTATATTCAATGGTCAAAATTCGGTGTTCGTACAGCGCGCTTTTGTGGTATTCCTGTGAAAGCTTCTCATTCATCTAATTCTGGTTCTGCATCTAGGCTTCTTACTCTTTTTTGAGCATCATGGTGTCATATTCTCTGCATTTTAACAGATGTATTGTGCCGAAGTGATCGAGGGGAAGTGTCCCTCTTAATGTGCATACAGTCCATCTTAGTCAGTTCACAGTATTCATTCTTATTTTGTGGGGCTTTTCTATGACAGGCAATGACAGAGATGTACAATTCTCACGGAGCGCAGCTGTCTGCTGGCAACACGATGCAGTTACTCGACACTCTACACACGCTAGCAGTTCATGCGCATAAGGTGAACGGTGATCACGCTTTGCGCCAGCAACTTCAGGAGCTCCGACTAATGCCAGACCCGCCACTGCTACGTCTGGAGAGTGAGGCGTACCAAGCGTATCTTGCTATGTTGCAACACTTGCCTATGGATAAGCCCAGCTTAGCCAAAGACGTGGAGGTTGAAACGAGACTGGTGGAGCTCTGTGAGGAAGTGCTACGGCTGTACATCTCAATCTCTACTTCTACAGATGAATCCATTCAGAAGCCACGCTGGGTGATTCCTCTCGGATCTGGAAGGAGGCGAGAGTTGGTGTCGCGTGCACCATTAGTAGTTTCTACGCTTCAGGCCGTCAGTGGGCTGAAGGATGCGTCATTTGAGCAGTACTTGGTGCGGTTCTTTCCCTTGCTGGCAGAGCTGATCAGCTGTGAACATGGGTCCGGGGAGGTGCAGTTGGCATTGAGTGACATGTTCAGCAATTGGATCGGCCCCATCCTTTTGCAAGCATGATAGTGGCGTCACGTAAGATTTTTATCTAGTGTAAGATCTTAGACGAGTTTTTGGCTTGGAAGGTAGGGTATGGGTCGGCAGGGGTAGAATCAGTAGTCGACGATCTCGTAGAATTTGTAGTCATTGATAATAATGTACTGTACGTCTGATAGGATTCCAAAGGGAGTGTCGCAGAGAGGTGATCTTTCATGGTCTCTTTGATCGTTAACAGCTGTATGTGCTAACCCTGCTGTTCAATAGACACGATTAATCGAGAGCTCTATGTGCTCATCATTCACATTCTTCTCAATCAATCAAGGTATTGTTGATCCATCTCTTTTCCATTCCTTTGATTTTTTCAGACTCACTTTCAAGTGTGCAGCTGTGAAGAACTGGCGCTCTCTCTGCAAGTACTATCTGCGGACTGAACAGGTTCTCCTACCAACCCCTACTTCAGCTCTTCAATTGTGAATGACATTGAAGAGTAAACCAACACATGACTTGAAAACGGGGCTGAAACTAAAACGGTTGTCTTGGCAGGAGCGATCCGTTTAAAAAAGCTCCCAAAATTTGCAGAAACTCTTCAGGTCTCAGCAATGGAACTTCGTGGCCAGCTCCTCGAACTGTAACGAATGTGAGGTTTCCTTCATACACGATCTCACGACCTCCCACCTGCACGCATGAGCCACATCTTGAATTCAGCAATCTCTAGAGATAGTGGAGATAATTAGTGCCTTTTTTTTAAACCTTGACGTGGTCAATACAGTTGTTTGTAAAGTCACGTAAAACTCAATAAGGTACTCTCGCTTTTATTTTATTATACTTCACTCTACGTAGTTATTCGATCGATAGAGGAGCTTGGTGGTCTTTCAATTAGAATCCTTCAATTGAGTATGAAAAGTCTCTAGACTCAGTGCAAAGCAGTCTTAGCCGTCTTTGAGAGTGAAAGGAAAATTTCTATCAGTGTTGATCAGGGTGAGCAAGAGCTGTTACCTGCTGTTTGTTGTACCAAGAATACCAAGGGACGGCAATTGGCAGGTTCAACGAATCCAAGGCGTATCTGGTGCCAATTGTCGGTACAACACTGTCCGCGTCTCCACTGCAGCCCACACACACACAAGGTGAGTGTCCCTTTCTTGTCTTTTGTTTTCCCTGCAATTTTAGTAGCTGAGTCCAATTAGACGTACCTGATCACCCAGAGTCGATAGCCAGCTTCAAGAAGCTCCTGGAAGATAGGCAGCATCGTGATTGCCGAGTAATTCCAGTTCGCACTCAACTGCAAACTGCAACCAGTCCACGGATATGGAATTCCTGTTCTGTTTGCGTGCATTGCCATCTGGACGTCAGGGCGGTTGAAGTAGGTCACCGAGTAGTTATATGTGCAAGGGTCGTATCCTTGCAAGCGAAAAGGTTGCCTTACAGCCTGGCAGCACACAATCGAGATTAGGACCAAAGAAAATAATACTCTAGGCTAGTAAGAGAATAGAGTCATTTGTAAAGTCACCCAAAGTCTCTCTTTTACCCCCCTCTTCTTTCATTTTTTAATAACCAAAATCACCTCTTAATCAATTTCTCAATCAGTCTAGAATCATCTCAAAGTAGAGAAAGGCGGCTAATATTCACGAGCACATACCGGGGTGAGCACCCTCCGATACGGTGTCAAATCAGTGCACGCCGGTGCGTAGACAGAGTAGGGATCAATCGCGCCATACTCCAGGCTCGTGTTGATGTAGAGAAGGCGTTCGCATGGGAGTGAGAGAGTCTGATTCTCCCGTGTGAAGTTGCACACCACCTTGATCTGGTTGTACAGCTGGGTGCTGATCATGGTGTGGGAGTAGAGGAAGTCCAAGTACCCCCAGTGCAAGTCGTAGTATCGCTCAATGACGGGGTTGCCCACCATGAAGCCCTTGAAGTTGATCGTGGCATTGGCGGGGAGGTTTTTGTTGGTGTCGTGGATGAGCTTGGCCAGCTGCGGAACGTAGACCCCTACCAATCCCTCAAATCCATCGTCGGTCATAATGTAAACATTCTTAGTGCAATAGAGTCACCTACAGATATCTCTTCTCTTCACTACTATTTTGTCACTCTAGCAGGGTTTGATGGTCATTCGATTAGAATCCTTCAATTCAGTTAAAGAAAGAGCTTGGTGGTCTCTAAACTCAAGCCAAAGCAGTTTTAGTCATCTCTGAGAAAGATTTTAACCCTCATGAATAATAGCACCCGCCTTTTTCTCTCCTTTGAGGTGGAGAACTATTTAGAGGTGATTTTAATTATCAGAAATGGATGACGTTACAAAGAATTTGAATCTAGTCAAGGGTTAGCTTTGTGCCTACCGGCATAGCTTTCACCGGTGAGGTAAAACGGGCGTCCCTTGTACTGAGGAAACCGTTCCAGCCAGTTGACCACGAAGGCATAATTGTCATGCGCTGCACACCATGTGCATACAGTTGGTGTCAACTGATTTAAAACACTGAGAACTTGCGAGTAGTGTTAGTCGATGCTGAGAGGATGATCACATCTTATCAAGTGCTTGGAATGACCTAGGATTGTGGGGACGTTATCACCTGTGCGGTTGTCGCCAGCTGTGAGGAGATCATTGCTGGTGTTGCTGTACGAGAAGCCTACTCCCGCTGGTGATTCCACGAAGAGGATGTTGGCAACTGAGTCACCCATGCAACAACTTAGAAACGTAATCTATCATTTTTACACGTGAAACTCTAGAGATGTCCATGAACAACCTACTGTTAGCCTCTATCGAGAGCTCTGTAACTAGAACTCGTTTAGCCACCTTTGAACCTAGTTCTACAATGATTTTCAACCTCTTTTTACGGATAGCTCCATTATACTCTTAGATTTTGTTACTCTTTTCGCAACGTACCTCTATTTCCCGCATTTGGATTGAGCCGGAGAGTCTGCCCGCCTGGGTTGATAAAAAATGGACCCAGCTCTTCTCCAAATCCCCACGCAATTGACGAGCAACCGGGACCTGAACGTCAGCTCACATGCGAATCAACCTAGATATCCATAAGAAGAGGAAAGAGAGGCTAGAAACTCTCTTGCAAAATTGAGGCAGTTAAAATTAGTTTCATGCTCTCTTTTCTAAGCTAAAAGAAGCATCAATTGTATTATGTTGTACTAATCCATGATTTTTAGCCATGCATGAATTCCCTTGATGGCTTTACAAATATGAACTCTAATCCTGTCAGGTGAATTGAATTTTTCCACAGAATTGGAGTTGTTACCTCCGTTGAACCAGAAAGCGAGCGGCTTGTTCTCAGGCTCCTCCGCAGCCTCGACGAAGTAGTAGTAGTGCGCTCTACCAGCTTGTTTGTCCACCGTCACGTAACCTGCATACATGGAGAAGTTCACCGGCGGTTGGCCCGGCAATGCCACAATCCGGTCCGCCTCCTGTGCTGCTACAACACCACTGTCCAGTGTTTCTCTCCTCACATTGACTCCAGCTTGCGCAGGTGGGGAAGCTGCTGCAACCATGATGGCTACGAGGAGTAGCGGCCATATCTGCGAAGAATCCATACTTTCCTGTAAGCTCCAACAACTCTCTCTGGCTCCCTCTAGTTTCAGTGATTATTCTCTCTTGCTTGATCTGGCACTAGGATTCTATCAATTTAGTGGGGATGGGTGGTCAAAATAAGGGATAAGGTGAGGGTGATGCATTTGGGGGATGTCCCACCTTCTCTAGTCAAGGTTGCATCTTTTTTTTTTTTTTTTTTTTTTTGACACACACAAGTCGCTATATTCTTTTCTTTTTCTTTTCATCGTGAGCACGTCTTGTGTGTATTCCGTGACATATGGCAGTAATCATCAAGTGAAGATGCAAGCGGATTACCAAATGAAGTACAGTGTGTTCACGAAACTACAAGTGTACGTGAAATACACGAAAGCCTGCGCCGAGCTTTCCATTTTCAGTTGCTTTCTGAAGCACACGAACTGCATGTTGCCATGACTGGTTGTTCAACAATGTTTGAAACTGTCTTGCGCTTCCAGATGTAAGGTCTCGATTCCATGCCGCTTTCAAGTTTATTGCTGAAGGACAGTGGGCCCTTCACCAGATAAGTTTAGCCACCAGAGTTCCAATCTCCAACTCCAGAAAACTCAAGCAAGCGACCAAAGTGGATACCAGTCAACGGTCTTCGACTAGAACCAAAAGGTACATACAAAAGAACTTTCGGTTGAATCATTTTATATGCCCACAATGGCTTTTTAGATCAACCATAAAACAAATAATCACCCGGATCCACATTCGCATTCCACTTTCTGCCTTGGTCAACCTCCTTTTAGAAGCCATTCTCCTCAAGGGACCCACACCATGTGTCCTTGAATTTTGACACGGAATCTTTTTCCTGACATGAACAACAAGACAATGTCCACCTGAACTCGAGCGGTGATATCCAATTTCATTTGACGCAGCCAGAGTATTGAGGTACAAACCTCGTCTGTTGACAACAATCACGTTCTGAATTCCTGAGTCTTCCTCAAGTATTGAATTAAACACGAAAGTTCAATGGCATTGTCACCAGGAACCATCTTTTGCCACCAATGACTAGATCATTTTTCAGCAAACTGTACCAGTTTCGATGTACACCATAAATGTAGCAAGAATTTTTAGTGGCTGATCGCTAATTATACACAGTGATAGCAATGGGGCTCTGCACAACATGCACGCCGTCACTCCACAGCAGAAATCCGAAGTCCACCACCGTTCCCGTCGTCGCATTCGGCAGATTCACGATCGTTACCTGCACAGTGAACGATTTCTTCTCATTGACAGCGCTGAAGCTCAGCACGGTGGGCGATACGGTGATCAGCGTATCGACCGGCGCCGCGATCGTCGCCCTGTAAGTTGAATTCGCACTCCCGACGTTCGTCACTGTGCGCGTCATGTTGGTCGTGACGTTCACCGGCGACGTGAACACGGCTGCAAACGAAGGGTAGTTCATGTCCTCAACTCGGACCGGCGCTACCGGGCACGTATTAAGCGTCTCGTTCGTGAACAGCTGAATCTGGCGCGGGGTGTAGCTTATCGCACACAGGAAGTTCACGTAATCTTGCACCTCCATGTCGTACACCAACCCGGGGTCCAAGGCTAGATCCGGGCGGACGTGCCCAGATCCGTACTCGAACGGAGTGGCGTCACCTCCCAAGTTCTGATCAGTGATGAGGTTACCGACGTTGTTGCGGAGAGTTGCAGTTGTCATCATGGCCGACTTGATCGCCGCAGGGCTCCAGTCGCGGTGCGCGGCCTTCAGAAGCGCGGCTAAGCCGCTCACATGTGGGCACGACATCGACGTCCCGGAGATGATGTTGAAGCTCACTCTGCGCGTGTCGGACGGCTCCTCTGCGCCCGTCCATGCTGCCAGGACGTTCACGCCGGGTGCGGTGATATCGGGCTTCAGAACGCGCGGCGTCACGACACTGGGGCCCCGTGACGAGAATCCCGCGACCACCGGCGCCGTCACGTTGTAGCGCGTCCCCAGGAACTCGAGCGAGCCAACTGGCGATCGCGTGGTGTTGATGTACGCTAGCAAGATCACACCCTCCGCTGTATCCACATGGATCGCCGGGAGTAAATGCGCGTCGGCTAAAACGCCTCCAGCGACGTTAGCACCGTTGTAGAGGATCATCCCCACGCCGCCGGACGCCAGGACCTCCGCGCCCTTCGCGACGCGGTTCGGCCCGCGCCTGCAGACCACAATCTTGCCCTTGACGAGCGCGGGATCCAACGACCCGGCGAGGCAGAGCGTGCTGGCAGAGACGTTACCTGAGCCCCCAGCTGCGCCGGTGATCATCTCGGTCTCGCTGACACTCACGCCATTCCACAGCGACTGTCCTTGAAGGACTCGCGCGTCGCCCAGTGTGGCACTCGCGGGGAAGTCGCGGTCCAGGGTGCTGGCCGCCACGGTCATGATCCATGGCGCGTCGTTCTCGACCGTTTCGAGTCCCGGGCCTTGGTTGCCGGCCGAGCAGGAGACGAACACCCCTTTCTGCATCGCCCCGAACGCGCCAATGGCGATCCCGTCGTCGAAGTAGTCCTCAGCGGGGCCGCCGACTGAGAGGGAGATCACGTCCACCCCGTCCGCAATCGCCTGGTCGAACGCGGCGAGCGTGTCCGACGTGAAGCACCCTAGCGGCCAGCATATCTTGTAAACCGCAATCCTCGCCTTGTGCGCCATTCCTCGCGCGGTGCCGTTCGCCAGGCCGAACAAACTCGCGCCGGCGACCTCTGATCCCGCAGCTGTAGACGCTGTGTGCGTGCCGTGCCCTTCGGTATCCCGCGGCGAGCGCGTCGCGTTCAGGGGCTTCCCCGTCGAATTTACCACGTAGGCCTCGTATCCGGCAAGGTAGTACCTCGCACCGATCAGCTTCCTATTGCAGACTTGGGACGCGTTGAAATCGGGCCCCGTCTCGCAGGTCCCTTTCCACCTCGCCGGGACGGGCCCCAGGCCTGCATCACTGAAGCTCTCGCGCTCCGGCCAGACTCCTGTGTCTAGAACTCCCACGATCACGTCCTCGCCAAAGTTGCCTTGCGGCCACAGTCCGTTCCCGGAGTTGAGTCCTAGAAACTGAGGAGTACGAGTGGTGTGGAGCGAGTGGATCTTGTCGGGGAGCACTCGCAGCACTCCGCTCATGGCTCGCAGTGCGGTGGCTTCCTCAGACGTGAGGCGCGCCGAGAATCCGTTGCACACGGTGCTGTAGACGTGGATCGGAACCCGAGCCTCGCCATTCGAATTGTCCATGGTCGTGGCCTGTGTCAGGCTCTGCAGCAATTCCTTGTACCGTGACCGGGGCGTCGCAAAGGTACTAGCGGCCATTGCGCCATAAGTGAAGCTTCTGTCCATGTGCACAATGTACGTTCTGGTGCCAGTGTAGTACTCATCGTTTATGTGCGCTTCACCATGACCTGCTGCGACGCTAGTGCACAAACTCAAGAGGACGACCAACCCAGCAACCCAAGTCTTCATCTTCTGTTCCTGAAACAGGGCCAGAAGAATGTACAACCGTTAGAGCAAGCTTAGATGACATCTAACCTGATTTTATTCGTTAATATCCAATTTCCTGATCAAACATTTTCCCTTTTGATGTATGATTAAGCTGGAGAGATCAGTTTCTTAGAATTGTGTAGGAAGCGTCAGATGCACAGGCTTCTCTCTCAGATTTTTCAGAGACGTTCCTCTAACATCTTGAAAGGAAGGATCGAGTATATTGCACATGCTGATTCTAGGCTGTAGGTTCAGATGGCTCTAAAGTCATCTATGATATCTGGAAAGAATCACAAGACATTCGAAATGAACATCATAGATTGACAGAAAGCACACAACGTTGATGCTTTCTTCGTCAATAAGTGATGGGGATGGAACCCATTTGAGCTCGGTAGTGGTCTTGAGGAATGTTAAATCTGAATCATATCCTTAATTTACCGTTGCCCTATCTTTGTCTCCCTAAACCTCTTGCATATTTGTACCCTAGCTAGCTAAAATTTCAGTTACTCCAAAGCAGGAGCCTGCAGCTAAATCCAGCCAAGGTGCCGCCTTCAGCCAAGTTTCAGGAACACGGAGAAATCCAAGCAAAACTAGCACGCGCACGCGTCGTTCTTTACCAGACCAACTCCAGAACTAATCACCTCACAAAGGAAAGAATTAGGACTCTCTAAATAACACGGGTCCAAAGCCTCCCTGCTCGTCTTTGTCGCTCTGTAGTCTTGAGACACAAACAAATATTAGTACTAGTAACCTTTTCAATTAACTCATGAGCTCATTTCTAGAGATTCATTCAAACTCCATCTCTTCAATCCGGCCTGGCAAGCCAAACATCAAATTCAAGGACTGCACCAACCTGTGCCGTGAAAAGTACTATTCGGATGAATCAGCCTCCTGTCTGCCTCTGGAACTCCTGAAAGAGAGAGGAACGCGAGCCTACCGAACCAATCACGCCACTAGGACATAATCCTCATAATTAGAGCTCTACACTCCCTCTTCACAGATCAAAACTCCAACAGACTGAGCTAGCTCGGGATTCAACCGCACCAGCTGCTAGATCATCTCCCTCGACGCCGCCATGACACAGTTAGACTCAGTCATTGAGACACCGCACCGAATGAACGAGGCGAAGAAGCTCCTCGTGATGAACTTGCATCGGGTCCAAGTGCATGTCTGGAAAAAAGCGGCAGCTACCTTTGGCTTGTCGATGCATGGCCCATCCAACACGTTGATTGAGGCAAATCATTCACCCGCACTTTCTTTACCGAATGTACGAATACGGTAGACTCCGAGGATCACAAATCAGCTGCATATTGTATACGTTTCTCCGACCATAAATCAGTCTCCGGTGATCTTCAATCAGCATTTTGTGTGCCTTGACTTACAGAATCAACAGATACAGTGCCTTGATCTCAGGTCCGGACTTAAGTGTGATTCTTTTCTCGTGTGGATGATATAAGGTAAGCCCCCCAATAACCAACAAAAACCCATAGCCAACGCCTGTAAAACTGGGGTATATCCAACCCTCTTCCATCCCATTACCACCAACTCAGCTACAAATGGAGGTTTGCTATTAATCAAGAGCCTTACTTTTGGTCGTTGGTTGTGGGGGTACCTACTGCTGGCCACCCACTAAACATGGCTGGACAATTTGAAAGTTCATAACTAATTCAGTTTTCATCGAAAAAATATGAAATCACTTGGGTTGGAATTGTAATTCTACTGGTTATCACTGAAAAATAATAGTATAAATATCTCCTCTCTCCGTATATGCACATTCCTCAGGGGGGCTTACCTAAGATTCGTATTAGATCACATGATACATGTGATATTCCTGGTGGTATATTCATAGAAAGGTCATTGGGAAGGTCAGTGATTTGAGCCAGCTTAGATGTGCCTCACACTTTGTGGGCCTCTCATGTTTTGGAGGAATGGACATTTTTGGAGCAAACAACAAGTTGTCTTGAAAGTAGCAAATAGTCCTAATCCACTAACCAATTTCTTGTGGACAATTGACATAGTGGAGGACGGACACAAACAGACACTTTATTCACGTCTGTCTAATACATTTTTTATTTTTAGTTTTTACAATGTTTGAGATGAAGGTCCATATGAAAAGTTATTTGGCTTTCCATAGTAAAGGATGATACAATTTTTTTTTTAAAAACCATGAGGAACAGTTTCAATGATTTACTCCTTCAACCTTTCATGATAGTACCCATCAATTTCATGGTTTTTAAAAAAAATTTGAAGTGACTTGTTTTGCAAAAAAAAGTGTTGTTTATTTTCACACTCAAAGTTTGTAAAATTTTGAATTTAAAAAGCCTTAGAACTTTGTGGGCTGTATTCCTGACATTGGGAGTTTCAATGGAAACAAAGGAGTTAAAGGTATATATGGCTATCCAATGTAGGGATGAAAGGAAATCAATTTATATTAACCGTAGATTCCCAACATTCCCCCGGGGGCTTTTGAAGGTTTGGGTAGGTTCCTTTGGAGTCAGTTTATAACATTCTTTTTGAAAAAAATTCTTGTAGATGGACATTCCTAAAAGCTTTGTGGGAGTATGATTTTTTCTAAATCTGACATTTTATGAAAAACTTATTGTGTTCAATACAATTTCTAAAGAATGATGGACAAGCTAGTAGGATATTGTAAAGTTGAATAAGGATATTGTAAAGCTCAATAATACTACTGTGGAAATTGAATTGAACTTTTGTAGAGCTTAAGACTCAAGAGTGCATTCTTTTCAAGCGGGTAGCATTGAAGGAAAGTCAGGATTGCTATCTTGTGAGCGGTGAGCGGTGAGCGGCGAGCACTGAGGATTGAGTTTTTGAATTTTTTTGCAATAAATTTTTTCAAAATTTGAATGGAATGCCTATGGCCGTGGTTTATATTTAGATTGGTTTGACACATGCAAAATTCAATGTCAAAATTTACAATGACAAGATACTTGGACATATGGAAGTCTTAATAGTTGAGGTTTTTATTGCATTAGGGTTTTCAAAAATTCAAAGGGGTTGCTCATAGCTATGGGTTTATGGTTTGGGATAACGTGGCATATCTTTATAAAAATAAATAGATAGAAGGAAAAAAATTAAAGGATTTTATGACAGACAATACCCATTTTATACCTAGGTCATACCCTTTTATTATACAAGTGATAACCTTGTAATACCTAGGTGATATCCATGTTATACCATGGTGATACCCTATATGTCTCAACGTAATTGAATTGTAAAGTGTAAATATTGCGAGAAGGATTGTCCGAAATCGACCAATGCATACAATTAAGGATAGGTAAACAAGGGAGATATGTGATGAAATTGCAAAGATGCAATATTTAACTAAATATGGACTATTCGTCTAAATGTGGACTCAGTTCAGCTATCGAGGGATCCCTCGTCACATGCAAAATTATATTCAAATATGTAGATTTTAGAGAATTTTGCCTGTGACGAGGGATCCCTCGATAGCTGAACTGAGTCCACATTTAGATGAATAGTCCATATTTAGTTAAATATTGCATGAAGGTTATTCATAATGGATCAATATCACAATTGTCGGAACAAGGAGTTCTTCAATACTTTTGGCATCTCTTTACTGCAAAACTTATACAACATTGAGATGCTACTGTCATGAGGTTCTTCAAATGAAGGTATCCGTCATTGCCTCTCTTGCGGACCTATGTAGCTTTAGTTTCCATCCACTCCAAGGATGAAGCGAGGCTCATTTGGATTTTGTGGCACAAATGTAACCATTCTTGAATTCCTTGGCCCTCGGTAGCCCCAATCCCTTCGCCACTCAGATGCGAGAGGTGCTTGATACCACAACGCTATATCATCTGAAGGCCATGGATTGGCAACAGTATTGCGCCGTCGAAGTGTTGTGAGGTTATGGGATTTCTCAATGAGCGTATCCAAGGAATCAAGCTCCTCAATCGTTAGAGTTTCAAGGCCACTTTCAAAGAGTGCGGCATCGCTTGGTTCGCAGTTGCGAATCCACTGACTACGGCTAAGTCGATGCCGACTTCGTAAAAACGCGTGTAAGAGTGGATATTCCATTAATCCCCGTTGTTCCTCAGTGGTTCTTGTGATGTTTCCATCACGAAAGTCGGTCTCGACCCTCCGTAAAGCCAATCGCAGAGATGCTCCAACGGCAGTGCTATCCACGAGTCGCTGGATCATCTTAGATGTAACTCGAAATCGCATCGCTTGGAAGATATGTGGCAGAAGCGCATCAAATCGAAGTGGATTTACACGGGTCCCATCTAGTGGCGAAAAGTACATCTTCCAAATCGCCGCTAGAAGAGTGCACTCGTCCGTAAACTCGTGGAAGTCGCCAAGAAACAAAGCAGGCAGAGTCGTCGTCCACAGTGGGGCATCCATTCCAAAACCTAGGATAGACAACGCAACAAAACATGAGACCACGCAGCAAAAACCCCATAAAAAAAAAGCAGTTCCGAAAAGCTCAAGGTATTGGACAACATATCTATAGAGAAACACTCCCCGTTCACCCTTGTGTATCGACCTAAGCGACAACATCTACGACGACGAATAGACCCTACCACTCCACTCATACATACCAAAGTGCATTTCCTCTTCTGAATCCAGATGTGAATTCTCCCTCAATGACATGGCCGATATAGGTTATGAACAATATGCCCGTTCTCACTAATATGGGATAAATTAAAATGTGTAAGCTCAGCGACGGCGCAAAGTTATAATCATACTACTAAAATCAAAATCTACGCACTGAATCATGCAAGTAGATTAACCGTGCAGTAAACCGTATAGTGAATCATGTTATCTTTTTTTTTTAATAGTTTGTTATATTAAACTACATTGAAATGCGTTGCAAAGCAAGCGCCAACCGCTGATTGATTAATAAAAACCTAGTTAGACAACTACTGCGTTTCCTAAACGTAAAGATTGAATGATCCTTTAAAACCATGTTGTTCTAACAATAGAGCTTACTATTTAGCAAAATTCAAATTTTCTCTCACAGGTAAAGTGTACTTAAGCAAATGGGATGAATTGTTCAAATAATTACAAGTTCTTTTAGTTTACTGTGTGTAGAAAGATTGAATGTAGGGTAAAACGGTGTAGTGACAATTGTATGGATCGAACAAAGGAATCAACTAGAACCTTGATTTACAAATTAATTTGGAATGACATTCAAAGATAAAATGAGACCTTTGAATTCAAAATAAATGACGTAGAAGCTGAGAATGATGAAGACAACAAATTGATAGTCTGAAGATAAAACAAGACAACAAAAAAAATGAAAAGGAATAAAGACTCCTCTGTGGACATCTAATCAGAGTTCACTTCTTCCAAAGAACAATCACCACTATCCGAACCACTACCTTGCGCCTCACTGTCTATGAACAGACATGCGACAGACCTTTGTCGGGCTACCTTTGGAAGACGTGGAGGGGATGCAAGTGCAGCCATTGCATTTGCAACACCCGCATCCCAAGGTGCCAAATGATACGATTGAGGTGGACTCTTCACCTCCTTTGACAAATGAGACAACACCCCCACACGAGTCGAGAACGATGAAGTCATCAATGACGAAGACCGACTACAAAAAGGAAAGTCACAAGTATGTTTTAAATCATGAATCAATTAGAATTATTACACCACAATGCAAAATTGTAATCTAAAAAGCGAAGAACTTACTTACAGCGTCTCTTGGGAGCGGTCTTCACTTCCGGATCGTCGTCATCAACCAGGGTTGTTCGGCCGTCCGTCCGTCCGGTAGTGTCCGTCCGTCCGGCTGTCCGTCCGGTAGAGGCTGCTGTCCGTCCGATAAGGGTCAACCCTAGTTTGACCATGACTCGAGGTAAATCAATTTACCCACTGCCACGAAGGCGATTACGTGGCTGACACGTCGTCAACAGGGTCGCGCGCGTGCAGACAGTGGGGCGGGCGCGTGAAGGGAGCG
>OZ020525.1:18795482-18904182 GCA_963971425.1 Bryoerythrophyllum caledonicum | reverse complement strand
CCGCGATCAGACTTCCCCACTCCACCGAATCCGAATTCTTACCACACCTTTCGTCACGGCTATGCAATTCGTAGAACGACGGATGCTCCCTCGATTGAGCAACGCAACAAGTGGTCAAGCGCTGCTCTTATGAATAATTGCTACGTCTCCAACCTCTTTGCGATACCGTATCCACGATGGGGATGCGTTATCACTCTTATAACAGGGAAGGAGAAGTCCTATTGCGTGACATTCACGGACCTGCCAGGGTGTACGTGCCCTGATTTTTTGAAGATGCAATCGGAGGCGTTGGGGAAGAAGGGGAAATGGATGTATTGCAAGCATGTGTACTACGTCTTTCGATACCTATGTAAGCTAGACTACCATGAGGACTTATTCATGCATGCTCCAAGCTACAGCTTTAATGAAGTCATGCGCATTCTAGAGCTTGCCAACATCGTTGAAGAAGCGTGAGAAAAGCGAAGAAGTCATAGTTTTTTTGAATATCTACAATTCTAGATTGTTCATAGGTAGCGTCGCGGAGTACATGTTAAATTACTATTGGATTTCATGACTATAATTAATACTCATCGAAACTCAATTAATGTATCTATTGATATTGATATGAGCACTAAATTGTCATACTCCACATCCACTACCATTTGCAATGGTGAATTTTGGACTCAATTTTTTCAAAATAGACGGTATTAATTTCTTTGGAAAATTTCTAGGGATTTGTCCACGTCATACTATGAATTGCCAATGTGATTCCCCGGTAATACATGGATGAGACCTATGTAATGTACTGGTGATACCCGTTTCATACCAATGAGATACCCATGTAATACCTATGCAATACCCGTCATGTCTAAATCACTACGATTAATAAAAAAATATCGTACATAGAGTACGAACTTGACCACTGTGTACAGTATCATAGTATGACGTTGTGATTTACTATGCAAAAAACTCTTTTGAATCTTAATATGACTCCTTACAAATGAAGAGGTTTCAAATTTTTTGAACAAAAAATAAATTAGAATCCAAGCACGGGAAGAGAAGAAGGCCTATTTATTAGGAAAAAAAATATGGCAGACATGACCACGGCTATAGGCTACTTTCTTAAATTAGTAAATTCTCCAAAATATGTCTCCAAAATATGTAGTTTCACTTAAATTACCAAATTTTTCACATTTTTCCAAAAAAATTGACGTATTTTTTCTCCAATTTCGGAGATTTTTATGCTCACCGCTCGCCGCTCGTTGCTCACCGCTCACAAGATAGCATCGCTGGAAGGAAAGTGCATTAGATATATAACTAAACCTCAAAAAAAAATTCCAAAAATCATTGTCATTGCCAAGAGTTGTTAGTGGTCTACAAAAAGTACATCATCGACAATCTTCTGAAAAGCATAATTAACTCAAATTTTATCCAAACTCGGCATATGAGGTGTTTCCTAACATGTTTCAAAAATGTAGATGTCAAAAAACACCTCATATGCCCAATTTGGATAAAATTTGAGTAATGACCATTTGAGAGTAATTGCAAATGAAAAAAGCGTTGGCTAGCCAGAGACAAACTTAGGTTTATCCTATGAAAATTGGCAACATTTGGCATGAAATCAAACTTTAAGTTTTTCAAAGTGTCCAAAAATGATCATGTTTTTCAAATTTAGTTAAATGTCCATTTTATGCCATTATCTTGAATCAAAGTACAATGATCTTGTGCGCACATCTCCATTTCCATTTCAACATAACAACGATCTTTTATAGCAGACAAACATACATGGCTAGTGTGTTCAGATCTAAGGTAGAGGCACCCAATTCCGATCACTTAAGCCAGTTGGGGACTCAAATGACATTGTATGTCGAAAACATTTATGTAGAAAGATGCGGAATTAGGAATGAAACTCAACAAATATTTTCTCAAATTTAATCACAAAGATTTGGAATTGATATAGAATTTAGAAGCCCAAAAACCACCGGAGCCCATAATCAAATTCTAAAGTAGGTGAGATTTGGTGCCCTCCTTCACCCAATGCCAATAAGTGAGAGTGAGTAAAAGAGAGAAGACATGCCATGGATAACCAACTCATGGAGGGTATCCAATACCAATTGGCCTTGTTCGACTTTCGAGGCAATGCCACCAAAGAGAGCTCAATTGAGGTGGAGCAACCCAAAATTGTACACATCATGACCCAATGCCGATAATGACCGGTGTTTTCAAATTTTGAGTTATCGGTTTTGGGTCACTTCATGCACCATTTCAAGCATTTGCCATTTTCATGCACCATGCCATGCATACTCTAGTGATCGGAATTGGGTGGCCGATCAAAATTGGGTGCCTCTACCTTAATGAGTGCTTCATTCGTCGTAATGGCATCCAGCAACTTAGCCAGTCTCCAAAAATTGAAGACACTTTCTCAATGGAGCAGGGCAAAGACTAGCTTTGAGTACTCCTAAGGGCTTTTATGAGGAATTAGGCGCGGGAACTGGTAGTAATCAGAGTGATTCTCTTATTGATATGGTGTGATACGATGCTTGTCTTCAGAAGCATCTGCTTTCATGATAAGTTCTTTTATGACCTATGGTGTTGGTGCAGACGTCATTTGGATTTCGGTGTGAAATCCAACGTCCGGATGATGATTTTGATCATCTAGATGGATGGTTATCATAAACTCCATGCACCCTCTTGGTGACATTGTGTCGATTATTCATGGATCAGGGCCATAATTCTAGAGAGCATCAACTAAAACATGACTCATTGATTTTGGTAGGAATATCAAAAAACCGGGAAAAAAAAAGCAAATTTGGATATCTGAAATGATAGTTTGAAAGAACACAATTTTCCTCGTAACGAAGGAGAAATTACAGCGAGGTGAGTTGATTTCATATATATATATAATCCTTACATCATTTTTCGACAACTTTTGATGTGAGAAGATTGTCAAAAGCATAAACACACAACAGAACACTTGGAATTGGAATCCAAATGGAATTGGAAAATAATGGTTGAAGGTCATATGCCTCACTGTTTCTCTCCAAATCTAGATCATATTCATGAAGGTGTTACAAAACTATATGCACCTAGTTTTACTCTTTTTCCTCTAAAGCATGACGTAACAAAAAAAAACTACACTGTTCTGCAGTTTTTCGAGCTTATGAAAGTTTCTTTCTCTCTTCAATTTTGATCTGTAAAATAACAAATCAACCCACTTTCCACTTGGAACATGGTCACTCCTCCCAATCCAAGTTCAGATTACACTTTGAAAGGATGACCATGGAAGTGATTCATATCCACGGCTCTTCGCCCAGAGTGCAAAATGCCCCCACGCCTCAAAAAATCATCGTTAACATGAATGGAATTGAAATCTAAGGAATCAGGTATTGGATGAATGCCAATACTGGAAGGCAAAACTGGAAGAACAGCGTGAGGGAGGGATGGGATTTTTACTTATACACAGTGATAGCAATGGGGCTCTGGACTTCGCGTCCCAATCCATCTCTCCACACAAGATACGCAAACTCCGTGACGGAGACGCCGACCTGAGTGGTACTGGGGGCATTCACAGTCGTCACCTGCACAGTGAACGACTTCTTCTCATTCACGGCGCTGAAGCTGAGCACGTTGGGGGACACGGTGATCACCGTGGTCGGTGAGACACGTTCGATCGACGCCGTGTAAGTGGCAAGCGCAGGCCCGACGTTCGTGACAGTGCGCATCATGTTGATCGTGATGCTCACCAGAGACGGAGGCTGCGGGAACACGGCTGAGAACGACGGGTAGTTCATGTCCTCGATCCGGACTGGCACCAGGGGGCACGTGACTGGTGTGGTGCCGGAGGCGGTGAAAATTTGGATCGACTCAGGCGTGTAGTTCAACGCGCAGAGGAAATTCACGTAGTCCTGATAGCCCAAGTCGTACACCAACCCGGGATCCAACGCGCGGTTTGGGCGCACGTGCCCGGACCCGAACAGGAACGGATTGGCCTCTCCTCCAGTAGCCAAATCGCGAATGATATCTACCCCGGAGTTGTCTAGGATGTCCGCAGTGGTCATCAAGGCCGACTTGATCGCCGCGGGGCTCCAGTCGCGGTGGGCCGCCTTCAGGAGCGCGGCTAACCCACTGACGTGCGGGCACGACATCGACGTCCCGGAGATAATGTTGAAAGCAGCTCTGCGCGTGTCGGATAACAGGTTCGTCGGGCTCTCCGCGCCGGTCCACGCTGCGAGGATCTCCACTCCTGGCGCGGTGAGGTCTGGCTTCAGGACTTGCGGCGACACGATGTGGGGCCCCCGCGAGGAAAAATCCGCCACCTGCGGTGCCTTCACGTTGTAGTGAGCCGTGCCAGCGAGGATCGTGCTGGCCGGCGCGGTAGTGGATCTCATGTACGCTAGGATGGTGCTGCCGCCGATGTAATCCACCATGATCGCAGGCAAGACGTGAGGGTCCGCGAACATGGAGAATCCCGACGCGGCTGCATTGTAGAGGATCATCCCTGCACCGCCGGCTTGAAGAACTACCATTCCCTTCTCGACACGCGCATTCTCCCCGCGCTCGCATACGACGATCTTCCCTTTGACAAGCGCGGGATTCAATGAACCTTCCACGCAAAATGAGCTCGCGGTGACATTACCTGCGCTCGCGTCAGTGCCGGTGATCATAGCAGCGGCAATACCTGTTCCACCGTAGTATGACTGCCCTTGGATGACTTGACCGTCACCGAGTTGGACGGTCGCCGAGAAGCTCCGGTCCAGCGTACTAGCTGCGACCGTCAAGATCCAGGGAGCCGCGTTCGAGATCGTCTGGAGCCCCGGGCCATCGTTGCCACCAGCGGCCGAGACGAGCACCCCTTTCTCCATCGCCCCAAACGCTGCAACTGCGATGGAGTCCGCTCTGTAGTCACTAGCCATGCTGCCGAGTGAGATGGAGATGATGTCCACCCCATCCGCCACCGCGTCATCAAACGCGGCCAGAATATCGGAATCATAGCAGCCGTCACTCCAACACACTTTGTAAACGGCGATTCTCGCCTTGGGCGCCATCCCTCTCGCGGTGCCGTTCGCCAGACCGAAGAGGCTCGCGCCAGGTACCTCCGTGCCAGCCGCGGTGGATGCCGTGTGCGTCCCGTGCCCTCCCGTATCTCTCGGCGAAATTGACTCTCTACTTGCGTTCACGCCCCGCTGTTGCTCCATATCCAGCCCCGCAGTGTAGTATCTAGCACCAATCAACTTCTTGTTGCAAAGGGAGGCGTTGAAGCCTGCCCCCGTTTGGCATATCCCTTTCCACCGGAGTGGAACAGGTCCCATCCCCGCGTCGCCAAAGCTGCCGACCTCCGGCCACACGCCGCTGTCTATCACCCCAATTATGACATCGTCCCCGGACTGGCTGCTCGGCAACAGCCCAGTTAAGGGGTTCAGTCCCAGAAATTCGGGTGTGCGAGTAGTGAAGAGCGATCGGACTGTATCAGGGTAAACTCCCAAGACTCCGTCCATGATTCGCAGTGCTGCCGCTTCCTGAGGCGTTAGGCGCGCTGAGAATCCGGTGCACACGGAGCTGTACACGTGAAATGGAAGCGCCGCGGGCGCCGCGGCGGAGTCCGCGTCCATGGTCGTGGCCTGCCTCATGCTCTGCAGCATGGACGTGTACTTTTCCCGCGGTGTTGCAGACTGCGTACTATCCATCGCGCCATAAGTGCCGCTGTTGACCATGTACACAATGTGCGACCTCGCGCCGGAGGAATCATCTGCGGTGGCCAACTTTCTCTCGTTCACGTTGATGCGCACTTCGCCATGCGCTGCTACCAGCGTCCATAAGCTCAGAAGCACGATCAGCGCCGCTCTCCTCTCCATCCTCTGTCAGAAAACGAACCATTAGGTCACATTAGCTCAACTACTCGCCACCGACACAGCCTCATGCTTCAAACCCCAATCTCCTCACCTCCTCTTGCATAATATTATTAGCATCCCCGGTGCTTCCAGACTGTTTGTGTCGCCCAAAACATCCTCAGTTGAAGGTTTCACAAGCCACTTCTTGAACCTCAAACACATCCAGCAACCAAAACTTCAGGATTCTTAGCAAGGCACTTATGTCTACCGACTCTCAGCAACTAAGTTAGAATGATCCAGAACCGTAATGCACCCGAGAGAGAAAGAGAGTCAACGAAAGTAGATAAGTACGTGAAAATATCAACCTGCATGGTGACGTTTGCGAGGTAGTCACTACCCGTCAACCAGTCCACTGAAACCTCGTCATCTCCCTCTGCACAACACAAAAACTCCACCGACGCATGATTCGATCAGTCTACATTTATTTGATCGACCATACTCATCGTCATGAAGACGTCGACGGCATCAAACTCGAGTCCAGCCCCCATTCCCCTGCAGAAGCCCTAGCACACCAGGCAGCTCGGACGTGACGGGTGCGACTTCCCAGGCCCGGCTCGGCGGGCGATGATAGGCTGAGGTTCACGCGGTGGACGTTGCAAGCTGGAATGCAACGACGATGATTGCAGCGAACCGGTCATCCAGGCCGGATTCTCATCGCCGTTTGTGCTTTTTATAGCAAAACCGAGTGTCGACGTGCACTTCGGTGACGAGACCGCCTCCGACGTCGAAGCGGTTACCATTTTCTCTGTTGACATTCCTAACGTTTCCAGAGTGGACCCAGGTAAAGCAACTGTACCCTTAGCTTGCTGTTAGGCAAAATTAGAAACGTGAGTCTCGGTTCATGGAACTTTCAAACTCAGCGTAGGAAGTCTGCAGTAAGATTGTTGATTGACGGCGTCTATCCCGGTAACTTAGCACACTGATTTTGATGTTTAGTGTACCGTATATGACTTTGTAAATGCTATAAGTTTTCACTCTTGGTGAATATTTGAAGCACGGTACATCTTTGAAGAGATGATTTCGATCAGAACATGAAATCACGGTATTGTACTTGGTGAAATGTATGTCAGTAAATGCTTGAAGACGCCTTTTCGATGCCTGTGATCAACTTCATCAAGATTTGCTAATTATGCAAATGGCGGTGATTCTGGGATGATCCAGTATATTTGGATCCACTTGCTCCTGATCTAGAGAAAAGAAAGTTGACGTAGCGTAACTTAAGCCTGGTACTGTTGGTAAATGATGTGGCTGCCATTTTACTAAGGAAAAACAGTAAAATAACCCCTGAAGGACGGTTCGGAGGCGACAAATTAAAATTAAAATCAGTATCCAAAAAATAAAAATAAAAAATAAAAAATAAAAAATAAAAATAAAATAATTAAATTCAGTATCCACTAAATTTGCAAGTGATAATGGAGTTTTCCCGAAAGTGCTTCCGGAAGGAGAAAGCTAGTAGGAATATGGTGCCAGACATGACGACTTTTTTTACGCACGAGAGTAGACTTCCAGAAATAGACTTCGGAAAGTCTCATACTTCCTTTTTTTGCACCAATGAGATAAGGTAGAGGCACCCCATTCGGATTGGCCACTCAATTCCGATTTGTAGAGTATGCATGAAATGGTGCATGAAGCGACCCAAAACGGAAATTCAAAATTTGAAAACCCTAGTCATCATCGGCATTGGGTCGTGAAGTGTGCAATTTTGGGTTGATTCATCTCAATTGAGCTCTCACCAGTGGCCTCGCCTCGAAAGTCGAACAAGGCCAATCGGCATTGGGTACTCTCCATGAGTTGGTTATCCATGGCATGTCTTCTCTCTTTTACTCACTCTCACTTTTTGGCACTAGGCAAAGGAGGGAACCAAATCTCACCTACCCTAGAGTATGATTATGGGCTCCGGTGGTTTTTGGGCTTTTAAATTTTATTTCAGTTCCAAATCTTTGAGATTAAATTTGAAAAAATATTTGTTGAGTTTCATTCCTAATTCCGCATCTTTCTATATTAATGTTTTTGACATACAATGTCATTTGAGTCCTGAATTGGCTTAAGTGATTGGAATTGGGTGCCTCCGCCTTACATGGCAATCAATAAGTAGACGCACATGACGACCATATGGGGCTTCATCTCCCAGATATGGTCCCTGAGAATCCATGTTGGACTCTTCATGCCCACACCAGTTTCATGGTAAAATCTGATATGGTTCCTAACCAAACCAATTTAGTTACCCTCTTCTCATTTACCTTTTTAACCATATTATTACCACAACATTCCCATTGCGTTCCCAATGAGTTCCCAGGTTGTTCTCCAGAGTTCTCCACCGTGTTCCCAAAGTGTTCTCCAATGCTCTCCTCCGTTCCCAACGTGTTCCCCATGTTCCCAAATAGTTCCCAATGTGTGTACACCAGGAACCAATAAATACTTTTAAATTTTTATCCAAATTTACCTTTTGTATAGTGGGGCCCACCACCAATTGTTGGGGCCCCAACGGAGGCTCATCCGCACACATGTGCGTGAGCCTAATGCTCTTGGGCCCTACCCCATGCAAGCTAAAGCTCCCCCGTAGTACACTGAGTTTCCAAAAGTTTCCAAAAGTGGAGAACTTCACAAGTCAAGAATTCTAGGGAAATGGAACAAATATGATTGGAGTAAAATTTATTCTTCACCGGATTGGATTTAGACTATGGCCAAGACTTGTCTAGTGGAGAACTTCAAGCATGTATGATTTAATAACATGGCCACCAATATGGCAACACTTTTTATAAGTTCTTCTCCAGTGGTTTAGTTTCTTATCCGGCCCCAACCTCCTAGACAAGAAACTAAACCACCATAAAAGAGCAACTCCCACCAGTTGCCTCGAGTAACCATGTCTTGGCCAAAACTTCTTGACCTACCGGTGCACTTCTCCACCGTAGTCTAAAGCGGCCCTAAATAAGTAAATAAGGTAAACCTCAAGGTTATCAAACACATGTACTCGGACCATTGAATACATGTATTCAAATGTATTCGTTGTATACATATTCAAGTGGAATATGTGTATTTGTACTTGGAATACAAATAGATGTATTCTGTATTTGGTAACCTTGGTAAATCCCCCCATAACCAACAAGTTAACTCCTAAAGGACCAAGTGTTTGTTGAGGGGACAAACCATTTCACTTTTACTACAATTATCATTCAATCCCTGTGGTCTAAATTTGAAAAATTATTACCACATCATCCCATATAAGTATAGAAGAATATTCTATGGTTATATTCTCAAAAAAACATCTTCGCAATTTTTAATCGATGGAATAGAGTCTCCTTTGAAATGTCGTGGTCTTTAGGGGTTAAGCACCGTGCATATATGGAGAGAACAAGTAATACTACATTTATTTTTAATGATAGCCAAAAGAATTACAACTTCAACCCAAGTGATTTCATATTTTTTTCAATTAGTTATGAATTTTCAAAGTGTACTGCCATGTTTAGCCGGTGGGCGGTATTTCCACAAGCTTCAATCAAAAGTAAGGGGTCTTGACTAATAGCAAACCTCCATTTTGAGTTGAATGTGAGGTAATGGGATGAAAGTGGGTTGGATATACCACAAGTTTATAGGTGTCAATTATAGGTTTTGATTGGTTTCCCGGAAGTTGCCTTCATAGTCAAGGTTGACCATCTAATGAATGTACCAAATACATATCAAAGTCATACTTTGGATACAAGTACTGCCACTACAATAAAATCCATGTTTAGTGTAGTGGACACTAAATGCAAACTTGGACACTAATTGCAAACTACGCATTTATTGTAGGTACACTAAGGTACTAAATGCCAACTTTCGTAAAATTAGGAACGAGTTTTATTTACTTGTTGATGTCTAGTGCATACTCAACCTTAATGTGCCCTAGATAACTACAACACTTTTAATCCTTCAAAATATGGCTCATGTCCTACAACAATATCTTGAAGGTGCAAAAACAATTGATTACAAGTCCAAGACTTGCCAATTATGCCTGAAAAAAATTGATACATTGGATAGGTACCCGAATACATTTGAGTTTTCTTGAAAGTCACCAAAATACAGTGGATAGGTACCCCAAATCTTAGGGTCTTATGTTAGTAACCGGGACCACATGCACATGGTGTCTTGGCTTGGGAAAGGTTTGGGGAAACTATTGGTCAACCCTTTGAGAACTTAGGGTAATATGGGGGAGCTTTAGCTTGCATGGCGTAGGGCCCAAGAACATTGATTGCAAAGCATTTCATTGGTGCAGAAAAAGGCGATATAAAATTTCCTCATGCTCTTTTTTTTCGTTTATACATCTCATACTCTCTGGCTCCATATTCCTCCTGACTTGCCCATTCGGGAAGCACTTTTAGGAAAACTCTATTATTGGTCAACCCTTTGAGAACTTAGGGTACTATGGGGGAGCTTTAGCTTGCATGGGGTAGGGCCCAAGAACATTGACTGCAAAGCATTTCATTGGTGCAGAAAAAGGCGACATGAAATTTCCTCATGCTCTCTTTCTTTCCGTTTAAACATCTCATACTGTCTGGCACCATATTCCTCCTAACTTGCCCCTTCGAGAAGCACTTTCAGGAAAACTCTCATACCTAGACAATTCTTTGGTCCATTTTCATTCCAGTTTCAGACTGCCAGAGTCGATGACCCTTGAAGTTTATCTCCTAGAAAAAAAATTGCAATCAACAATCCATCTCAGAAAAGCTTAACCTTCATGGTTGTGTACCTAAATCTTGTCTTGAAATCATTCTACATTACACTTTCAGCTTCAACTACTCTTATGCTTTACTACAACTTAATTTTTACAACAAATCAATTTGACATTATAGAATAGTTTCAAACACACAATTCCTGTCCAATTCCCTTGTCCAATTCCATCCGAGTTTCCATCCAAATTTCAGGTTCTGCTAAATTCAATGATCCATTCAAATGAAGTCTATTGTTTCTTACAATTGACAATCCAATAGTGCCACCATGGACTATGATACAATGGCAGGGACAGATAGACACTCTATTCATTTTGACCTCCTTCAGAGGCTGGAGTTCTTACTACTATTAGTGACCCTAGTGGTGAAATTTGGCATTTACCTGTGAAACCTCGTCTAAAAATGGCACCGTGGACTTCGGTGTTGATGTCCATGTTCTCCGTAACATCGTGAATGTGGATCACATGCGGAACATGAATCAGGGTGGCCTCCGAGCCAGTGGACTCTTGGTTTTGAACAAATCTGGTGTGGCAGACCAGGCATAGACATGGATGCGCTATTGGTGGAAGACGTGCTTGCAAGGCAATGGCACACGCAGGGTGTCTCCATTTGCGAAGTCTATCAGACACACAAGGCACTTGTGGTTGTCCTTCTCGCCCAAGTCCGCACCATGCACAAGAGGTGGGAGGCCCGGGAAGGCATGATATAAGAGAATGTATAATGGTGCAAAGTTTTGGAAAACTAAAGGTAAGGGTTGGAGTTGGCAGCTGCAATAATGAATTTGGTGGCCCAATTGGAGAAGTGGCAGATATGAACACTAATCCTCAACTTGTTCACAAACAACGGAGTGGGGTAACTACACTATTTGTACAATTATGCTAAACATAAATTTTAGTGATATTGCTTTGATGGTATTACAAGACAAAGTTTATGACATGTTCATCAAATAGTAGGGGTTGGTAGTGGTTTAGTGATGCTCTGGAGATGTATAACATTCCAAAGCTTAACATGTTTTACAAAATTGAAGGAAGAATGGGTCAACATCACTATAAACAAACTTTTAGGGAGATTTGATGGACATGATAATGGGGTCTAATCTCAATCTTATATTCTATAATTTTTAGTACAACAATGAAATTGTCTACATTGCAAAAATTGTGCTATAGTGGTTGAAATTATAAAAATTTGAACTCCTTGAGTCGTATGCCTCAACGTTGAAATCATGGGAGCATATTGAAGATTGTTGTACTTTAATTACACCAGAGTATTATGGGAGTGTGAATGAATGTATGCTAGTTTGTATCCAATTTGCTTAAGGTGCTAAAGGCAAGTGGATGGACTATTAAGTTGCTTTAACTTCAAAAGGCCCCCAACGATTTTGCACCCAAACTCATTGAAACCTCCAATTTCAATGCATTCAACAGAAAATGCAAATAAACATGTTTTTTACATATTTAACCGTAGGATCTTGTATTAGAATTGTACAAGTGTGTGTGGTAAATTCAACTTCACCGCATGGATTGAAGATATTAGCCTTTGAAGTGAAACATAAACTCTTCTTTAGGTCATACTAAACACCTTCAACAAACTTCAACCACCTTCTATGGCAACTTTTTCCATTGGGGTCGGTGATTTTTCTAATTTTGATTTAAAAAGGATCATGTTAGGCACATGTACACCAAATTTTAGCAGTAGAAGAAGGGTAGAAGATGTCCTTAAAAATCCTGCAATGCAACTATGTTATGAGAATTAACAATACACTTTAAGTTTTTCATATATCATATCCTTTTTATATTGTTGAATTTTGAAAATCCATACGACAGATACAAAGATTCCCATTTTCTTTCCAAGAGAGATTTTCTATTTTTTAAATGGACAAAAAACTCGATTTCTATTGAATTTAGAATCAATTAAAGTTTTGGTACACTATTTGTTATATGTCACACTATTTGTATAGAATACTGAAAAAAAGTTGTAACTTTTGAACCGTAAGTTGGATTTCTACAAAAATTATGTATACGAGAAGCTAATAAAAAGTTGCCCATTCATTAAAAAGATCTTAGAAAATCATGCCAAAATTTTAGATTGTGGAACCCTACCAAACTCAAAATGTCCCTTGAGGGCACAGTGGGCCTTTAGGGGTTAAGTGGGGATACAACACTAAGTCAATAACATACTCTGTGTAAAAGCAATTTTCTTGTATCAAGAACATATTTTCCAACCAAGATGCAGCCCACTAGATCTGCTGTCTACTACAATTTACAATTTGTGAGAAGCTATTGTCAGTGTTTCTTCATTATTACTAATGTAGTTCTTCATCATATACTAATAATGAAGAAACTAATTTTGGGTTCATATATACTAATAATTTTGTACTTCATGAATTTCGGGTTCTATAAATCTGACTTGGTTTTCCTAGTTAGTGTACCAAAAAAACATTTTAGTATATATGAACCCAAAATGTATAAGTTAGTGTACCAGAAAAACATTTTAGTATATATGAACCCAAAATGTATAAATATGTGTAGTAGTTATGTCCGATAATTAGCTCAAGCCTACTTGGCCTCATTGATTGTGTAATCCATAAAATGTGATAAGAAGACAAAGTCTATCGTTAAAACCCCATTTGATACTAGAGATAAATGCAAAGTATGTCAAAAAGATAAAACATGGCGTATCAACCCTCACCTTCAAAAACTTTCTCCATTTGTAATTCATACCCGAAATTTTAGACCACTCAAAATGGAGATCATACCTGTAGGATATGGAATCCAGAACCACCACCTTGTCATAGGGGAGCTTCCTCAAACCTAGCCATGTTCCTCCATACTTACCCCAACTGAGAGCGAAAGACTTGTAGTAGACTACATCATCTCCTTCATGGCAAAGCTTGTAATACCAAATAGTATATAAAATAGGAGGTTTCGAGTCCCTTACTTTATAGTTGAAGTTGTTGTCTACCTCCGAAAGGGGGAAGTAGTTCCAACTCACTAATTCCCTGTCCGGTGGACTTGGTCTTAGTAGTGGAACGAACGGACACTTTATTCACGCCGGCCTCCTTCGGAAACCGGCGTTGTTCTTCTTGAAGTTGTTTCAAAAGCAAAAGGGAATGAACACATGTGAAGCCACCTAGTGGTAGATCGAAGCTGGGTGAAGCCGCATGGAGATCTTAGGGCGACGTTTTGAACGGATTACTGGCAGAAACGGAGCAAGTAAGAGACTAGAAGTACTAGCAGATACGGGACTACCGTAGGTGAAGGGCACCTTCGGCTATAATTAATTAAAAAAAGGCATGCCAAATTACTTGGGAAATTATTGAGTGAAAATGCCGAAATTGAAGAAAATATTAATATACAAAATCTTTGGACTCCAAGGACATCAATGGGGAGTTATGGCTTGGAAAGCCTTGATTCTTGGAAGTGTGTGCAAAAGAGCTCCAAGTAGGGAGCTTGAGGTCTAAGGTTCAGTCCCCTTGGACGTCAAAATAGGCTAATTATAGTAATATGTGAACTCCTCCCGGAATTAGAAAGTTGAACCGACTTTTTTGACTTTAATTAATTATTCGGCGTCCAAGTGTCGAAGGTGCCCTTGACCTACGGTACCCATGCCCCGTTGAAGGATACACCTAGGGATCGTCTGATAGATACATTCGGGGATCACCGTTGTCCAGTTCGGTACAACGGGGGTCCACTAGTTCTACATATTATCCCAACTTTATGATCTTCAGCTATTATCCGGAACAACACAGAAAGGGTTACGCGAACTGAACAAGGTATAGTAAACTACTAGTTAAATCTTCTGAAACTAGGAATAATATAGGGGAGCTTTAGCTTGCATTTGGTAGGATCCAAGAACATTGACTGCCACTACCCCTCATGCATTTCATCGGTACCAAAAAAAAAAGCACAGAATCATTCCTCGTGCTCTATTTCTTTCCAAATTGAAATCTCACCCTCTCTTTCTCTTCTCTTTCCTCTGTACTGACGGTTGATGACTCGCGCAGCACCACAGCTGCAGCACTCAAGACATGGCGCATAGACTGACAGCAAGGCCAACTTTCAACCACAACTTCGCCATTTTCTGTCTCCATCACCAAATTCTTCCAAGACAAAGCAAACACAAATGATCACCACACTCAACACCAAAATCCAGATACTAATCTCTGCAATCTCGGAAACCTATCGATCAGGTAACAAAACCTTAGAATTAGGAGATAGCCTCAAGCACTGATAATTGAACTTGCATTCAATTTAAAGTTGGAGGGTAGAAGAGAAAGCCAAGTTTCAGGGAACTGAACCTGTTTTCATCCCATTTCCAGCCCAAGTAACAAAGTGGGTGTTTTTACAAGTTTGCTTCTTTGGAATCATCAATGTTTGACCCTCAGTATTAGTGTCTGGTTTGGCATGAATGGTGGAGAGATTGTCTTATTCCTTGAAAGGTGAGGGATTTGTTGATCAGGTGAGGTGCTGTTGTGTCTGCAACAGAATGGTGTCGTCTGTGGTGGTTGCGAGGTATGTGTTTCTGGCGCTGGGGCTCTCGACGGCGTGCACGGTAATCTACACGTGCATCACAGATGGGTCGCCATTTCGCTCCGAGCTTCTCACCCCGTACGTGCAACTTCGCCCCCTTGTTGCTCAGGGTTTTAGGTTTGGGGTTTCAGGGTTGGAATACATGATTGGATAGGGTTCAGGGTACACAGCTGGGTAGAATCATGGTGTCTGAATAGATTGATGCGTGTGAAACAACCCTTTGGCATCAGGTCTTGAGCATTGGATCATGTCTTACCAGGTGGATGAGCGCCACTTTGATCGACTTTTATGTCAACGTCATTGCCATCGCGGTGCGCTTCGAGAAATCATATTGAATTTTAACTGCAGAGGTTTTTAGATTTTGTTTATGTCATGTTTTTTATATTTTTTATACGAGTTTACGATCTTTGTTGGATGTGGTGCAGGCGTGGGTTTGGTATAAAGAATCAAGCCTCGCGTCTCGCCTCATATGGATTGCTCTCCTGGTGTGCTTTGGCAGGTAGGTTTTGCAGTACACCGTGTTCAATGATATGGAAGGTAACATGTTTTCGGCACTAAAGGAAAGCCTCATCTTGTTCTTGAAGATGAACATCAAGTGCCGTGTGTTTTGTGTGCAGCGTAACGACTTGCTGGTACATAGCCATCGAGCTCTTTAAGATGTCGCCAGATGACCCTGTACATTACGTGCTGCTGAAAGACCGCACGATCAGGTGCGCCCTCTCGTGATCTTATTCCTGCCTTAGAAATCGCTCACAACATCATGCATACTAAAACTACAAAATCTTAATTAGCAAAGTGGGGTTTGTGACAGAAAAGGTGGACGAGCAGCGGCGACATACTAGATTCGGCAGGAAACGGCAACACACCAAGCATGTATTGACCTCGGAGCTGGTTCAGACTTGAGATTTCTTCCTACTAGATGAGGCCTTCGGTTTATTCATGGGCCTTCGTTTCTCAACTGTGCTGAGTGCAGTCCTTGAAGTCAGCTTAGAATGTATTGCTCGGATGTTTCTGAACCTTGGGATACAACACTGCCACCTTGTAGATGCTAGCTATTCCGATGGTTCTTGCCATCATGACCAGGATGTTATTTATGCCCAAGGTTAGGTATTCGGCGGCGGGAACCAGGGGTTTTGTTGTGAGGTACAATTGAAGCTACTGTAAATGCTTAGAATTTTGTGTAATCTTATCATATGGGGATCACCATGCGTGGTAGTTGATAATCGCCCCAATGCACAACTGAACTTGCAGCCACTTAAAGATCATGTCTATTATTTGTGGAGATAATTTCCACTGAGCAAAGAGCTGGCCTCACTCTCAAGATGACCTTCATATTATCATAAGCTTGAGGTGTACTACTTAAAACAAGTTTACAGGCCTATCCTGGTATCTCAGAGTTTTGGAAGATTTGTAGATTTGCTCTTGCAGTCTACAATCCCTGAAGATACCGGTAACGGTCTTGTTCAGCAGATTGGGAAAGACAACCACCACGCGACACCGCTGCTCTTCTTCCAAGTCCCCCTTTCTTGTCCCCTCACCTCCTCCCTTTCTGCAGGGGTATCACCTTGCACTCCAAGAAGCACCAACCTCTTGATAGTGCCATCATCCTCACGCCCTTGGGAAGGCCAAACACTGCGTGTTGTTACAAGAAGGCGGAGGTGAAGCTCTGAAATTAGGTGACATGGTTTCCTTCCGCTCTCCGGACGTTTGTTGTTGGGTCAGGGTTAAGTGTTTGAGCCAATTGTAACTTGTGTGTATTCCTCAGTTTTCGGGCATCTGTTCAATCTGGAGAAACGCATGGTGCAAGGTGACTGATGAAGGTTACTCTTCCGATCGCCAACATGGCTGGAGGAGCGTTGCACAAGGTTTATTCTCTCACCATACTCGAACAGGGAAAACGGACTTCAGTTTTCTCTCCATGCATATCATGAACTGAATTTTTCATTGCGAGGCTCCCCTGTTACTGAGGCTATTACCGGTGGTTGCAGTCAAATGGTAAACCATATCAGAAATCTGATGGACTGCCCTCTCCCGAGCGCTCAGGAAGTCCAGAACTGAAACCAAGGTCTTCTCAATGGTAGGACACTTAATCTGGGATTTAAGCACTTAAAGATTTGAGACATAGCGCAGAGACGTGTAGCGGGCGGTAGATCACTGAAAGGAGGGCTTTACGCTCATGTTTGGGGCCATGGACAGGAAACTAGACCGACTCGCCTACGCATCCAAGGAAGATGCCCACCAGGTTGACGATTGGCCTGAGACGACTCACAACAGGAAGTCGGAGGACGTCCTCGTCCGGTACAAGGATACACGAGGCAGTGCGTCGCTGAACCTTCTCATCCTCACTGTTGGTGTTTCATAGCCTTGCGCGGTTTGATGACTTTGTTGTGTCTTCAGGCAAAGGTTTGAGCTCGAGAATGGATCCGCATGCGTGGTCGGACTTGCCGACAGACACAGATGATGAATTCGCTGAAACCGCCACTTCCCCTGTTTGGTAAGACCCTTTTCAGAGCTCCATCAAAAAATGCACATGTGAGATTGGTCATGGTTTCACCTTTCCGATTTGGGGTCTGTGCAGGAACGATGCCCTTTCTTCCAATTCGGAAAGAAGCTCCAAAACTGGGATATCTACTCAGAAGATGCAGCAGCCTAAACTTGCAGCTGCAACTCTTAGGTAGCAAATCTTTTCTCGTCTTTGCTTGTGACCAACCATTGAACTCAGGCTACTCTCGTTTGATCGTGTTGAAGCATGTTTTAAAAACCTTTTCATCCTGTTCATGGGAAGACAATGCTGGCTAGAAATTTTGGAACAGTGATTGCTGGGTGGTCAAGAAAAAGCCGCTGCTGAAATTGACGTACTTATTTTTCATGATTGACAAATGATTCTGTAGAAATATTATGTGTAATTTGTAGGAGCATTGGAGCGCGCATGGCGTCCAAGGAGACCAGTGCACAACGTCAGGGGATGGACACCAAATCCGGGGATTTTGTAGCAACGCTGCAGGAAGATGCAAGTCGTGGAGAGAAGGGCCGGTTCAGTTACAGGAAGTCGCCGCCGCGTGCACTAATCCGGATGGCCGGCACTACACTCGAAGAGCAAGTCACCATGAGGATGTCGCACCGGTATTACACCAGCGGAGGGGACCTGCACCGAAGGAGAATGAACCAAACCCGGGATAGGGAAAGTGGAATGGAGGACAAGCACCGTCCCAGGAAGCGGAGAGAGAAAATCGAATCCAGAGCTCACAGCAGCTGCAGCAGCAGCCTGGACTCGGACTGCAGTGGTCACAAGAAGGGGTGTCATGATGTTGAGGACACGGAGGAGAGCTTCCGGGAGATGATACTGCAGAAGTATCTGGTCATGGCGCCTGGAAAACCGAAGAAAACGCAGAACGTGCGAGGCTCCAACGACACAGAAGGGCGCAGAAGCAATAGCCCAGGAACAACCAAGCTATGGTCCACGGGTTGTGACCACCGGTACTTCACAGGGAAGAACCTGCACCCCATAATTTCTCCGTCACGGCGCCAGTGTCATAAGAAGAAGCCAGAGAATCCTCCGAGGCAAGCCGTGTCACAACCAGCAGCTGTCTTGGAAAAGGAGCAGGCCCGGGCGAAGGAGCAGACCGTGAGCTCGCTCGTGGTGGTGCTCAGAAAGTCGTGCTCGTCGGGTGACTTGCGTCCCTCGAAAAGCCTGGGTGACGTTTGCACCCTGAACGGCCATCCGCTAACTCGCAGGGAGATTCTCGACGTGGAAAATTCCTTGACGGACCGGGAAAAACGTGCAATTGAGCAACAGTTACGTCCCAAATCTGTGAAGGTTGAGGACTCACAAGGCGATATATGTCCATCACAAGGTGATATATGTCCATCAAAAGGACACGGCATGGATCTAGAAACCAAGTCAACCGATGCCGTCGCAGACGTGAAGGAAGAAAAGGAATCCGAGTGCTGTCCGCCTTCTATGGTGAGCCAGGCGCGACTGAGTGAACTTGGCGCTGCAATGGGGGAGCCTCTGCAAGGACAAGGTCTGAGTGCATTGGCGCTCTTTCCTGGCACGGAAAAGAGCTCGGAGAAATCTCTTGTCAACGAAGCTCCAGTGCTTCCACCCGTCGAACTGGCCCAGGTTGATAATGGCAGTGGCGGCGGTCGGACTGAGGAACCTCGGCAAGTGAATCACGCACAAGAATCAAGCAACGGTAATGGCCAGGGGAAAGTTCCGAAGCGTGGGAATGGAGCACCGAAATTCCGGATCGGCAAAGTAAACTTCTCCAGAACTATAAATTTTTCATCCTCAGATTCTTCATGTTTAGTTTCATGTCTGTTTGCTGTGGTGCATCGTTCTCTGGATCAAAGCTTCATTTGGCTATGGCAGGTGACTGCAGGTGTCCCATTTGATTCCAGCGAGGGTGATCACGTTCTTCCGGATATGTCACTAGCTGCCCAGCCCGCATCGCAAACTCTCCTGGAGCTTCATCACGAGGTGTGATTTTTCTCTCTCTCTCTCTCTTCCACCATCTTTTCCATGACATCAGAAAGGCCTGATATTCCAACCACTTTCCTTTGTAGGGTAAGAGATACTGAAATTGTGACCTTGGCAGGTAGAGTTCAAGCAACAAGTGAGTAGACAACGTCAGCGCTATGGAAGTTCTGAAACGATTGTTCAGCAGAGGCGAGGGTTCTGGGATTCAAGCCAAGAGCTTCAGAAAGAGAAACAACTTTTGTTGAAGCGTCTTCAGGTGACCCAGTTGGAATTTAACTCTTATCAAAGCTTTTCAATTTTGCTTTGGTGTTATTGCACCAAGTTCAAGGGTCGGGTAAGCTGAATCTCAACCATGAATGCAATCCTGGCAGGACCTGGAAGTGGTCAGATTGTGCTCTCATCTTGTGAGATCTCCGCAGCGGTCAATTCCTGACGAAAATTCTCCCCAAGAGTAATACACGCTATATCCAAGAAGGGACGGAATATATGTGCCATAATAAGTGATTCATGTTACAACCATAAAGTTTCGCCAAAACTGAGGTCATGTATGTCTGTAGGAGCTGGAGGTTCCTCATCCCTGCAACAGACTGAAAGCCATGTCGGGGACGAAGGTGCAGCTCACTGAAGAAGACGCCAAAAGACTGCGCCAAGAGATTCTGGAACAAGAGGCTCTCATCCGCGGTTACCAGGTACAAAAGTTGCATAACAATAAGATCCCTCAACTGAAACTGTTGGAAATCCAATCAAAATCTGAAACGATCTTCTTTTACAAGGTTGAGAATGAGAAAGCCGTCGTCAAGCTCAAAGAAGTGCAGCTGGAAGCGAAGCAGAAGCTGGAAGAAATGGCCGAAGAGAAAGCTCACCTCGCTTCGCAGCTGGCGAACCGACACATGCAGAGCTACGGTGCAGACTCGGCTTCCTTGCATGAGAAGCTGCAGGGCGCCTTGTCCCGCGAAACCAACGTCCGGATCGAACTTGACAAGGTACTACGTCAGTCGATGCTTTTCTCTACCTCAGCTGATTTTATTGTATCAACCTGATGCTAATCAACCTCTGGTAGATGAGAGACGCGTACTCGGAACTGGAGAAGCGAGTGAAGAGAGAAGAATCGAGCCGCATGAAAGACCTGGAGCAGAAGCTGACGACGTTGCATGAGACGCTGGAAGCGGAGAGACAGAGCCATGCCCATATGGCGGGCAGAAAGCAAGCCATGATACAGCAGGAGGAGCTCATAGCATCCCTCCAGGAAACCGTTTCTGATCAGGTACACAATACGCTACATCATTAAAATGGCTCATTGGCGGTTTTCACGTTGCCAATGGTGCTATTTTTCTTCTATAAAACTAACATGTGCTATTGCATCTACACGAATGTTCAGAGCACAAAATGATATCAAGGAACTTACACCACCAACATAACAAACTTTAGATTGATAACAAGTCTTTGGATGTGTTGAGTATTATCGGAGATCTATCAATGTGTCCGCAGACCTCACAAATCCGGGCGCTTACAACGAGGCTAGAAGGACAGGCTGGGAAGACCTTTCCAGTGGAGGATCGTGAGGCTCTACAGCAGATAGAAACGCTTCAAACCCAGGTTTGTGATTGACAGCAATGAGATTCTCAGCAACGTCAGGAAGGTCATCTCTGAAAGGGGCATTTTACTGTGCAGGTGAGGAGATTGGAGCAGTCCCTTCGTGCATCCAAAAAAGAAACAGGTCTTCATGCGCTTCAGGTGCGTACCAGCAATGTTGATATTGGCGTCGCAATCAGTACATACTTTGGTACTTACAATTATAGCAGGTGGCCAAGTCAGGGATGGATCAAGAGAACGAGACGTTTCGGCGGATGCAAGCAGAGTTCCAGCGAAGAGAGGAGGAAGCCAACAGGGTCATCCACCATCTGAGAGTGGAGAATGAGAAAATAAAACATGAGTCTGTGACTCGCACCCGGAGCTTGAAGCAGCAGATCCAAACGCGCGCTCAGAGTGCACACTCAGTATCAGAAGGTGAACTGACTGCTCTGAACCGGGTGAAAGACCTTGAGAAACAGGTGAGGTACAGGACACTATTCCAAAATGGTTTTTCAGTGAATCATTGCACTAAATCATTGTTGTCTTCTTATATTTGTTGATAGATTATTCCATTCTTGTAAACATATCATCCACTAATCACCTCGGCAATGTCCCATGTCATAATTAAGTACTACGAGGTAATTGGACTCGAAACGAAAAAGGAGTTAGTACAGAAAACAGGATAACATGGTCGATTTTCACATTCCTTTACCAAAAGAGAGTCTATCTTGTTTGCCATTTTTACATTTTGTGGCTGATTTCATTCGAGAAGGTGAAAATGCTAGTATTCATTGTGCAAAGCAGATAGCAAATGTACGCATACATTACTCGAGGAAGGTGAAGGAGCTTTCTGAGAAGCTGGAAGAGACGAGCAAACCCAAGCTTGAAGAGGTCCTGAATATCAGTCGTGGAATGAGCATGGGTCCACCAGCTTCGAGAGCAGCACCCACTCGTCTGATTCAACCTGTAATGATTCCTCACCTTGGTCTTGTAGTTGAAAATCACATTAATGGAATGCACTGTAGATGTGCCAGAAGCTAGCTCATTGCTTGACAAGTTGTTCAGAGGCTTCTTCCAGGCACAGGGAAAGGCACTGAGAGAGGCCAAGGAGCGCATCGCTCTTCAAGAGGACGTTATAAGCCAGAAGGACAGGACAATCAAGAGCCTACAGACGCAGCTCCAGGAAATGGCAGGTTTGAATTCTACATACGAGCCCATGCGATGATCATAATAACTGACCCAACTGCAGTGCGAGGTCCAACTGATCCGACTGTTGATTGAAGGTCCAACCTGCACCAAGTCTGAACCGGTACCAAGCGAGACTCAGACCAAACCTGGAGCTGCACAAGAGGACATGCGTTGTAGTAGTACGACGTCTGAACAGGAATCAATGAACTTACGAATCAAAGCTGGTGGCACCTTGAATGATACGACAGAAGAAGTGGCAGTGCTTCGGAGGGAGCTCGAGAAATCTGAGCTGACCCGGGAGGTGCTGCAGAAGGCCTGCAATGAATCTGTGGAGAAAGCAGTGGTGATGACCCTGCAGCATCAGCAAGCGCTCCAGCTCCAGCAGATACGCCAATCCCAAATGAAACACCATCGCTCCTCCGAATGCCAGACGCCCTTGTCAGGTACCAGTGGCAATTATCAGCCGTGTCTTGAATACCTTCTGGTTGGTCTAGTGTCTACTAATATGTAGCCCTTTTACAGTACGGCAAAAAAGTGTCTTGAAAACCTCGACGTGTAAAATAGTTCTCGATCGATTGATTGTGAAACTGAGTAATCAAACCGCATCAATGTTCTCAGGATGGGGTGATCACAGGAGCGCTTTGGAAGGGATGAACTGGCTGTCGGAAAGAAGTTCATCAGAGATAGCGAACCGTCACGCAATGGAGGCAAGGTACGAAGCAAGTGTAGTTGATGTTCTACGCACAAGAGCGAGTTTTGGACAAGATGAGGCGAATGTCTCTTCAGGATTAGTTGATTAGTTGCAGCTAAGACAAATGGAGAATCTAGAAAAGGCATCTGATTTAGGAAGGGTCCTGCAGGTTGAAGGTTATGTCTGAGGAGCTGGAAGAAACAAACAGTGTGAGCCAACAACAATCTCCCCGCATGCAACAGGCAGGCACCACATATACAAAAGAATGGGATGGTGCTGGATTGGACCATGTTGGTGAAAGACTTTTCTTGATGAACCTGCAGTGACGATAAAAAGTTTTCTTGGAGAAGTGACAAGTTCTGTCTGTGCAGATTATGAACCTGAAAAAGAAGGTGGCAGAGATGGAGGCTCGTCAGCAACAGAGAGAAACGGAATGGCAGAAGCTACTTCAGGAGGCCAAACAGACAAGCAGCATAGAACAGGAATATGCAGAGCGCAAATGGCGAGAAGCATTAAACTCAAAGAGCATAGAAGTGGAGAAGATCCGCCTGGAGCTCAATACCATCATTGAAGCTGCAATGGCAATGCAACAAGCTCAACCCAGATGATTAAAACGCCATTCAGTGATTTACTGTCTCGAGGCAAAATACAGTATTATGAAGTCTACAAGCCGTAGTCTACATCGAAGAAGGCGAGCATAAAGTTACAGTTTGCAAGTGCCTCTTAAACTCTCAAATGGGGCAATTCAAAATGAATTATATCCAACTAACAATACTGTTAATGACGTCCCGAACACTTCTGCCAGGCACTAACCATGACAGAGGCACATTCCATGGACGATAACAATTACAGGCTATCGTAATAAAGAAATCTATCATGTTCAGGGCTGTGGCCTCGCTTGCACAATGTACACATCCTTACCAATGATGCAGCCTTCAACATCCTGCGGAGTACCGAAGTGCTTCTCCAGGAAGAAGCCAACGGTGGCAAGACACTGGCCGAGTCGCTCCCGGTATTCCGCGTCTGTAGACACGGCTTGGTTGCTGTAATCCACGACTTTCTTCACGACGCTCCCATCAGCCTCGCCAGCTCCCTCCTTCACCATCATCTGCTCACTCAGATTCGCAAACGCCAAAGTCTTCACGGTCCCATCGAACTTGTTGGCCGCCAGGCGCCACGGAGTACCTCTGGTTCCGGATGCCAGAGTCTCGCCCAGTCCCACTGCAACCTCGGCCTGCACCACCGCCTTGTCCTGGTCGATGGGGCTTACTGTGTGCAAGACGAAGCTGAGCTCGGGGGATAGAAGCTCCTGGACCAGAACCGCCATGGACGCCTCCTTCTGTGGCACTCCTGCAACTCGTCGGCTCAGAACCGCCCTCCTCGTGTACAGCGACGCCCACACTTGGGCAACCGCCTTGCCGAAATTCTCCGGCTCTGAGAGCTTCACATTGGGGATGGACTCGTACAATCCCGCCCCAGACATGCCAGCCAAATCCTCCACATTTGCACTTGACCTGACAATGAGCCTGGCGTCGGTGGAGAAGGCAAGCTTGTCCAGGATAACCGGTGCAGGTCTCACGGAGGCAACAAGGGATTGCAGTTCATTGCAAACTTTGTCGAGCTCTCCGCCCTCGAGTGCAGCAGATTCCACCTTCTCTAGCAATGTCTTGAATTTCGGTAACGCGCCGCTCTTCTCGAGGGTGTCCTCCATCGCTCCGAAGGGGATGACTTTGCCTTTGGGTACCAGGAAGGCCGCCGAAATGCCTTGATCGCTGCGCACCTTCTTTGCCTCCTCGGTCAGAATAGCGAGCTCACCGCAGGCCGCCGCCTTGGAGCCAGAGTTTTCTGTGGTCGCCTTGGAGAGGTCCAGCACCGTCCCAGGTGGACTTCGGACTACCGCGCTCTGCTTCGAGGTTGCAGCTGTCGCAAAGCCCTTGGAGGAACCAGATTTCCCCTTAGTGCTTGCTAGAGTTTTAGCTTTCTGTTCCGACTTGGCGCTCGAGATGATTCCCTGTTTCGGAGGGGGTGGGGTGTCGTGCAGTCCAACAGAGACAGACTCAGGCGATGCCACGAGCTTGATGGGGCGGTTCACCAACGTGCGCAGATTGGCCGACCTCTCTTCATCGTCGCAGGTGACGAAAACGACCTTCTCTTGGCGCGCGCGAACGCCCAAATGAGACAGATGTGGAAGCTCATGCTGGAGTATGACGCCTGCCACGTTAGATCCCGCAGCCTTGACCTCCTCATCGCCATCGGCCTGTTTCACCAGCAATATAATGGGCCCTGTGGCGGAAGAAGGCAGAGAACCTGGAACTATCCTCTCCACTTCCACAAGGACGCCAGTGGCGCTTCCGGGCATGATGACGTCGAAGCCGTCACCTCCGGTAGTCGTGCGAATGGCCTTCAGGAGGAGAGAACACAGCTTGGCGATCTGGAACACAACGCTGGCTCGGATATCGGCTTCCGTGTAGGTCCTCACTGTGTTCTCTGGGATTCCGAGAGCTTTTCCCAGCTTCTCCACGTAGTCAGGGTACAGCTGCAGCACTGTGTCGGTGTAGCTCTCCGCAAGGCGACGTACACGGTCCACAGTTGCCTTCAACCGTAATGCCCATGACTTAGTATCTTCCGCAGAAGCACCTGCGGATGACCAAGCGAGCAACTCATTCCTGATGGCAGCGCACTCTTCTTGTTGCAATCCAGACAAGCCCAGTTGCTGAACCGCCATGGCAAGACTGGTCAGTGCTGGTGTCCATTTGCCCACGTTGCCGGTCTCTGCGAGCCCTCCCTCGCTTTCGAAGGCGTTGATCAACCTGCTCAACAACACAAACGAGTAGTCTTCCAACCCCAGCTCCGAAAGGCGCCACTTCTGGCGCATGGCGATGGCGGCATCCGACGCATCGTTCCGAAGACCGCTCTCAAGTCCCTGCAAGAGCTTCTCTCGCAAGGAAGTCAGAGCGTGTAATGTTGCAAGAACTGACTCAGTGACATCCCCGGAGGTCAGGTTGTCCAGCTTCGCTTTCATGGACAGAAAGTTATCCAGGACGGGAAGAGCCCCTTCATCGATGGAAGAGCGTAGGCCTTCCAGCTGCTCGGTTAAGCTACCCGCATTGAAGAAATCCTTCAGCTCGGCGTAGAATGTTCTGAACTCCTTCACAAACGCTTCGTTATACTGTCCCGGATTTTTCGTCACCCTTGCGAGCATGTTCTCAGTGGCCACTAAATCCTCCGGCCCTGCGCTCCTGTGCAGCTTGTTCTGTATTGTGTGCTTGATCTCCTGCTTCAAATCATGTGGAATATCGTTGCGGTGGGCGATGTCACGAATCCGCGTCAACGGAACCGAGGCTGTGAACTCTGCCTTGAAAGCCGGCAAGCAGGGATGGATTTTCTGAATTACGAGACGCTCCTTGAGGCCAATGCCCTTCTCACCAGAGATTCGCTCAAGCTCCACAAAAATTCGTCTCGAGATCTCCGCGTGCTTATTGGGCCTGTAATGCTGACCGTCCTCATAGCAGACGATCTGCCCAGTATTGATCCATTTCAGATACACTGCAGCGTTCACAAGGGTTTTGAGCCTTTCCGTCTTGGCAACCTCACCTGACAGAAGCTCCCGCACCACGTCCAACTTGCGCCACCAGTTGCTTGCCTTCTGGTCACCTTCCACTATCTGGAGCGCCGGCCCATCCAAACCTCCGGTGTCCCATTTCCCTGTCCTCTCCTTTCTGTCCTTCACGGCTGCTCCCTGCCATGACTTCACAAATGAGGTTGACATCTCATTCACAGCCTCTTCAACCTTAGAAGACTCGACAGCTTGGGCTGGTTGCCCATTGTGGGAGGAGCCATTATGAGAGCCCTCTGCCACTCTTTTCCCTCCCTGAAACTGCAGCTCCTCATCCGTGCGGCCCCAGTGGGTGACAAGCTCGACCTCAGTGAGCTCACTTGGCAATGACATGGAGCGGTTTGGACCCTCTTCCCAGATAACCCCTCCATCATGGGTGACAATCACGTGCTTGTACTCAACCGTCTCCCCGGGATTGCCTTCCAAATCCACCACCCACCCTGCCTCCGTCCACTTCATGAGCACCTTATCCTGCCATTCGCCGATACTCTTGGCAGAGCCCACAATGGCGTGCTGCTCACCGAACTGAACCTGATGATCCAGGCGCACTCGCACCTTCACCCCCTTTCCGCTGCTGCAGCGTACAGCCAACCCTTTACGCCCTGCCCCCACCACCATTCTGCCCTTCGCGGCCGCAGTAGACTTCGCGACGCCCACCTTCCTTAACCCTTCAAAAGTTGTTCTTCGCAGCCCCAACTGCCCCACTTGCCCACACTGCATCATGCTGCTCCCTGCCATGACTTATCCGCTCACCTCTGTCAAAGTCCGCAACTGGATTCTACAGCAAACCTCCCACTTTGATGTACAGAGCTCTGCATACACAAACCCAGACTGCGTCAGTGAATAATAGGTCGGACAGCTTCTCAGTCATTCCCATTCCCTCCACATGAAAAACTTAACAAATTAGAAAATTAATCTCTAAAGCTTTGAAAATAATACCTCAGCACATTAGGGCTGCATGACAACGAACTTCCTAATTCCCAGCTGACAGAATTTCAAATGCTCTCAAGAACACATGAACGGAGAGGAAATATCATACCAACATCATCCGCGTGAAACACATCAAGCACAAGAACCCACACTGTCACGCTACACCCTGATATGTTACTCACTGTTATGTTCAGCTCGACCAACATTACACACTGCGAGGTTGAGCAATCAAACCTAAACAGACTCAAAGGACCGTACGTATCCTTTACAGCTCCTATTAAAAATAGCTGATGAATTCTAGTACGAAACCGGTTGATCTTCAGAAACCCGAACTGAAGTAAAAACTTGCACAACACCTGATTTTATTATTCTCTCTCCCAATACGCCCGAATACCCAAATGGGTGACGCTATACATACCAAGAACGCCAGAAACCCTGAAACCAAAGCCCATTCCACCCAACAAACTAAAACCACGTCACAAACACCCACCCTGTACAACTATCCCCCAAAACCAAAATGGGTACAGAACACACACCAACAATACCAACAATACAAACCTCACTAAACTCTAAGAACCAGAGTACCATCAAAGCAACCCCTCAAAAGGAAATCCGAATTGGGTAATCACAATACATAGACAGAGTCCTTAAAGGAAAAAGCTCACTCAACCCTGAAATCCCAACCCCTGTCCAAAATCAGGTCATCAACTATGCCTGTGATCATGTACAATCAATACCTCTAACCTTTCACAGAATAAATGCAAGCTCCCTCATCCCTGAAAACCCCAAAATCAGGCCATCACATATACCCACGTACAATCAACACCCCAAACCTAAGTTCAAAATCACGTCACATGGTCAAAGAAGCTAGTGCACATACCAAAACGCAAGCTCAGTTAACCCTAAAAACCCCAAATCACGTCAGAGCATTCTCTAACCATCCAAGAAGTTGGTGCACATACCAAAATGCAAGCTCACATAACCCTGGAAACCCAAAATCGGGCTCTCAGCATCCAGGATGAGTTTGTGCACGTACCAGAATGCGATCTCCATAGCCATGAGGGACTACAGCGGGCGTTCCAAGGCGACCAAACGAGGAGTGGGTGATGAATGAGAGTGGGATGCCGGTGCGTGAGTGATCACGAGGAGCGCAGGGTCCACCACCACGGACGGACAGTGCGCGCCTGGTGATGCGGGAGATATTATTCGTGTGGCCATTCAGATTGGTGCGCTACTTATTGGAGGCCTGGGGGCGTGCCATGTGGGGCAGTGCAACTGGAGCGTTGCATCGATGGTGGCGAGGAGCGAGGGCGTCGATCGATGATCTGCGGGCGAGTCATGCACGGATTCCTCGACGAACTGGTCTGGATTCAACGGGACGGCGGGCCGCGGCCGCGGATGCAGCGCCTGTGCTTTTCACGTGATCGTCCGCGGTCCTTGTGTTGATTGCACGCCCGTCGTTCTCGTCCTGCCATCCTCTCTTTCGGAGAAAACTTGGACGGACTTCGACGGAGTTTGCTGAACTCGGACGTCGTTCGACGGAGTTTGCTGAATTCGGACGTCGTTCGATGGAGTTCGACGGAGTTTGCTGAACTCGGACGTCGTTCGACGGAGTTTGCTGAACTCGGACGTCGTTCGACGGAGTTTGCTGAACTCGGACGTCGTTCGACGGAGTTTGACGGAGTTTGCTGAACTCGGATGTCGTTCGACGGACTTCGACGGACTTCGACGGACTACGACGGACTTTGACGGACTTTGAAGGATTTCGTGAATTTGAAACATCTTTGTTCATTGTAATTATTTGTTTCTAGGATTTCATGTCAATATTACTTGGAAAGTGATTATCATTTTAATTGAAGGGGCACATGGTTACATTGGGATGAAAATAATTCTTTTTGTAAAAGCAATTTGTACATTTTGTTATAAATAGATATGTGGTTTTGACAAAGTTTGTGTTTATTTCGACGATGATAGATTATGCAAGAATTTCAATTCATGTTCATGTATCCTTGTATTATGCCAGTTGAATAAATTGGAAGCACTTGAATAAGTGAATTGCAAATGTTTCAATCAACAAGTATGCACATCTAAATTATTTCAACTATTTGAACATATCTAACTACATATCTAACTACATATCTAACTACATATCTAACTACATATCTAACTACATATCTAACTACATATCTGCAGATAAAATTAATCCACTTCTAAAATCAATCCACTATGGTATTATTTTCAAATATATATATGTACTTCTATAATTTGTGACATATTGCTTGTATCAAGAAAAAAAGAGTATCTTGATCATAACAAATAAATCGGCAACAACTTTACAACAATTTTCATACATATGTGCATTTTCAGATATTTCAAAGCCACAACAATAGAATAATCTTGAAAATTCTTCCCAAATAGGAAAGAGATGGAGATAATGGATGATAGACATGGTGAGATTTACTTTTGAAAATCAATTGAATATAAACAAAGGTCATCTTCCCTTTTTATGCTCCAATGGAATACATGAGTAGTAATGGCAATCAATATTCTTGAGCCTTGCCTAATGAAAAGCTAAAGCACCTCTGTAATACCCCCCCCCCAAGTTTGCTAAGAATTGGTAGGTGGTTCTTCCACATGTCTTCCAAGCCAAGTTACCGATTCTGTGTATTTCCAATTACTACCAAAAGACTGTGGAGTAGGGGGTGACAAAAGGGGGTCATCATTATACTTTCAAGATCACTCTAGTGATGACAATTACTTCAAAGCGTAAAATTCTAAGGTAAATCCTCCATAACTAACAAATTAGGCGATGGGCATATATTAAGAGTCAAAATAACAATTCATTTATTTTTCACATGATAGCCAATAGAATGACAATTTCAACTTAAATGATTTCATATATTTATGATGATATGCAAATTGGTTATGACTCTCCAAAGTGGTCAGCTGTGTGTAGCCTATTACTGCCACTAGGTGTCCCGCATTAGCGCCGACCAATAGTTAGGGGTCATGACGAATAGCAAGCCTCAATCCTTGAAGAACAAGAGGCCCATAGGTGGTCAATTTGGAGTAATTTGCAAATTTGGTAGACCAATACTTCATCTATGTTTAATCCGTAGCCTAAATAAAGTTCCTTAGATCCATGTGCTTCCAACGAATGTGGTGAGAATGTGCACCAGAGTCTAACAAGCAAACTATGGTGATGTTTGTAGTGACTAGTTGCAATAACAATGAAATGTACCCACTGTGTAAATGATGTTCTACATGATCTATCACACTTGTGGATGGAGCCTGTCATGGTCGCCCCCGTTGTACTTAAAGGGTTAATTTCGAATTGAGAATGAGTGAATGGGTAGAAATGGGGTGGAGTTGGAACCATTTATAGAGTGGTACGGACAGGATGATGGCGGTGATGGGATGGATTACCATATATATAAAAAGAGCAATCTAAGAAGTCTTTATGTAAGATACGACATTAATAAGATAAGGAACCATCAACAAATTCTACATAGTATTGGAGCTTTTCTTGCTGTTGTTTACAGCATTCTAATTCAAAAATTAAAAATTATATAAATTCAAATGTCATCTTTATTGGAAAAGCATCAAGTGTTTAAAACCATCTTCATATGCTAGTAGCCGTTGAATCAAACAATGTAGCCAAGACAAAAGATAGCATGAATACACTGTAAAAATTATGGCATGACTTGGCATTTGATTTTAAAAATCTTTGATATACAAGCTAATCCCTTCTATAATACAACATATTTTGAATGTTATGACTATTACTATATTTTGAAAGTATAAAATTGGTGGATTGATGAAACATGAATTAAGTTTAAGAAAAAATGATCCACAATGTCACAACACCTTATGTATAATCTTTTAGCTCATCAATGAGTTTTTTAATCTATTTTTAACTCTTATAAAGATATATAGTCTATTGAATAACGTAACGATTCCTTGATTTCTAACAATTGTGGGAGAACTTTTATTTCCATTCATTGCATGTCATCCAAGACCTTTATATCAATAATGAAAAAAATCATGATAGAAACTTTGTTTTTACTTTTTATTTGATTCATTAATATAATTAGCCCAAGCATGGACTTATTGCAACCAATGAAGAATCATGGTTTTATTGGCAGCCAATAAGTTACTTCCCATCATTAGCAACTTTTTGGTGGTCAAAAATTGCCCATATTTTGTCCAAATCAAACATACAATGTGTTTTTTTTACATTCAAATCATATTAGATGTCAAAAACATCTCATGTACTATAACCAATTTGGATAAAATATGACTAAGTTATGGCATTCAAAAGCTTGTTGACTACTTAGATAGCTATTGGTGGACCTTTGATAATATTTGTGGACCATTTTATTCCATAACTAGTTAATTCTTGGATTAAATAAGAACTAGATCTTCAAAATCAATAATTTATTTTGTTCAATATACTTTTATCATTATGAACAATTGTAGTTCACTTCCAAAAATGGAAGTGTTGAGAGTCCTAGTGACGTGGCAAGACAAGGACTTGCGATAAGGGCTGACGACATCAGGACTGCCAACACTTTTGATATAAAAATGGACTACATTTCTGGTATGTAATTATTTTTTTCATATTTAAAAAATTATTCACTTCATAGTTAATACTTATTATATACAACTTAGCCATTATAGGTAGTAAGAAATATCAATGTGTATAAAATTTAAGTATGTAACTACATATATTTAAAGTGTATATATGATTTTATAAGATATGTTCCATCATTGAGGGTCACTAGTATTTTACCAAGAAATCACTTAAGTTCCAAAGACACAGAAGGAAGCTAGACATAAATATTGCAGGAAACTCAATAATTGTAGATTATTTTGTATCTTTAGGATGATATTTTTTAATATTCACTCAATTATTTATATTTGTCAAGTGAAGGTGTAGTTGGCAAAAACCATATCAGATGCAATTGAAGATGTCTATCTTTCATAATAAGACACAGCAAATTAAAGAAGTGGTATAAACCATGTCAACATTATCTTTGAAGTCATATGCAATAATAAGGTTGGTTAAGATGTGCGGCTAGTCCATTCTATTGAAATATAGTGGTTGCCATTGCCACAATCGCATCAACTATACGAATCAACAATATGTAGAATAGACTTTAAGTTGAAGGCGATAAGGGTTTTATACAAGAAGCTATTATTGGAGGATCCCACTTTAAGATTTTCAATACAAATAATGATCCATCGTAATTGGTTGTAGAAGATGCTATATTAACAATGATACGTGGGCGATGGAATTGTGATGAAGCAATGGAGTAGACATTTTGATAACTGGTCTTTCATAGATGATATTAGGTATGACATTTTAAAAAATGTGCAGTGCTTATTGTTTTGAATTCATTTGAAATGGAACTATACATGTAATTTCACTTATTTTATTAATAAATGCACAAATATAATTCTAATTTTAATTGGTATATACTATAGATGTTGATAACAATCATTAATACAAAATAATATTTGAAAAATATACAATATAGTTGAATGCCTTTGATGGATTTGGGTTAAAATGGTGAAACATTTGTTTCATATAGGGACAAGCATTAGTTTCCGGACACTAAAGCATCTCTCCAATTTGTGTAGGCTATAACGTAGTTAATGGATTGGTAAGAGACTCTTAGGACACCTTTAATTAGTACACCACATGGCACCTGAATAACATTAATTCCCTTAAAATCTGCCACTTGTAGACATTATACATACAAAGATCATGAAGATGTGTGTACAACATATTAATGTGCACACAAGTTGTGCACACCACAATCTTTTCAATACAAGTGCACTTGTGAGGCTTTTTCTTTTGGATTTTTTTGTAAGATTTAGAGAGGCCTTTGATGGTTTGCTATGGCTCCTAGAAGTTCTAAGAATTGGCGAAGGACATTTCTTGATATGTATGAGCGGGGCAACTCATGTGGCAAGATTTCAATAGTTTTGAGCATTCCTCAAAGCACTTGCTCTAACATAGTGCGAAGGTTTTGTAATAGAGTGAGCATGACAAACAAAACTTCATCTGGTAGACCTAGAATTATTCATGAACATGGTGACCGTGACATTGTGAAGAGGTTAAATGATCAAAATACAAGTACAACACCAGCTATAAGAAGAGCGTTACGATATGAAGGCATGCAATGGAATAATGATACAATTTTCAGAGGCAAGGGTTGGAAGCATGTGTGAAGACCAAGAAGCCACTTTTGACAAAGAAATAGTAAGCACGTTGTTTGCAATGGGCAAAGAAGTACAAGCATGGAGATTGAGAGTTTTGAGCTCATGTCAGTTTTTCTAAGAGTCCAAATTCAATCTTTTTCGCTTGGATGGCCATTAGTTTTGTTAGAAAAAGAGTTAGAAATTTCTTTTAAATCAGCATGTGCAATCCATAGTCAAATATGGGGGAGGAAACATAATGGTTTGGGGTTGTATGAGTTGGAAAGGAGTTGGCAAGCTTCACTTGCTTGAAGGAAAGATGGATAAATATACTTTTTTTGCAACATTTTAGAGACGGAACTCATCGGCATTATATATGTGCAAGGTTTAGAAGAGGATCAGATTATTTTCCAACCTGATTGTAATGATCCAAAGCATATTGCACATTATGTTGTATTGGTTGTGTGCTCAAAAATTTCTCTTTCTTAGACACCCTCCACAAACACCTGACCTCAATTCAATAGAACATCTTTGTAGTGAAGTAGGTTGTCGTATGAGAAGCTCTGAGAGAAAACCTACTAGTAATAGTGACTTATGGGAGAAATTACAAGGAATTTGGTACAACATAGAGTTTGATGTTGTTAGGAAGTTAATATGCTTTATGCCTCAAAGAACACTTGATGACTACCAAGCAAGAGGTGGCTACACACAGTGGTAGTGTTTGTGAGTACTTAAGAGTTGAATTATTGAGTTGTAAAGGTGTTTTGTAATCTATAGTCTTGTTTTCTATATTTGATATACCATAAAAATTAGTTTATGCATAAAGAATCGTATAGGCTTATTGCTCACTTGAATTGTTGTGTGTTTTTCCAATATACTAATTTTATTGAAAACATCGTGTTTAATGCTTGTTGCATTTATGAGCTCTTTTGGTTGTGTTATTTCTATTTTGAGAGAATTCATGTCGATTTAGTAGATGATTTTCTAAAATAGCTTCTCTTGCACAACTTTTTCTTCTTGGATTGTATGTTCATAAAAATCACATAGTCATATATTGCAATATCCAACAATTTGGATATTTTCTAAATTTAATAAGAGCACTTATTCAAGTGTAGTTTAATAAAGAAGAAGAAGAACTCCGGTCCTTGGGAGGAGGGCCGGAGTGAATAAAGTGTCTCTTTGTTCCACCACTAAATCAACGTCCACCGGACATAGGTTCAGTAGCATGGAACTACTCCCCCCTCTGGAGGGTAGACCTAGTTTCAATAAATATTATTGTAGTCAGGGTTAGCTTTAACACCTCCATGCCAAATAATAAATTTATTTTGGAAAAGGTCGTTTGGCTTCAAACAAACAATCAATTTTTTTGGTAAGAAATCACGCATTACTATATCTACCTTTTTTGGCGACCATAGGGTTTGAACCAAAAATTTTAGGTCTTCAACTTGAATTCTTCATGCAAGAACTACCAAAGGCTAAGGCTTTTGGTCTCTATTGGCTAAAGTTACAAAGTTTTTGATTTCTAATACGGAGATGGGCATCGTTGGTAGCATACTATGAAGCTAAATAGTACTAAATTTGTAGAGCTTGATAGTGCAGTTTTATAGAGCGGGTAGTAGTGAAGGAAAGTTCTTGGCAATCCTCATTGTTTTTGCCAAAAATTGTGTAGAAATGAAAATTTTTACGATTTTCCAATTTTTGATTCATTTCCTAATACAAGAAGGCATAATGATTATATCCACCATTTGAATTTTAGATCCTACAATCATTCCTTTTATTTAACCCCTAAAGTACCAAGGCATTTTCGCATTAAAAACACTTCAAAACTACTCATTCTAGTGCAAAGAGTAAGGGAGAAACCAAAACAATTTATTCCTACATTCAACTAGAGGATCTCAATCAAGTAACATACTCACAAAATTTTATGAACTTTGACGGCAAAGATTGAAAGATTATAGTGTTTGAAGTAAAGAACACGGTTCACTTTCTTCCTTGCATTGAGTGGATCAACAAACTTTGACTTCACTTGGTGTCAAAGTTTTGCACTACACAACGTCTAAATTCATTACCACCATATTATGCATGATGTTAGTTCTTTCTACACCAATTTTTAAAGGTAGAACATGAGTGTAGCATATTCAAATCAATTGTGCATGAAGTAGAGGTTTAGAAATTGCCAATTCGCATTTTATTATTTTGTGAAATTTTTATGTTTTAGAATGATAAACCAAATGGTCAAGAAGAAGGTTCACACCCCATAATATTGTGGAGAAAATTAGAAGTAAAAGACATGGAGATTTCTTAGTTTTATATGGAGAAGAAGAAGAAGCTTTATTGGTACCTTGCTCGAAAATTTGTGACAATGTGTGGAAATTTTTGACTTAAGTAGATATGATCTTTCTCACTAAGACAATAATTTTTTATTGACAATGTGAAAGGAAATAATATTACTTGCTAGTATTGAAAATCTCACATTTGATAAAGAATTACAGTAAAAGTTTTTGGAGTTGCTCGACATGCTTATTCTTGAGAAGTATTTCTTTAAGATGGCATAACTTTTTCATTAAATATTGGATTTAGAAATAATTTTGCTCACGCCAAATTTGTAGTAATGTCCGTCTACAGTAAAAAATTCAAAGAAGAATGTTATAAATTGACACTACAGGAGCCTATCCAAACCTTTAAGAGTCTCCCAAGAGGAATCTTGCAAATTTAGGGGATAGAAAAGGATTGCTTTCCTAAGTAAATGGCTACTTCCTACATCCATAGTCGTTGCAAGTTCAATTATCTTATCCTAAACACCTCCATTACTTGTGATTTTTGGCGTGTAATGACTTAGTATAGGGTAAAACTTGACTAAATGGAATGAATGCAATGTTTAGTTGAAAAATATTCCATTATTTTGAGTCAAACTATGTTGACCATGTCTGCGCAAGGAAGAAAAAATCGTATTTTGTCTTCAGATGCGTGTATTTTACAATCTATGCAGTTAAATTTTTAGTAAAATGTTTTAAGTGTCTTTTCGTAGCATTCAACTTGAAGATTCTATGGTTGAAAGTAGTAAAAAGTTGTTCTTATTTGTCTTGCAACGTCTCATCTGAACCATTTAATGCCTAAATAGACCATAAGAACATGGGAGAATCTACAAGTGTAATAGATTAGGTAGAACTTCATCTACATAGTAAACACAATCCTATTTCATAGAAATCACTGTACAGTCAGACCTCGATAAGTGTTAGGGGTTGGTAGCATACTTTTAGTTAACACTTTGACACTAGTAACACATAACACTTATAGAGGGTGATGCCGATGATTTGTAACACTTATAAAAAATAACACTTAGAAGAATTAAAAAGGTAAATACATAATATTTATAGAAAAATGGATGATGTTACAAAATATTGATTCATTATTCATCTAAGTCCATCGAAAGAATGAATCAATAGTACTTTGGCGAGTTTTTGCTACACGCCAAGATTCTACTTCCTTTTCTAGTGCTGCAATATTCCTAATAGATAACATGGTGTCATTAGGTCTTTGCTCCAAAAACTTCTTCAAAGTTTGAAGATCACTACCTACATCTTTAAAGCCTACAACTTCTTCTACTATATCGTGAGGATTACCTTCATTAGGATCACTATCTTTGTGTTCACTACCTTGTTGTTGAGATGAAAACATTTTAATAACTTCTGCATCAGTGGGCTGATAAGGGTTATTCAAATCAAACTCGAGCTCATAATTTAAATACTCTTGAACATTCATGTTAGGGGTCTCAGTCTCAGTCTCAAACTTAGTTGTTTCAAAACAGCAACAACCTCCTCTACCTCTTTCCTTTGTTGCTCTTGAAGGACTTCATTTTCTACAAGAACCGAAAGAATTCCCGTGTGTCTCCAACAATTTTGAATTGTTGTTGGAGTCACTCCGTTACGCCAAGCCTTCTCAAGCATGGTCACTGCTTGGTACATATCAATCGCAAAACTCTTGCCAGTTGAAATACAATCTATTTGATGTTGAATTAATAACTTCATGTATTGAGCATTGAATGATGCAATGATCCCTGCATCCATAGGCTGGAAACGACTAGTTGTATTTGGAGGCAAAAACTATAATCGTGTCACCCTCAATCTTGAACCTACATTAGGCACTTGATGTCCAGAAAGATTATCCACCAACAAACGTACTTTCTCTTTCTGGGCACTTACCATCCTCCTATAACATAAATTGTTCAAAAATATAACATAAATTGTTCAAAAATATAACATAAATTGTTCAAAAATCTGTGTTGTCATCCATGCTTTTTTATTAGCATGCCATTGTATACCTAGATTTTGTGGGTTTATAATGTGCCTGCTTGTAAAACCCCGAGGCTTCAAATATTGATTGATAACCAATGGAGGAAGAATGATGCTTCCATTAGCATTTGCAGTAAGTGCCACTATAATGCGCTCCTTCTGCTTTTTTTTTTTGAGATAACATTTTTTGTAGCTAATGTACAATTTGGTTCCAACCTGTAAAAAAGAGCAATTTCATCCATATTGAAAACATTGCAACTCATGTACTGAGATACAAGTGTTTTGATGCCTTCCATTTTCTTTAAAACCTCTTCAGAAACGTCAGTTGATGCGTCTTCTCCATGACGGGTATAGCCCTTGATATTATATCTCTTCTTGAAATTCTGCACCCATCCATGAGAAAATTGAAGTTCCTTCTTGTTAGCACCTCTAGGAAGTAATGCGTAAAATCTCTTTGCAACAACCACCACAAGGTCATGAGATAAAACTACATTATTTTCATGTATTGTTGTAAACCAAGTAAAAGTGGGTCCTCTACTTCTAGGCATTGAGACTTTTGTAAGCGCTTGGAATCACTGAGGTGCCCAACGTGAAGTCCTCTAAAGTGTTCTTTTCGCTTTACTATTCTTCCAATATTCATCTCACACGCGTTTACTTGAAAGTGTGCATTGGCCCACACAGTTAATGCTCTATTGGTAATCTTTCCACTACTTGCTAACATAATCTCACGATACTAAATAATCTCTTGTTTTTGCTCTAACGTGAACTCATGACCCTTTGCCATTGCAAACTGTAGGAAATTTACTTTAACAATGTATCTTCTATCGATGAATTTGCAATACAAATGAAAACTCTAACAACATATATTCTATGAATGAGTTCACAACACAAATAATAACTCTATAGCCTTCAGTCCCTTCTTATAATCTTGGCCGCCTTGCCTAGTTGCCTTTTATTTTAAAGTTTATAAACTTAAAAGTACACTTATCTTTTACTTTATGAGCTTAAAAATATATGATCTATTAGTTAATGAACTTAAAAATACATCTACCAATGAGTTTGTTTCTAGAATGGAAATCTAGAGTTCCTTTACAACTAGAAACTATTACTTTACCTCAAAATTATCTCCCCCCAAGCGATGGCTCTTACGAAAAGCCTTTTTTTGGAAACTTATCACTTACCGAGGTTAAATTAACAAAGTCGAGAGCACAACATTGCGTAACACTTAACACATAACACTTACTAGTCATAATTTTAAGGGAGCAGAAATCTCCATAACACATAATAATAGAGTTTTAACACTTATCGAGGTAACACTTATCGAGGTAACACTTATCGAGGTCTGACTGTTCTTTGTTAATGCCTGCATGGATTAGAGATTTGAGAGATTTGTTGGAAAGCTAATAAGGAGCACAAAATGCATTCATAGATGTGCGAGACAGTGGCCAATTGTTGCAAGAGTGAATCCCTAAGAGTCCAAGTGTACGAGGGGCGTACGTTTTGGATTTTGGGCACGTTCTTAGAATTTGAAAAAAAATCTTTTATTTTTCAAACTCTTATACTAGATTGTACCTGATAAGAGCTCCATGGAGAGAGAGATATATATATATATATATATATATATATATATATATATATATATCCATATATTTTTATTGTTTTTTTATTTTTTGTTTTTTATTTATTAAAAAATATATTTTTTTGGATTCATGGTTTGAAAGCTAGTACCACTCAAAGTTTAAAATGGGGACTCTGCGCAGCTCCAAAATTTTGCTAGAAGTCTCTATTGATGTTCACATTTTCCATACATGTAGAGAATATTATCTTCTTTGAAAATGTAAAAAAAAAATCTTGTCTTTCGTGTTAAAAAACATTTTAATTCAAGTCAAACATTTTTACACATTTCGGGCAAGCGGGGAAAAAACTTCATCTTTTCTACATAAAACCTAGAGATCTTCATGTTTTTCACTTTTTATTTTTTCTACAACAATATGTGGTGTAAACCTTCATATTGATCGTTTGGATTATCATTCTAAAACATATTAAAGTCTCAAAAAATAAAATTTTGAATTGACAATTTTTGAACCTCCACTCCTTGCACTTGTTTTGAATATGCTACACCCCTTTTGTACCTCTAAAAATTGTGGTATACGGAACTAACATCATGCTCAACACAATGGTAATAGATTTAGACCTTGTATAGTGCAAAAAAGTAATACCAAGTGAAGTCAAAGTCTGTTGATCCACTCAACGCACGGAAGAAAATGAACCATTTTCTTGACTTCAAACACTATAATCTTTCAATCCATGGGGTCAAAGTGTATGAGTATGTTACTTAGTAAGTCTTAATGGAGATCCGATGGTCAAAAGGATAAATATAAGGTTTTGTTTCCTTTGTTACTCATTGCACTAGAATCAACAATTTTGAAGTGTTTTTGGTGTGAAATTGTCACGGTCCTTTAGGGATTAATGTCAATACAAAACATCCTAAATATTTAAATTTACTCCATTCATTTCATTTTTAAAACCACAAGAATCTTAGTTTGTCCTATTAGAAGAATATGTGTAATCTTTCATCGTGTCAACCAAGATGATTATATAATATAAATTGAACTAAATAATTCTATATCATCCTATTTTTATAAGGTCAATCTACTTTGTTTACCTGATAAAATGATTTTTTGCAAATTTGTGCAAAGTTGCAACTCTTCATCATGACAACATAAATGAGCCAATGATGTGATTTAGATATGCTAAAGGTTCCCTAGTACTGTACATTCAAAAAATCTTGCATGAATCTTACAAGCTGCCTAATAAAATACAATTTTTTATTTGTGATAATATTTCTTAATGAATGTCAATTGAAATGGTGAACATAAATGTATATATATTTTTTGATATTGAAAAAGAAAAAGAAAAAATTAAAATTTTGTACCTCACGTAATATGTTGAAAAATAAAACTTCCTTTCATGCAATTTAAAGTGAAGTCTATGCCTTGTAGTACATTAGTTTTTATAATTTTATTCTGTAGAATTTTGAAGGAAGTCATCTTGGATATAAATAGACAAAATTTCAAAGTCATTGGAGAAGCTAAGTACAATTGCCTAACCTACCCACCTTTGTAAATAAACTATAAATTTTGAGTAACACTACTTTAAGATTGAATATCTAATGTAATTGGAACTTCATTCTTACAAAGCTTTAATAAAAGCTTACTTTTCTCAAAAAAAGACTCAAAAAATCTCACTCAAAATTGACAAGAGAGGAACTTGCCCAAATACTAAAAATACCATTCTATTTGGACAATGATCCTCTAGGATATTAAAGTTTTATTCATGTTTAATTTGAATATCTTAAGTACATTAATAGTTTACCCCTAAAGTACCAAGATTATGTTTCACCAAAACCACCCGAAAAGTATCTCTTTAAGCTTTTAACGCCTACAAGGCTCTACCAGGGTCAATTTTGGTGCTTTTACTCTTCTAATTCCTAAAAGCCCATGACAATTTCACACCAAAAACACTTCAAAATTGTTGATTCTAGTGCAATGAGTAACAAAGGAAACAAAACCTTATATTTATCCTTTTGACCATCGGATCTCCATTAAGACTTACTAAGTAACATACTCACAAAATTTCATACACTTTGACCCCATGGATTGAAAGATTATAGTGTTTGAAGTCAAGAAAATGGTTCATTTTCTTCCGTGCGTTGAGTGGATCAACAGACTTTGACTTCACTTGGTATTACTTTTTTGCACTATTCAAGGTCTAAATCTATTACCATTGTGTTGAGCATGATGTTAGTTCCGTATACCACAATTTTTAGAGGTACAAAAGGGGTGTAGCATATTCAAAACAAGTGCAAGGAGTGGAGGTTCAAAGATTGTCAATTCAAAATTTTATTTTTTGAGAATTTAATATGTTTTAGAATGATAATCCAAACGATCAATAAGAAGGTTTACACCACATATTGTTGTAGAAAAAATAAAAAGTGATAAATATGAAGATCTCTAGGTTTTATGTAGAAAAGATGAAGTTTTTTCCCCGCTTGCTCGAAATGTGTAAAAATGTTTGACTTGAATTAAAATGTTTTTTAACACGAAAGACAAGATTTTTTTTTACATTTTCAAAGAAGATAATATTCTCTACATATATGGAAAATGTGAACGTCAATAGAGACTTCTAGCAAAATTTTGGAGCTGCGCGGAGTCCCCATTTTAAACTTTGAGTGGTACTAACTTTCAAACCATGAATTCAAAAATAATATTAAAAATATCCTTATGGAGCACTTATCAGGGAAAATCTAGTATAAGAGTTTGAAAAAAAATCTAGATTTTTTTTCGAATTTTGGGAACCTACCCGAAATCAAAATTGTCCCCCAAGGGACACTTGGTCCTTTAGGGGTTAGAAACAACCATTATGAAGTGTTTTTTTAAGAAATATAGGTATGATTCTTTAACCCTTTAAGGACAGGGCCAGAAGCGATCATTGACAAAATCTACAAGTGGCTTAAACAATTTCCTACATCCCTCTACTATCATTGAGATTTTTGATACACATATTTAATGGTTTTTAGTTTAGACTTATAAAAAAAACGTTCCTTGTTGTAAAATCATGTTTTAAAGTAAGTCAAATGTTTTTATGCCATGCTCAAGAAGATTTTTTTTAATTTTATATTTTTAATTAAAAATTGAATTTTTTTCAAGTTTTTTAATAATTGGTACATACAATTTGTTTACCATTTGAACTCACATTGATATGCAATTGAAGTACGCAAAAAATAAAATCTTTGTTCTTTACATAATTATTTTGAAATTGCTATGCTTCTCACTTACCTCTAAATATTGGTTTACAAGGAACCAACATCATGTAAACAATTCTAGTAGTAAATTTAAACAAAGTGTAGTGCACAAATTTGACACCTTGTGAAGTCAAATTCTATTGATCATCTTTTGGTGAGAAGGGAAAATCTTTTGTTTACTTCAAACTATATAGTCCTCAAATCTATGTTGTGAATATTTATGAATTTGTTTGAGTTTTCTAATTAGTCTTAGTTAAAGTGTGGCGGATGAAGGCGGATATAATTTGATTATAATAATATATTGTATATTATGAGTGTTGTTTATGAGGACTTGTCAAAGACTTTCTTTTGGTTGGCGCTTCTAGGAGGTACCTATTGGCAGCCACCATGTAAACATGGCAACACACTTTGAAAATTCATAAACAATTCACATCTCATTGAGAAAATATGAAATCACTTGGGTTGAAATTGTAATTCTATTGGCTATCACTAAAAATTCAATCTATATTTCTATCCTCTCTCTCCATATGTGCACCTTGCTTAACTTCTCGGCTTGGAAGGTGCCTTACATCAACTCTGATTACCATTGTATGGATACCCAAAAAGCCCTTAGAGGGGATGACATGTCGGTTGTCTCTAAGGCACTTACTGTAGAATAGTGTTTACCCTCGAAAGGGGAGAGTAGTCCTATTACACTATCCTAAGTCATGTGGTCATGGCCTTAGTGAAGAGAATGAACAAACACTAAGGTAAGCCCCCCCATAACCAACAACAACCCATAGCCAACACCTACAAAATTGGGGTATATCCAACCCTCTTCCATCCCATTGCCACCAACTGAGCTCCAAATGGAGGTTTGCTATTAGTCAAGACCCTTATGTTTAGTGGTTGGTTGTGGGGTACCTACTACCGGCCACCCACTAAACATGGCTGAACAGTTTGAAAATTCATAACTAATTTAGTTTTCATCGAAAAAATATGAAATCACTTGGGTTGGAATTGTAATTATATTGGCTATCACTGAAAAATAACAGTATAATTATCTCCTCTCTCCATATATGCACATTCCTTAACCCCCTAAAGGACCAAAGGTCCCCCTGGGGTCATTTTTGATTTTGGGCATGTACCTACAATTCAAAAAAAAATCCTTTTTAATTGATTTTTTTTTTTCAAGATAGGATCTGATAAGAGCTTCGTGGAGATTTTTTTATTTTTATTTTGGATTTGTGGTTTGAAAGTTAGTACCACTTAAAGCCAAAAGTGGGACTCTGGGCACCTCCAAAATTTTAGACAAAAGCTTCTATTGACATTGAGATTTTTCACACACATAAAGAATATTTCCTTATTTAGAAATTTTCCAAAAAAATTATTGTCTTTAGTGTAAAAAGGCATTTTGTTCCAAGTCAAACATTTTCACACATTGTCGGGCAACGGGGAAAAAAACTTCATCTTTTCTACATAAAACCTAGAGATCTTCATATTTTTCACTTTTTATGTTTTCAACAACAATATGTGGTGAAAACCTTCTTATTTACCGTTTGGATTATCTTTCAAATACATACGTAGTTCACAAAAAAATTAAACGTGAAATGGCAATTTTTGAACCTCCACTCCTTGCACACTTGTTTTGAATATGCTACACCCCTTTTTTACCTCTAAAAATTGGTGTGTTGGGAAATAACATCATGCTTAAGGCAATGGTAAAAGATTTAGACCTTGTACAATGCAAAAATTTGATACAAAGTGAAGTCAAAGTCTCCTGATCTACTCAACGCAGGGAAGAAATGAACCATTGTTTTGACTTCAAACACTAAAATCTATCAATCCGTGCGGTGGATTGCAACGAATTTTTTACTGCATGTTTATATAGAAGTCTATTTTAAGATCTTACGGTTGAAAATCCGAAATTCACTTTAAGATGTGATTTTCATGTCTCTTTTTGGCAATGGCAGTTTTGGACTGGTTTTAGGGCGAAAGTGGTCGTGGTCCTTTAGGGGTTAACTTGTCGGTTTTAGGGGGCTTACCTTGTATTCATGCCAGTTCCCGATGGGGACCGGAGTTCTTCTTCTTCTTCAACTTTTTTTTCTATTTTTTCTTCATGTGTGAGCCTTGAAGGGAGGAGTAAAAAACTCTTCGCCGAACATTCCACCGAGGTGGAGAGGAAATTCAGTGGGACAGGAAGGACATGTGCTGAGGAGGCAACAATAGACCGAGCCCAAGCTAATCCGTGTTCTAGAAGGTTGAGGAAACGTAGCACCTCCCCCTTGACGTCCATGGAATGGAGTCCAGGCAAGGCAAGGCAAGGCAAGAGGCATTCAAGCAGCAGCTCCAGGAATCATTCCAGCGCCACTGAAAGCCATTCCAAGTGGCCACACCCATGCCAATGACGTGGGCGATAAACATACTTACATGAGACTCCAGATAATCGCTGCCTCAATAAGTATTATAAACCTCCACAAAGACGCAGATGCCGCATGGCCCTCATCGTGCTTAGCGAATCTAGGAATGTTATATTTGCACCGCACGAGCACACAATAAGAAAGTCTCGTGGCGAACGCGAATTCGTCTCAAATTATGGACCCTCCTTTAAATTACACCTCTCATGACTTCTAATGCCTCTACTAAATTCTTACCACCTCCATCCACCGGGGTTAGATTTGGTTATAACTTACAGGAGGGATGAGTGTATACTTACTTACTTAGCAGGATTAATTAAGGGGTGGGTGAACGGAGCTGGCATGGCAGACGACGACTAATGACTTGAGAGTCTTGTCAAGCAATGCGCTTCACCACGATCAGCACATGCGGGGCCGGAACAGGAGGCGTACTAGCGCCGTGACAGATATCAAGGCGCAGATGATCTGTGGGACAAGCCTGCCTGCCATGAAGTTGTCCGCATCAGTCAAGGCCCTGTACAATAATTGGGCACCAGGCTGACGACTCTCAAGGCCGCAACTGAAAGTGATTGCAGGAAGAGAGAGTGTAGTGGTTTTTTACAAGTTACGGTTATGGGCCATAATGGTGAGGTCGCTGTCCTGACCACCGTCATGGTCTGACTCCCCCACCTTACTAGTCTAGCTGATGAGAATCCGGAGTGGATCCGGTGCCAGTGTCATGCGTACTGCAGACAACAAAATCCATTTGAACCTGCTGCAAGTTACGTTTGGGGGAAAATTCATCTCAGGTCCCAAGGAGATGAGCATAGCCGCCTCACCAACATGGCTAGAAGGTGAATGAGCCCACACGCTTCATCATCAACAACTACCAGGCGTAGTAATTGAACTGATGTGAGGGGTGAGTCCCATGTGAAGCGTGAGGAGAGTAATCCTACCTCGTACAGACCAACACGACAAGCGTTCTGTACTCGTGAGCAGAAATGGTATTAATAATTCGTCGAACGTTGGATGGAAAGGCACCACCAACTTCAATTAATATTGTTACAATTGGCATTCGACGTCTACAATCACAAAAAAGGGTGACCTGCCAAAAAAAATTTAAGTGCATGTACAGATTGACTCACAAGTGCAAAACCTCGACATGCACCTGTGCATGCGACTGGAACCCTAAAAGGAAGGAGATGAAGTGGAGGAAGACGAGAAAACCCTAATTTGATGGGTGTGGGATCGGTATATGAATTTGGTTGTGAATTGGGTTCTCGGTTTCTGGTGTTTCTACAGAGGCGATGGATCATGACATGTACACTTGTACGCTGGCATTCTTGCGCGTTCGGCAAAGTGGGCACGCGTGAAGCTGGCCCTCGCAATCCTGGCACAGGCAGAGATGGCGGCACGGCAGGAGCAGCATCGACACGTCGTTGCAGCGGCAGACGCGGCAGGTGCGCTGCTCGCGAAGCTCCTTGTTCTCGTTGAACGTGCGGATGTGCGCGTCGTTGCGGTCGTCAACGTAGGACGACGCGCAGTCGTCGGCCTCGCTGTCTCCGCACCCTTCCTTGCTTTGCTCGCGGCTGAGTGGAAACGCCTGCTGTTGTTGTTGCTGCTGCTGCTGGGCCTGGTGCAAGTTGGATCGGAGGATGGTGATCATCGTCTCCGTGCCACGCAGCTTCGCTTGCCAGTGCTGAGACTCCGCGCTCAGCTGGTTGAACCTCTCCAGAAGCTCCTGGTTCTGCCGCTTCACATTCACCATCTCCGCGTCCTTCTCGCGCAGGCGCCGCGAGAATCCATCCTCCACGGCCGCTAGGAGCTCCCGGCAGTGCCGTTGCCGCTTCTCGTCCAAGAAACTCCTTAACTGCTCATTCTGCAATTGCAACGAAAATGTCAGCGCCTCGTCCTCCCTCCCAAGTTAGGGTTCAAGAACAACTCGCGCGCGTCGCGGTAACACACCTGAATCTTCAGAATTTGCTCAATCTCGTCCCGCTCCTGCTGCAAATGCGACATCTCCGCCATGGTCGTCGCTTCCCCTACGCGCCCGCTCGTCGACACGGGCGACGCCGACCGCAGTCGATCATCCTCGAACGCGAGGCGCAACCCGGTCGACACGCCAGTGGACTGCGGGTTCACCACCGTCCCAGGATTCTGAAACTCAACCAACACCTGCTGCTGCTGCTGCTGCGGCTGCTGCTGTTGTTGTTGCCATTGACCGCGCAGATCGTCACCTTCCCGAGCCCGCTTCCGGGAGCCCGCCTGCTTCTCCACAGCGTTCAGGATTGACGCGTCAAGCGCAGCGTAAGGACGTCCACCCGCCACTGCGCATCACACAATTGGCACCCGTCACGAATCCGACCAAACCAAACCAAATATCCCAAACGCAAATCCGGCCACTCAACTCACATTGACTGAACAGATGATACTGATTCACCCCGGCCTGCTGCTGCTGCATCACTGCCGCGGGCGTCTGGAACTTGGCCAGAAACGAGCCCGGGTACCCCCGATCCTCAGTCGCTCTCGTATTCCTGCTCCAATTGAAACCACAAAGAAAAATCAGCTCCTCCTCCCGAAAACAAAAACCACAACGAAACTCTCACACGCAACGAATCCAAAACCACACCTGTTGCCATGATTCTCCGCCAGAATGACGTTCGAGGGGTACTGCGATTGCACTGCCATTGCCAATTCCAATTCCAAACTACGATCTTGGCCGGAGCGCTATCCAAAAAGTAGGTGCTAGCAAGGAAAAAGGTTGGAACGTCCGCAAGAAACGAGTCAGTTAAATTCTAGACGGGAGCCATCATGAGGAGCGCACAACCCGAACTGAATTCCTCATCATCTTGCTGTGAGTATGCATGTGAGCTGCTGCAGTTGCTGCTGCTGCACTACTACACCAACTGCTGCTGCTACTAACACTGCTAATATGTTATCTCCTCGTCGCATGCCAGAAAAAGGACAGCCTGCCTCCTTGCCTGCCGGGCCCGTGATGCCGGCGTCGTCTGACTGACTGCCCTTAACTCGACTCGTGAGCCTCCCCTAATTAGTATTAATCAACACGGAGTAGCCTTGCCACTTCAGCGAGTGCGTCCAGAATCTCTGACAGGCGAAGGAGTCGTCCCACAGGAGTGTCGACAATTCAGTAAATTCGGGCTGGTACAAATTTGTACTAGCGTTTCAGAGAAGCCAGAGGTCCCCACCTCCTCGTCCTCCCGAAGAAGGTGCCGCGGGCATGACACCAACAGGGCGTGCGTCCTTTCCTTGGGATTTTTCAAAGGAAAAAAAAAAAAAAAAAAAAAAAGTATTCGCGGGCCCGGCCTCTCGGCCGGTGAGGCGGACTCGTTTCGTTTGGGTGATTTTTTTTTTTCCTGACGTAGTATGCATGCTTCTCTGTGATGAGATTTGGTGGTTTGAGCTCTTGATGGTTTCCATCCCCCCATGCTTTCGGCAGGTTGGGTTTTGGTTGGGGTTTTCGTTACCCGCCCCCGGTCCTGTAACCGTGCAACAACTGAAACTGCAACCAACGCCATGTGCATCCAACAACCAACCACCCAACCCATCTTTCGTCGCTCGTCCCCGATTTCTTTCAATGTGTGGGCTGACTGGGAGGGAGTTGGTTCATCATTCATTCCATGTTCCGCCTTGATTTTGTCATGGTCATGAGTGTGGGTGGAGGCCTTTCTTCTGGGTCATGCTTCATGCCCTACGCCTCCGGCAGCTGAGCTGGCGTACTCATGGAGGTAAAGAGGAGTTGGGGGAAAGGGGGGGAAGAAAAAAAAGGTTGTGTTATTCTGGGTATGGGGACCAAGAACTGGAGTGATGGACTGGTTTGGCATTAGTTGAAAACTCAAGTACCTCATGTTGTTCAGTTATTGCCCACTGGGAAAGGACTCCACGTCAATCATGAGTGGCATGCAACAAGTATGCAAGGATATATCTTACAATAGCACCTTTCGCATGACTTGGGTTATTGCTCCCATATTCTTCAAGTGATTGTCCCTTTCTTTTTCTCCTCTATCAATTGACTGGGTGTGATGTCAAAGTCCCATTTTCCAAGGGACAAGGTCACCAATTGTCAAGGGACCTTACTCCAGCTAATGCTACATCACTGTTAGGGTGGGGCCACATGTACTTTTGTTGGATGGAGCAAAAGCACAGATTTTAAATCTACCCGTTTGTTTATTTATTGTGTTTCCCCCACTTACTTACTGTTGTGTGGCGGGGCAAAGGTTGTTAAAACAGTGTGATGCCAATTACCCGGGTACTTGGCACTGACTCCAGTACACCATGTGTAGGTTTAAAAATTGACACATGTACTGGAAGCAGCCACTAATGATGCAGAATCAAAGATGTTGCCCCCACAGAAGCATGCGTAATGGTCAATACCACGACAAAAGAATACAGACAAGACGGGGCACTTGTAAGATGGAGTACGTCCACCTTAGCCAAAGGCGAAAAAGTAATCACACTGGTTGCTTCCATCGCCCGGCTCTTACATTGCAGTGAATTATTATTTTTCCAGACACATGCACCCCAATCTCAAAGACTTGTTCCAAATCCTAATAACTAAACAACTGGGTCTGTCCTGCAAAGCATCTCTGAGGGAGTTGGTGAAAATTGGCAGACTGGTTGAACTGCCTTGTTCATCGCCACACAGACAAACTGCAGACTTCAAAACCGGGGGGTAGGTGGCCTCCTTGTCCTCGCAAGAGAGCGAGCAAAAAAGTAATAAAAAGTTGCATCTGACGAGGCCATGATTTTTGTGGCGTGAGTGGTGACTGAATAATGGGGGAGCGGCCACGGCCGTGGCGGAGGGAAACATGTGGCACAGTGGCGCAGCATATTAGTAAGTTAAGCCCGGTAGTACATGGCTGCCAGCAGCAGCAGCAGCAGCAGCAGCAGGAGCAGCAGCGGGGAGAAAGTCCTGGCAGCATCCCCTTCCCAGCGGAAGGAAACTTGCAGCAACGCCCAGGCCCACCGCGCCCGGGACGGCGCATCATCCTCACCAAAAACCGAGCCTTCGTGCAGGGAGGACAAACCTGATTCCTCGCTCCCGCGGCTCCGAGGAAGAAGAGGCTGTGATTCGAATCACGCCGGCCATAACGCTGGACGGTGCAGTGGTGGCAACGGTCATTAAATTTGGCCTAGCTAGAACCGTGGGTAGGGTAGGGTGACACTGCACCACCACTCACTCCTTCAAAGACGACTCCACTCCAAAGATCACGATCATGATAACAGCAGGAGCTACTACCGAGGCAGTCGTAGTCGTCGTCGTCGTCGTCGTCGTCGTAGTAACTTAGAGGTGGCCTGCTTGCTTGCCTTTGCTGGGAAGGCGACCCAGGCGGCCTGAAAGCTGGTGGGTGCAGCAGCGTTCTTTGGACATTTCGGGTCCCTGAATTCGCACTTCTCTAGGCAATTACAACCTGGTTTTGCAGGACCTAGTTGGCGGTTCTGGGGAAAGCGGTCAAGTTGGATTTATGAAGCAAATCCTCTCTTCTTGCCTTTCCCTTTAACCCCCAGTGTGCCCATGAAAGGCAAAAGTGGTCATTAATCCTTTCAGGAAAAGTCAGTTCAAATTGGACGGCCAGAGCTAATTTCGGAGAGTAGCATTACATGTCTCACATCACGGCGGCCCAAATGAAACTTGCAATCCTTGTGTGTTCACATTTGCCTTTCTTAATTTGGTTCTTGCTAGCAAAATTGAGGTGTGGCCGCATGAATTTGAGCCGTTTTTTTGCCCGGCTATGGTCACCCATCGTCCTTATAGGGTTACACTCAAATGAAGTACCCAGAAAGTCTCATGGGAAGGGACCACATGTAGAAATTTGAATACGCTTAGGATTGTAGTATCTAACATCTTTATACACAAAAATACCTTGAAAAATATGATTGAATGGATTAACACTTTCATTGTATTTACTATTGCGAAACTTCTCTTTTTTCAAGAATTACATCTATTTAATAACAACTACTAATAAAACGTGAAATGCTTACATCTTCTTCAAAGGTACCTAACATTATACGTGTTAACTATTCCACACTACTTGAGTTTAGTTGTATACTCAAGATTTGAATTCCAAGCTTATAATTCATTTATTACATATAATAATTTGATGCATTTTTAACACTGATAAAGTTGTGAGCTTTATTATCTAACCCTTTAGGGCCTATCAGGCTCAGAAGGGCCAAGAGAATCTGTGGGTGTATCAGATTATGTAGAACATCATTTACACAACGGATACATTGAATCACGACTACCCCTCACGAAAATCCCTATACTTTGTCAATGCCTTGATTGGAGATCAGGGAGATGCATTGGAAATCTATAGACAACATGCATTCGAAAGACCACAATGACAACAGGCAATCATGGAAAAATATACAACACCAAGCGTATCAAAATTGACCCTCCCAGGATCTTGTAGGCCATAAAGGGTTAAAGTGAACCATAGCAACCATTAAAATGAATCACTAACCACATCCATGATCAAACTGTTGTATACAATGTGACTTTTGCATTGCAATCTCTAATGAAGACGGTTCACAATTTGGATATCTCATTCATACTACACTTAAGATCACATTTAGTGTCATTTAGTATAGCATACACTAAATGCGAAGCCATACACTAAATGCAAAATTCGCAATTGGTGTAGTGACATAACCATATAGTAAATGTGAAAGACTACACTATATGTGAATTTCAGTAAAGATTGTTACGGATTTTATTTTACTTGTGCGCATTTAGTGTATGAAAAGTTTAAAAACATAATATGTTCATTAAGACAAAAAAACAACCATTTGGAGGAAGAACGTTGATTAAATAAAACATAACTTGTAAGAAAAACAAGGAAAAATAGAAAGGCTTGCAAAATTTTTTTTAAAAATAATGAGGAATATTAAGAGATTCTCAAGAATATTGAGGAATGTTACGGAATATTGAGGAATATTGACAAATGTAGAAATTTTGTGGAATTTGGAGGAATCCTAGAGAATCATGGAGAGTTTTGAGGAATCTTGTAGGAATCTGTTAGGAATCTATTGATAAATTTTTAAGGAATCTTTTGAAGAATCTTGTGAGGAATATTGGAGAATATTCTAGAATAATTTGAGGAATCTTGATGCATTTTGGAGATTCTTTTTAAGATTCTTAGGAACTTGTGAGAATGAAAGTATGACGGCCACTAAGCGGTTGTTTGGTGGTGTCATTAATGATATTGGCATCTAACACTAATTGCAAACTTGTTCACAAATAGTGTACTAAATAAGGTAATTACACTATTCGCGCTCATACACTAAATGTGATCTTTAGTGTAGCTGATTTATCTCCTCCAAAATTGGGTCTTTTCAGCTTATTTCTCTCCTCACTTATTTCACCATTTAATCAGAAGATGAACCAACCACACTCAAAAGAACAAGACACACAAATCATTTTCTTGAATTTGCCAAAAACTAAAACAAGGATCCAAAAGAGGCTACTCCAATGGAAACATCTTTTCCATAGTACCCAAGAAAAAGTCGAGTTTCTTGCTTCTCTGTGTTGAGGATATTATCATATTAGAGAATTTGCCCGAAAGACTACCAAGAAACCTCACTGTTCTTGGGTACTTCACGACTCCAAATATGACATTTAGTGCATCAACACTAATTGATTTAAAATGCTTTAAGTCATTACTCTTGATGAATATTTCTACCCAACTATGATCCCCCTCTTCGAACAGCTGTACTCTAAATGAAAATATCCATCCGAAGTAAAAAATAAAAATAAAAGAACATAGCACTTCCAAATCATACAGAGTGGATACACTAAATGCCATATTCAGTGTCACCCAGAGAAAACGACGGTTTCAGAAAGTGTGAAATGTAGAATTCATAGGGAGAATCAAAAAGCATAGTAGGTCGGAACATTCACCTTGATATTTGTCATAGAACACAGGTTGCATGCGAAAGCCCAGTTCATGGAAACGGGCGCCGCTCGTTGAGAGGTTCACCATCCAAGGTGCGCCTGGGCCGAGTTTGCTTGGCTTGCAGGGAAGCCGGAGGAAACCGGAGGAGAAGCAGCAAGGAATGATCACACACGACACTGTAGCATCACGCACAAAGACAAAAATGACTGGGAAAGGGGAAATGGTCTAATTAATTATTCTCTACAGTAGTGAAATGTAAAAAGGGGAAAGAGTCACGCCAGCCCAGCCAGAAAGCATAATTGCGCTATCATCTGCCATATTCTGCATGCTGCCAAGAGGAGCATGATAGTACCAGGGCGACTTGGCGGTAGGGCACAGTGAGGCGAGCGAGGAGAGTCGTATTCTCCGGGCTCCTCGTCACGGAAGCCACGCTCTCGTTCCTCCCTCTCTCTCTCTTCCAGCTTTCACGCCCATTCCTGGTGGGTCCACCTTGACAACCATCATGTTCTCTCGCTGTTCAGTGGTTGTTGCAGGCGCTAAATTTAGTGAAAATCCACAATTTGCTACACTCACCCCTCCCATCAGTTATAGTCAAACTTGTTGTTCCCAACGGGCCAACGTAGCAACTTGATTTCTTTCCATTTTTAAATCTTACCCTGCCCTTTTCCATTTCTTTCCTCATCAAGGACTTCCAAGGAACCTTGTGACAAAGAAGAAGAGGAGGAAGAAGAACTCTGGTCCTAGTCGGGTTGAGGGCGAATTGACCCCCTCGTTGGTACTTACCCGAGGGGGCCACAAGGTGGTGGGGCCAAACCTCGCCCCTATTTTGTTTTTGGATGGGACCCTAATTATAGCAAGGGAGGGTCCTCTCGGGTAAACAATGGCCGTGGGCCACAAATTTGTCAAAAAAGAATCCAAAAAAGCCTCTAGACCCCCCCAAAATAAGAGGGCCAGAAAAATGATCCTATGCAATTAAGACGGGGCCACCTCACGTAAGTACCAACGAGGGGGTCAATTCGCCTCGGGGTCCGGCGTGAATATAGAGTTTGTTCATTCTCTTCACTAAGAGCATCTCCACGCAGAGACCGAGAAACGGAACATTCAACGAGTTTGGAGTTTTGCAAGGACAGAAAGTTGCACCCGAGACCTCAAAATGGGGAAACGTTGTTTAATTTTAGAAGTTTTGGTGCATGGCACAGAGAAATCTCCTTGGATGGGGGAGTGCGCCATTTTTTGATGTTGGCGACACATCCATACCGTTGCGACACGTGGCGTCGTGTCATTGGTGGCGGGAGGTGAAAGGTGAAAGCATCTTTTTAGAAAGAAAAAAATTGGAGTTGGCGGTGGAGCCAAACAAACGCCAAACCCCAAACCACTCCTGGCGTCGAGAAGATTTTCCGTCCTAGCGTGGAAAATTCCACGCTAGGAGTGGAGATGCTCTAAGACCATGACGAGGGAACATAGGATAGAGTAATAGAACTATTCCCCCCTTTCAAGGGTAAACACTTTTCTACACTAAGTGCTTCCCTACACTATGTGCCTAAGAGACAACCAACATGTCATCCCCCCCAAGGGGAACCTTGTGACATATAACAAATAGGGTAGCAAAACTTTAATTATTTCTAAATTTAACTGAAATTTGAATTTTTGTCCATTCAGAGAATAAGAAAAACTCCTCTCGCAAAGAAAATAAATATCTTTGCATCTACCGTAAAGATTTTTGAATTTCAAAAATATGAGAAGGATTTAATGTATGCAAAACTTGAAGTGTATTGTTGAGATTGCATAGTTGCATTACAAGGTTTTGAAGGACATCTTCTATCCCTCTTCTACGTCTTAAATTTGGTGCACATGTGCCTAACATGATCCTTTTTAAGTTAAAATTAGAAAATCATGGACCGTAGTGCAAAAAAATGTCACTCAAGGTGGTCGAAGTTTGTTGAAGGTGTTTAGTATGACCTCTAGAAGAGTTTACGTCTCACTTCAAAGGCTATTATATTTCAATCTTTGCAGTCAAGCTGAACAAAAAATTTACCACGTACACTTGAACAATCCTAGTACAAGATCGTACGGTTAGATATGTAAAAGTTGGGTTTGTTTGCATTTTGTGTTGAATGCATTGAAATGGCAGTTTTCAGTGGATTTGGGTGCTAAGATGTCTTGGGCCTTCAGGGGTTATTGTATAGAATTATATGGTGGTATGAACTTTGTAAAAGTTGACCCTTAAACTTCAGTTGGATACAATATAGGCACATATTTTACTTTATAGAATACAAAAAAATATTAAAGTTTAGCTAGACTTCTTCAACAAACACCTTTCGTTTAGAGGTCGTTTCAATATCTAAACCTTATCATGTTCAAATACAACACCATACATGTAGAATACTATGGCAACCAATGGCACCTTCTGATTTTTAAGCGTTTAAGATTGGTAGTGGGTTTGGTAACTTCAGTTCCATTGGACCTTCATCCACTTGTACCGATTGTAGCCACATCCATCATCATATCTTAGAGGTTTAGTGAGGTTGACACGGAGGCTGGAGCACTAGTGAGACGATCAATAGTGGTTATAAGTTAAGGGGGTTTCACACATGGAGCATGGTCGCAAGGTACTAAAGGATTAAACTATGCTGAGGTGCTGAGGTGCCGAGTTTTCACAATGGAAAATATATTAAAATATGTAAATTGTGGAATTTTGGACCATCCATGTCTGAAAGCCCAAGGTACCAAGTGGAGAGGCCGTGATCCATACCATTTGGAAAATCCCAAGTCAATTTCTACTTCTTAAGGGTTTGGCTTTTATGAAATTGTCCTCTCTCACATTCTCTAGCTATGGAGCCTACGAGGGAACACATTTTGGGGAAAAAAAATCAAGAAAATGGTCAAAATGCTCATTATACAAAAAAATTATTCCAGCACAAGCATTGGCACAAAAAAATCCAGGTAAAAACACTAGGTGAAAATTAAAATTAAAATTTTGAGGTAAAGTTTTCACGTTTAAACAATTGGGTAAAAAAAGATGAGTAAAGAATTTGGGTAATATTTTTTAGGTCAAAATAAGTTACTGTTCTAGTCTAACAGTTGAGATGTTGTCAAATCTGAATATTTCAATGAGAAAAATGTTCGGCACCTCGGCAAGAATTTGGTTCAAACGAAATCCAAACTTCCCTCGAGGGACAAAACTCTTGGCGCCAAAACCTCCAAAAACTCCAGAGGTTTTTTGAATTTTTTTTTTTGGACAAATTTGGGGCCTACAACAATCGTTTATCCTAGAGGACCCTCCTTTGGGTTTTATCGGGCCCCATCCAAAAATAAACGGTGGCCCCCTCAGGTAAATAGGGGCCAAACATCCACAAGTTTGGCCCCACCACCTTGTGGTCCCCTCGGGGGTCAATTTGCCTTGGGCGTGTGAAACCCCCTTTAGTAGAGTTATAACTTATGGAAGCGAGGAGTGGTCAAGGAGTGTGAATGGGATAATTTCACAACTTTCTTCCATGATTGGGCCGTTCTAGGATAGAGGAGAATTATAGAAATAATAGAAACGCAAGAAATGTGTGGAAGATAAAAGGGCAGTTTCTTGGTGGTCACGACACAACGTCATATTCGGGGGCAGTATTGGCAACAGAAGGGCAATCTCGTAACGTATGGGCATCGGTGGCATGGGGCTTTTAATAATACTGTACAGAAAGCCACTATTGTCACTATGTCCAAGTTGGAGACTGGATCAAAGGGCCTGTAGCCCGCACGCCGTGGATTTGTTTTTATCATAAAAATCTGCCTTCCCTTGACTCTCTGGGGGTGCCTTACATTGATTTTTCATGTATTTACTTCGTTTCTACGGTTGTAGTTTAACTTCTACTATATCACATTTTAACGTTTTGTTTTCATGTACTAATTTATATTTACAACTTGATTTTTATACATTCACTGTATTTTGTTTCTTATTTACTATCTATTTATGATTTATCATACTACTGAAATCATAATCTATGTAGTGAACCGTGCAATGAACTATAGAAATGCTACAGTCAACCTTGCAGTTACCTTTTTCATATTATATTCTGTAATATAGAAACTACATTAAAATGGTTGGACTAATGTGTCGCAATCGCTAGTTAATTGCTAAATATGATTTATCACCGTTTATTGTTTTGGAATAATTGATTTTCCTTAGAACTTTATGAAAACGAGAAACACACGCCAGGGGCAAGGACTAGGCTTTTGAAGGAGCTAGCGTAGATGCTAGAAAGCAGCGAGGCTAGGATTAGGTCTGTGAAGATTTGGTTTGAATGGTGAGTAGCTGGGCAGGTGCATCATTTGGGTTTGGCTTGGGCTTGTTGTTTCCTTCTTCAAAGTAACCCTGTTCATTGGCGAATCAAGATTTTGCAAAGTCAATTTGGGTACCGTAGAAGATTTGAAGTGATGGGCAACTTGCTTTGCTTGGAAAGTCACTTGGATTACATCGAATTCTTTGGATGTCAGTGTGAAAAGTGAACAGTTAATCTCTTTGAGTGTCAGCAAAAAAAAAAAAAGTCGAGGGCGAATTGACCCCCTCGTTGGGTGTTGCCCGAGGGGACCACGAGGTGGTTGGGCCAAACTTAGTCCCTATTTTGTATTTGGATGGGGCCTTAATTATAGCAAGGGAGGGTTCTACAGGGTCAACGATGGCCGTCGACCCCAAATTTGTCCCAAATAATCCCAAAAAAGCCTCTGGACCCCCCAAAATAAGAGGGCTAGAAAAATGGCTCCATGCTATTAAGATGGAGTCCACCTCGGGTTACTCCCAACGAGGGGGTCAATTTGCCATGGGTGTTAGAAAAGCTACTACGTTGTGGGATGACATCAATCCGAAAAGGACAATTATCTTCTCAGTGGTTTCCAAATTTGGCATGATTTTGTGATTTAAAATAAAAATAAAATGGCAACTTTCTATTAGCTTTGTGATAACATATATTATTTGTATATTTTATTTGTATATTTTATTTGTAAGACTCCGACTTGTGGTTCAAAAATTACGAACAATTTTCATTGAGATATGACAAATAGCTCAACAAAACTTTAATCAATTCTAAATTCGATAGGAATTAGGTTTTAGTCCAATTTTTTTTTTTTTTTAAATTCCACATTTAGGAAAGGAAATGGTAATCTTTACATCTACTACAGGGATTCTTGAGTTTCTAAAAATATAAGAAAATTATGTTGTATGCGAAACTTGTTACTTTACTGTTAGTTTTTGGCACAAAGTTGCATTGCAGTGTTTTTAGGGACATCTTCTAACGCTCTTCTACTTCTAAAATTTGGTGCAGGCGTGCCTAACATGATCTTTGTTGGTTTAAAATCACAAGATCACGGTTTAAAATGTAAAAATATACCACAAATGGTGGTTAAAGTGAAATGAAATTGTTTATTGTGACCTTAATTTATATTTATTTTATCTCACTTCAAATGCTACTATCTTTCAATTCATGTGGTCAACATGACCACAGTTTTTACCACTCATTCAATTAAGATCCCATGGTTTAAAATGTGAAAAGTGTTATCTTTGTTACACTTTGTGTTGAATGCATTGAAATTGGGAAATATTTGGCGACTGTAGGTGCAAAACTGTCAAAGGACTTGAGGAATTAATCCAAGAAACAGATATTTTGAATGATTGTGTTTGATTCTCATAATGTAACTAGCTTCTTCACTTTTATTGAAAATGGAGAAAAATGATTCACATGGCCTACATCACCTCAAAATGCTTTCAGTAGCTTTGGTTATTTTTTCTTACCTACATAATTTTCCTTATCAACAACCATGATATTCAATTGTGGTATTTTATAATCACTATAGTTTCAAGTTCTATACTGTATCGTACAAATAACTAGAATCAAACTTTAGATGGAGAAAAAGTTCCACTTCTAAAGTTTTGCTTATGAAATACTCCAAAACCAACTTTTTGGCGCCTTCAATGATTAAAGTGAGAATTATTTTAAACTTAGAATGTCATAAAATGATAAATATTAAGATATTTTTACATGTATTTTGATTCTTTATAACCCCTAAAGGACGGTATGTACCAAAATGGGCTTTTTGAAGGTTTGGTTAGGTTCCCACGGTGTCAATTTATTATATAATTCTTTTAAATTTTTACTATAGATGGGCATTACTAAAACCTTTGTGGGAGTACATGTGTTTCCTAAATTCAACGTTTGATGAAAAAGTTGTGTTACCAAGGTAGTTTTTTAGGGAAGGCGGGCAAGGTACTATATAGTTGTATAGTATTATGGTACTACGATAGTGCCAAGCATAATAGTGCAATCTTGAGGTGAGTAGCATTGAAGAATTTTTTTGGCAACTCTCATTGCTTTTAGATAAAAACGCATAGAAATTTAAGATTTTTTTTTTTTTTTCAAAAAATCATCTTCTCATAATAAAATGCATAATAACTCTATCCATTGTTTGGATTTTAAATCCAAAATTATTATCATATTGAAAATATCAAAATTGGTTTTTTTAGCAAGTGGCTACTTTCTATACTCCTAGTCATTGCAAGTTCATTTTCTTATTTAAAACACCTCCATTATTTGTGATTTTTGGCGTAGAATGACCTAATGCAAGATGGAACATAGATAAATCAATTTTATGCAATGTGTAGTGGATAAATATGCCATTATCTTGAGTCAACGTACGTTGACCCTATTAGATAGTACATTAGATACTACATTTATATAATTTTATCTTTTAAAAGATTTTTAAAAGTGTATGAACTAAAGGCCATTATACACCTAGTTTATGTAATTAACTTAATTAATACAAGCTTTTGATATTAGTTGTTAAAAATAAATTTCAATTCTTGAATTTTACTATATATATCATTTCGATGCTAAATGAATTATAAAAATATCTATAAATTATTTTTTTCATAAACTTATTAATTTGTTGTCAGATCTAAGATTTGAAATGTGCCTAATGAATATTTTTGTATTGAGTGTTAACATATATTTTTAAAAAACTTAAGTAATTTACATTTTCAATTGTTAAGGATCAAAGGCTTTCTTCCATTTAACAACCATCGTTTCTTTCCAAATGTAAATGGAAACAAGATGTGAAATTTTTATCTATACATATTTATAGTTGCTTAATATATACTAAAATATTCATCAAATGTGAATGTATTTTATTTTTAAAAAAACCTGTAGTGTTTATCTTCAAGAGATGGAAGTAGTTCCTTTTGTTTGATCTAGTGGTGGAACAAACCCACACTCTATTTACAGCGGGCTCCACCAATGATCGAAGTTCTCCTCTTCTACTAATATTTTTAATGTACTTTTCATAGACAATATGGATCAAGATTGGACTCATGAAATGACATGAATTAGAAGATCTTAATGTTATGTCAAAAAAAATCCTAGAATTTGGTTGTAAGCACTTTTACATAAAAAAATATTGCATGTAGATACTTTCAATAAAATAACATTGAACTACAGTTTTTTTAAAAATCATCTTTAAAACATGTTTACATTGGAAAAAATCATGGGAAATCATTTATGTGTTACCAAGTGGCCTTGTACTTTCAAAAAATAGCCAGCTTTTTTAAGGGAAAAATAATCAAAAATTAGACCCACTATATTAAAATGGTTGTCAAATTGTTCCAATATGTTTGGATTGGGCTATTATCATTTGAATAAGATTCAAACTTAAATGATAATCTAATACAACAGAATTTAACTCTCTAACAATATCGGATATTTAACAAAATATAGACAAATGAAAGTCCAAAAATAGTGGTCGGCTGCCGGCCGAGAGCTGCCAAATCGTCTTATCAATAATCTTCTAAAGTGCCTAACTCACTCATTTTCTATCCAAATGGAGCATATGAGATGTTTTTTTTGGCATGTATGGAAAATGTAGATGTCAAAAAAACACCTTAAAAGCTTGATTTGGACAAAATTTGAGTAAGTTATGACCGTTTGGAATTTCCATACGAAGAGAAGCATGGGCTGGCAGCCGATAAGAATTCAGAGTCTAGTCGGTCCACGAATGGTGATTTTGTCCAGATTTTCTTAAATATCCGTTCAATGTACAAAATCTAAAATGACAACTACATGTACATTTTAGAAGACAACATGTCGGCAACAAATACATTTCATTTCTGTACATGGTCGCCTCGTTGTAAAGGGTTACTTGAAACATCCATTCAAAGTTGTAGTCATTTCAAGTTACAAAAAATGAAATTTGGTGCCTTTCGGAGGTTAGTCTTACTAAATTTATATGTTATTATTTTGTACACCATCTATTGCCTTATTGTGATGTTTTGTTATTTAATTTTTGTCATTAAAAAGTTTAGATCTAGCTTTTGACACCTTGTACTCGAAAATAACTCATAGAATGGTTGTTTTGTTAGTGTTTGTAGACAATCATTAAATGGGCAATTTATTAAGGCATGTATGGAAAGTTTATTAGAAAATTCATGGCACTAGAATAACATGAAACATAAATACTGAGGACATAAATCTTCTTTGCATTCATTATTGCATTAGAGTTTTCCTGAAAGTCTGAGTTTTAAAGGGTGGCTACCTTGAGTCAACCAAAAAGACCTAGTGCAGCATCCTTTAAGGACCTTGTGTCTTTCTCGATTCACCAAAGCAGGGTGAGATTTAAATACAACAATATTTGCAGGGTGAAAATTCTCACCCTGCATATTTTATGGGCCACGCGCATGGAACAAGCTAATGTAACCAAATTAGTAATTTGGAGTCACCAATGCCACCTTGCATCTATGATTGGAGGGTGACTGTGCCTGGATGATTAACCCTGTAGCATGTTGGTTGGCTGACAAAGGGCCATAATTTATGGACTAAACCCCAAAGTTAACCAAACCACCATGTTTCTAAAAAATAAGTGGACTTTCACGTGTAGAACCCCTATTAGCGTTTTGGGGTGGCAGTCATGGTTTAAACCCCGAGTACTTTCAGGAAAACTCCATTGACAACAAAATGATGCAGAAGGAAGATTTGCAGAGAACGCAAATTAGATTGGTATCACAACCAAAAAAAAAACAAATAACAAAAATAAAAATAAATAATAATAATAATAGTTATATATATATATATATATATATATAATGATGACCTTATCATAAAAGCCTACAGGTAAGTTACTGGAAAATATTCAATAGGTATAAGTTTTCACAATTTTGAATCAAGGCATTAAAGAATACATTATTAGAAAAATATGTTATCTTCTATGCTTTGCATTCTATTTGAAAATATAGAAAAGAATAAATGTTTTTATAAAAAGAACTTCAAGGATTCAAATGCCACCAAAACTTCCCTATGAATTTTCCTTACATACACTTGAAACAAATTAAGCATGTACACTCATTACTCCCACAAGTTACACCTCTGATAAGTTATGACGCTGCTAACTATAACCTCAACTAACTTACAATCGCCGTTAACTTCTAAGCAATGGTTATAATGGAAGCCAAGGGGCCGGAATCGTCGTTATACTCCTCAACCACCGTTCAAGGCTCATCTCAATTCAAACGGAGCTTTGTTTCCATCCCAACTGAACAAAACGGTGCGAGGTAGATGGAGGTGCAATCAACCTGAAGTTACCAAGCCTTCTATTAACCCTTCAAGGCCGACGAGCTTTTCTAGCCTGTGAGAATCCACAAATGTTCTAGATCATGCAAAATGACATCTACGTAGTGGATACATTTTAGCACGAACCCATTTCACGGATATCACTCTAGCTCGCCGATGCTTGCACCGACAGCCGTGGCAATGGTCTCAACAAATGCCCATCATCCTCCACCTCTAAGTCATGGTCTTATTTTTTTTCCACTGGCACAATATTTGGCAATAACTTATGGGAAACGGTGGACGATCGAATCCACGGTCATAGGTCCGAGGACGGATCCACGACCGTGCATCCGGAGATTTGGGCGAAAGAAATGTAAGCACGGAAGCTGAAGAGTAGGCGACGGAGTTGGGCAGTGCCACATGGATTCCAACGCCCCAGCAAAAATGGTAGGCCATGATTGACAAGAATACATAGAAGCAAGCGGAGCAACGCCACGCTCGAGCTGGCGATCATGTGGACACTGGCGTCGAAAGACCAACCTCTTGGCGAATGAATATGCCGATCAGTTGCGGACGCGCTCGAATACGCCAAAGCGCCTGCAAACAACCCACAACGCTGCTGCTGGCTGGTGCTGGTGCTGCTGCAGGCGTGGCGAGATCCCGGGTCCACGGGGCGCGGGCGCTGGCGTCACGGAGCAGCCCATTCTAGTTACAAAACAAAAGCCGAAAGCCCACTCATGATTTCTATCTTTTCCAAAAGCCAGGAAACAGACGGAATCAATGCTCAAAGACAGGGTTCGCTGGATCTGTCGATATGATGCCCCTGGCGACTTTTTGCCACATGAAAGCCCACACCAGGAATGCTACCCATAATTAGCATGCGCCAGTCTAGCGTTGTGGTCGAGGCGTGTTCCGAGATTCTGCTCCTCTCCTTCTACTAGATTAGATAAAAACCCCTTTTAATCCAATCCGGGATCAAGTGCTGGTGTTTTCCGTATGATGACAGTTTTATCCTTTTCCTTTTTCTTCCTCCGCTAACGTGTTCGGAACGGTTGCTTCACCTTGGCAATGATGGGTTTGATTCCTAACCTTGCTCATTCTACTCGGCTTCGTGTAATTCTTAGGGCCGCTTTAGACTACGGTGGAGAACTTTTCTCGGGTAAAAAATTCTAGGGAAATGGAGCAATATGATTGGAGTAAAATTTGTTCTTCACCAGATTGGGTTTAGGGCCGCTTCACACTATGCCCAAGTCGAGTGACCGTCCGTCAAAATGAGTGGCCAAAGTATGGCGAGTGGCCAAACTTTTTGGTCAAAAAAATACATTAAATAATGTAGATTGAAGGTTTGGTTGGTCGTGGTGTGAAGCTCCAAAGGCCAAGTCCAAAGTCCAAACCCCATATCATTACGCCAAAAAAAATCAGCCCAGAAAAATAAGCCAATCAAAATCAACAAAAACAAAATTAGCCAGAAAATTTGGCCTCTTTCATCTAATGGTCCAGATCTTGTCAGTTTTTTATTATTTTATTAAAACTTCGACGAACTCTTGATTGTAGTTTGGATCCGCTTTAATAGGCGACCGAAGTTTTGCTTGAGAGGTCGTCGCTTTGGCGCCAAAAAAGCCCAAAAATGCTGCCATGTAGGACGACGGCCTTTGGAGTTGGGCACAAGTGTGAAGGCCCAAAGTTTGGACTTTGGACATTCAAGCAATCTCATTGGTGGAAATCAACGACCACTCGACTTGGCCACCAAGTGTGAAGCGACCCTTAGACTACGGCCAAGACTTGTCGAGCGGAGAACTTCTAGCGTGGATAAAAACATGACATGGCCTACTCTGCGGCACCACTTTTTATGACAGTCTTCTCTGGTGGTTTAGTTTCTTGTCCGTCCTCAATTCCCCAGACAAAAAATTAAACCACCGGAGAAGAGCAACTCCCACCGGTTTTCTCACATAAGCATGTCTTGGCCAAAACCTCTTGATTGAGCGGTGCACTTCTCCACTGTAGTCTAAAGCTGCCCTTTGTTGATTCCCAAATGTGCAACCCTCCCTATGGTTGCTTTATTCCTATCACACTCTACCCTACTTGGTGGTCACTTTTGTAAATATAACTTATTCACATTGGGGAAACTTGGTAAATATTTGGGTCAAAGCCATTGCCCGTTTCAACTCCAATTGGGTTTTTTTGAGGCGGTGTGAGGAGACAAGGGGATAAGGTGGTTTGGGTTAGAGAGTTCCACTCGGATCCTCTCTTGTCCTCTTCACTGCTAGCTCTAGCGCATTTGTGTTAGCTTTCTTTTTGCAATTAAATTTCGGTCTAATTTGTGGCCAAAAAAAGAGAATATAGAATGTTTGAAATTTCAAAAGATTTTGTCTAAGTGATATCCATGTAATACCAATGTGATACCTGTGTAGTGCCTATGTGATACACAATGTGATGAATGTTTGTGTCAGGCAAAAACAAGTATTTGAACCTTAGGTGCTGAAAGTGACTAGCACGTACGGCATTGGATATGCTATTTTTTCTTGGTTGTCACAATTTACTCTTATAAATGGAATTTTGTTTTAAATGTAGGATGTGTTGATGGTTGAAGGATGATTTCTAAATGTATCTTTATTATTTTTACAATTTTCAAACATTGATGGAAAGCATCATTTTCCTCAATTCGACTACCAAAAATATGACTAAATCAATGCTTTATAAAATTGATATTTAGTGAGGTGGAAATTTTTTCATGAGCTTTTAATTGAATAGAATGGATTCTCTACTAGAATTCAAAGGAGTAAATAATATATGCAAAGGAGTCGATTTTGTCATTTCAATTTTGGAAAGTTAAAAATGAATAATAAAATCAAATTAGCATATTATTAACCCCTATACATGTTTGGTTTGTTTCTTATTAAAAAAAAGACTTCAAAATTGTTTATTACAGTAATGAAGTGAACAATTTTTTTCCATCTCCAATAGTAAGTTTGTCATCCAAACTATTAGAATCATATGCTAAAAACATTTTAAAATATTTAAGTGCATGGATTGGAAGATAATTGTGTTTGAAGTGGAAAATATAAAAGGGAGAACAACAAGATTTCTTGTTGTGAAATTTTGAATTTTAAATATCACTTAAACATTAATAAAAATAATCAAATATGAATAACTATGTCTTCTAAATGTTAGTACCGATTGATGTTTAAATATTTAAAATACACAAAAAATTACATAAAAGTATATAAAATATGTTAATCATGTTTCATGTGTTAGATTTTAATGTTTCAATGAGTTAATTTCATGTTATAATAATATACATAATCTACTCAACATTAAGATGCAATGGAATATACTAACATGCCTGTTTTTTTGTCAATATATATAATTAAAATCTTACATTTTAATAGATATATCATAAATATATATATTGGGGTCCACAGTTAGTATTTTTTTGAAAAGCACTGGAAAGTAGAACTTGCATCAAAACATTGCTAGGGAAAGGCAGTTGAGCAACTAAGAAATTAATAAAAGGTTGCACTTTTCCTTTCACATTCTTGATTTCCTCTAGCAAGCTCAAGTGGTTGGTATACATCATAGTTGAATCTAAAGTATATTTATCGCATGAAAATATGCAATTTTTATTAATTAGAGAAGTTTAGTTGGTACTTGAATGTGCAATTTGATAGTTGCATTTGCAACTTCATAGCATCTATGATTTGAAGCTTGATCCAAAACAAATAATGTTTTTCAATCAAAGTTGCTTACAAAACTAGCTCAAAACTCATCTCACAAGAATTGGTAATTAACCCCTGTAGGCCCAAGGCATTTTCACTTCAAAAACACCAAAAACACTTCAAAACTGCTTGTACTAGTGCAATGAGTAAAGAGGGAAACAATTTTTTTTTATTTCTACGTCTATCCGTAGGATCTCAATTCAAACTTTCTAAGTAACATCCTCACAAAATTCATACACTTGGACCGCACGGATTGAAAGATTGAAGTGTTTGAAGTAGAGAAATTTGTTCATTTTCTTCCTTGGGTTGAGTCAATCAACAGACTTTGACTTATCTTGGTATCATATTTTTGCACTACACAAGGTCTAAACTCATTTCCATCATGTTAAGCATGATGTTATTTCCTTGCATACCATTTTTTAGAGGTAGCAAAGGGGTGTAGCATATTCAAAACAATCGTGCAAGTAGTAGAGGTTCAAAAGTTGTCAATTCACGTTATATTTTATTGTGAACTAAAAATGTTTTAGAATGAGAATACAAATGGTCAATAAGAAGCTTTAGACCACATCTTGTAGTAGAATAAATAAAATGTAAAAATATGAAGATCTCTAAGTTTTATGTGGAAAAGAAGATGTTTTTTTTGGTACCTTATCCGACAATGTGTGAAAATGTTTAACATAGGTTAATGTGCTATTTTTTACTTTTAATTTTTTTTTTGAAAACATGAAAGGAAATAATATTACATGCTATTTTTGTAAATCTTACATTCGTTATAGTGTTGTAGTAAAAGTTTTTGGAATTTGTCGACGTGCCCGCTCTTCCCATTTAAAATTCAAAATTCTATAACTATTTCATTAAATGTCCAATTTAGAAAACAATTGTACTCACACAAAGCTTTTAGTAATACCCATGTACAATATAAATTTGAAAGAGGAATGTTATAAATTGACACCATAGGAACTTGCCTAAACCTTCAAGGGTCCCTGGAGGAAACTCTTGGGCCTTTGGAGGTTAAACAACAAATGTTACCTAAATGTAGCCTTGATTCCACAACCCAATGCTCACAATCCAAACCTCACATCACCCATCAAACTATAGATGCACTGCAACCTCCCAAAAACCCTTCTTGTTCAACGCAACTACAATAAAGATGAATCCAAGGTTGAAACATAGCAACGATCAATACCAAATTTGCATCACGTTGTCGGTTTATTTAGAGATAGCATGGCCGTTGGAATCATAGCTTTGTCAATTTCATCATCTGGAATGTATTGCAAAATTTCTAGATGTGAGAAAAATACATTGAGTCTGTAAAAAATGTAAGCAGAGAATTGTACACAAAACAAACAAATATAATTATCATCAAATGAAGCCTTCCATATCACACATCTTGATTTTTTCACCTGTACATGACAAAAGTCAAAAGGCGGGCTTTTGCAAATCTTGGGCACGTTCTCATGGTTGCAATTCGTATTTAAGATTCTTGAAATTATGTATAAAGATGCAATAAGACAAGACTACGTCATGGAAATATATTTTTAATTTTCATCAGACCTATGACAAGAAGCCATGCCATCTTAACCCTTTAAGGCCGATATGGTATTCCAGCTGGAGAAAATCTACAATTGTTCTACACTACGCAAATTGGCATCTACACACTGGGTATATTTTAGCACAAAAATCTACGATTCCACTTCATAAAAATCACAATAATTTGTTGATGCTTGCACGGGTTGTTGTGGCAATGGTCTCAATAGATGCCCATCTTCCTCCACCTTTAAGTCATGGTGTATTTTTCATTCAAGGTGGTCTGAAGCGCTTGCTACAAAGGTTCTTGTGCCAAAACCATCCATATATGGTCGTTAAGCCTTAAAGGATAGTGAGAAATTTCTTGAGTGCAACTCCAAAAACTTTTGCTAGGACACTCTATTGAATGCAAGATTTTCAATACTAGGAAGTAATATTATTTCCTTTTATGTTGTCAATAAAAAAAATTGTCGTTAATTAAAAATAGTATATCAACCCAAATCAAACATTTTCACACATTGTCGGGCAAGGTACCAATAAAACTTCTTCTTCTCTATATAAAACTTAGAGATCATCATATTTTACACTTTTCCTTTTTTTCACAATATTATGTGGTGTAAACCTCTTTATTGACCATTTGGATTATCATTATAAACATATGGAGTTCACAAAATAATAAAACGTGAATTGACAATTTTTGAACCCTTTGACTTCACTTGGTGTCAAAGTTTTGCACTACACAAGGTCTAAATCCATTACCATTGTGTTGAGCATGGTATTAGTTCCTTATATCCCAAATTTTAGAGGTATCGAAGGTGTGTAGCATATTCAAAACAATTGTGCAAGGAGTGGAGGTTCAAAATTTCCAATTTAACCCCTAAATTTCCAAGAGTCCCCTCGTGGACTCTAGAAGGTTTGGGTAGGTTCCTATGGTCTAATTTTATGACAAATTTCTTTGATATTTTTAATGTGTATGGACATCACTAAAAGTTTTGTTTGAGTCCACTTTTTTCCTTAATCCGACATTTTATGAAAATGTTATATGGTTTTGAAGTTCAAATGGGGAGAGCAGGCACGTCGGGCAACTCCAAAACTTTTGTCAGGACACTCTATTGAATTTGAGATTTTCAATACTAGCTAATAATATTATTTCCTTTCATATTGTCAAAAAAATCTCTTGTCTTTAGTGGAAAAAAACATATAAATCCAATTCAAACATTTTCACACATTATTGCACATTGTCGGGCAAGGTACCCAAAAAACTTCTTCTTTTTCGCATAAAACTTTGAGATCATCATATTTTTACTTTTTACTTTTTGCGCAACATTATGTGGTATAAACCTTCTTATTGACCATTCGGATTCTCATTCTATAACATACAAAGTTCACAAAAAATTATAATACAAATTGACAATTTTTGAACCTCCACTCCTTCCACAAATTTTTTGAATATGCTACATCCTTTTTCTACCTCTAAAAATTGGAGTACAAGGAGCAAATATCATGTTTAACATGATGGAAATGAATTTGGACCTTGTGTAGTGCAAAAATTTGACACCAAGTGAAGTCAAAGTACGGTTGATCCATGAAATGCAGGGAAGAAAATGGACCTTTTTGGCTACTTCAAACACTATAATATTGCAATCCGTGCGGTCAAACTTCAAGAATTTTTTCGAGTAAGTTACTTAATAAGTCTTAATTGAGATCCTACGGTTAAAACTAGAAGTAAGAGTTTTTTTTTGGTCCTTTCTCATTACACTAAAACAAGCAATTTTGATGTGTTTTTGATGTGAAGTTGTCAAAGAAATTTAGGGGCTAAGTTATATTTTTGGTGAACTTAATGTGTTCTAGATTGATCATCCAAATGGTCAATAAGAAGGTTTACACCACATAATGTTGTGGAGGAAACAAAAAGTAAGAAATGAAGGTATCTTAGTTTTATGTAGAAAGGAAGAAGTTTTTTGGTACCTTGCCCAACAATGTGTGACAATGTGTGAAAATGTTTGACTTGGATTAGTATGCTTTTTTTCACTAAAGAAAATAACTTTTATTGGCAATACAAAAGGAAATAATATCACTTGCTAGTATAGAAAATTGCGCATTCAATAGAGTGTCCTAGCAAAACTTTTGGAATTGCTCAACGTGCTTGTTCTCCTTGTTTGAAATTCAAAACCCTCTAATTATTTCATAAAATGTCAGAGTTAGGAAAAACTGTACTCCTACTAAAGTTTTAGTAATGCCCATCTACAGTAAAAATTTCAAAGAAGAATGTTGTAAATTGACACCATATGAACCGTACCAAACTTTCAAAAAGCCCATTTTTGACACTTGGTCCTTTAATGGTTAATGAAGGAATAACTGTAGCATAAATCTTTGTTTTACAATGTGAATAAATAATTGAATCCCTTTCTAATTGGACTCATAAAACTATCTATTTGCTCCTCATGTAGTTACAAAGTGTAGTATGTATCCTTACAAAGAGTAAGGATGAACTAAACATTATCAAATCAATATGATGAACACATTAACTCATTAAGCAAATAAATGTTATTGATGCAAGGAGTCACAATTCTTAACACACAAGAATGAGATAAGAAAGAAAGACAAAACCATTTTTAGATTATACATGAACATATAATTCAATAACATAGATCTAGTTATAAAATAAACAAATAAAAAATTCCACAAGTTAATAATATAGTTAGACTAACAAGAGGTATCACGCCAAAACAATCATTCAAAAAAAGAAAATATTGATATTTTATTCATTGACTGTGAATTTGCTTTTCTAATAGATGCAAATGCCAATCCAAGATTGCAAGTGACCCTATCTCGGCATTTATCTTAAAACCATTTAAACATATAACAAATATTATACAATCGAGATGGTTGAATCAAAAGAATAAAATTTTCTTAAATAAAGATAATTTTTTAAAATCTTAAGTGTACATATATTATAATTGCACTTTCTTACAAGTGCTAAAACATAAAAAATCAAACTTAAACTCTCTTCTTCCTCTACTCCACTTACAAGGACTTTGAAAGTTTTTTTTTGGTTGTTAACCCCTAAAGGACCAGAGTCTCCTTCGGGGGGATTTCACATTTTGGGCAGGTTCCTAAAATTCGAAAAAAAATCCTTTTTTTTAAAAACTTTTATTGTAGATCGGCCCTGATAAGAGCTTCGTGGAGGTATTTTTAATTTTTTTTTTGGATTTACGGTTTGAAAGTTAGTACCACCTATTGTCAAAAATGGGGAGGATGGGCAGCCTGGGCACCCCTGGGAACCAATGAAACACAAGTGTGAAAGAGGGGCAGTAAGTAGGGGCACAAAGGGTGGAGAAAGGGTGGGGCAACCCAAATCAAGGAGAGGGATAGTGGAAGGGAAGACCCTACAAATTCCAAGAAAAGGGATAAATAGATTTTTTTTTTAAATAGCAAAAAGTGGTGCATGGCAGGGGCTGCGGATACTGAAAGAGATGGCACGTGTGAAAAAAAAATTTAAAAAAATTTAAAAAAAATAAAAAATGCCGCCTTGCAATGGCGGGCCACCCCCGCGGAGCTGCGTGGGTCCCGCACATGGGAGTGGGTGAATGACGTGGCCCTTCATTTCTTGAAGGGTCCCCATTTTGAAGCCCTGCCCTCACCTATAATATTTGAATAATTCAATAAACTCATTAAAATTAGAGATTTAACCCGTTTTAGAAAAAATAAATCTAAAATAAGTAAAAAATTAAACTCCACATTTCAACCGTACGGATTTCTAAATTTGTAAATTCATATTTAGCAAATAATTTCTCACTTCATTTGTAGTCATTTGCATTGTTTTATACCCCCTTTCACTAAAGTATTTATTTGAGCATGATGTTCCCCTCGAAATGACCTCAAATTTTGCACACACTTAGCTAACAACATATTCTTTACATTGGTAATGGTTTCCAACACAATGTACTGTAAATACTAGAAGATATGCTTAGTCAAAGTGAGCTGACTTTGTCGGGCATGAGGGAAAAACAACTACTACTTGCACTTCAAACACTATAATCTTCACATCCGTGCGGTGGATTGCAACTAAAATTTTACAGGATTATTATACATGAGTCTAGTTTTAGATCTTACGGTTAAAAGTTGAGAATTCTTCTAAAAAATGTGATTATTGCGGCCATGTTTGACTATGGCAGTTTTGGACTAGTTTTGGACAGAAATTGTCAAGGAACTTTAGGGGTTAAAGACAAAACTCCTCAAGCTTGCAAAAGTTGGTTGAAGCAAAAACATTGTGCCCTACGCACAAACGTTGAAACGTGAAGTAGACAATGCATCACATCGAAGAAGGCAAAAAAAAACGTCCAATTAACAATCAACGAGTGGATCTAGGAATTAATTGTTGTTCTAATGTGGAACAATGTGCCAATGTCCGAGAGAATAATCGTCAGGTTCCAGATTTGTCGTTAACACGTTGTGTCGTTGATAGTGTGGCTAGCAGTATTTGTCATGTGTTTCAGCAAATGAACATTCAATGTGGCACCTGTTGCGCATTGTATTGGTTTGACAAGCGCATCACCGGAAGAGGTTCAACAAAAGCCAATCCACTTTTTAGTATGTGTTGTGATCATGGAAAATTTGAGCTTCCTCCACTAACGGCGCCTTCTATTAGATAAATCGACAAAGGTACAATATGTCCACATCAAACGAGGTTAGCGTAATTATGGTCGGTGATGATTATGATAGTAGCATGTCAGACGGGACATTGTTGTTAAGAGGGTCAGTGGGTCTCTTCAATAAATCTCAGCTTTGCACTTTGCATATTAGCCACTGCATTATGTGATAGTCTTTTGCAACGAGCATCAAGTATGTTCTCTGAACATTCCATTGAGAGACTTTGAATTTGAAGGTTTGCAAATTGTGGAGGTGGATCCAAATGCTATCATAAGCAAGGGCGGATTGGGGAGGATTATAGTGATCACTATAAGAAACCCGTGTTTTTTGTGATGTCACCTGAAATCGTAGACGTTCCGCTGGACATTAACATTTTGAAAAGTGACATCTAAAAAAACATCAGAATTAACAGGACATTGTAAAAAACATGGAGATGTTAGTTGGCAAACGTGGGCATGTTAGCTCCCAAACTTGGGGATGTTAGCTACCAAACAGGGGGATGTTAGCAAGGACACGCGTAAATGTTGGCACAAATGTTAAGGTAAACATTGTCTATGTTGAGTGCAATTTTTGCCATGTTTTTGCATGTTTCGGTTGATCCAATTTTAGGTGATGTTTTCATGGACATCATCCCTATTTTTTTAGACATTTTTTTGCGTTTTTTGGAACATCACAAAAAACACAGGTTTCTTATAGTGGATGCAGATACATCTTTATGTGTACATGCTTCACCCGTATAATCGCCACTACCACATATTCTATGCAAGCCATTAGCGGTACATGGTGGATGCATGGACGTGTGTTGAACAAAACTGCTTAAATTTTATTAGGGACAATCATGTGATTAACACAGCCCGGCGGCTATTTGGATTTCCAATGCACAATGAATCTGAAGAAATCCAACATTTGCAACTTCATCTATCCGATTAACAACAAGTGACCAATAATGCGTACGAGAATCTTATAGACATTCTTAACACAATACGAGATTACATGACAGCTCTAACATAATGGTTTGAGGCAAATCGAACAATTCTACTTGACAAGGTGATTTCTTAAGAGGACTTTCCTTCTTGCTTTTCATCGTAGCCCGAGAAGAACAATTCAAAAGTAAAGATTTGCAATAGGGCATATCTACTTTGACAGTCCTTTGGTACACAAGAATACTTTCTCCAAACACTTGACAGTGGTTAAAGGCGTGACATCATTTCTAGACCTGCGTACTTTTGAAGGCGTTGTCTTTAACACTTTCAACATTGCATGTATTGCGCGTGGACTTTACAATAATGATGAAGAGTATGAACAATGTCTCTATTAAGCTGCAGTGATGCTATCAAGCGCTCAACTCAATTTTCTTTTTGTAATTATCTTGATGCATGGACAACCAACAAACCCATGCCAACTACGGGAGCAATTTTGTGAAAGTATATCACATGATTGCATGCATTAGTTACAAAAAAATGGTGTGGAACAACCATTACAGGAGCAGATTTAGAGTCTTGCATTGAACATATTTGCTCAAATGCTTGCAATATGTAGAAGCTGCTAAACAATTTTATTTGTCACAACTTGGATTCTTGATGAAAGAATTGCAAGAAAATCTTTCTATTTTGAAGCAACACAAGAACAATGTCGCACAATTGACGTAAGAGGTTCAACTGCAAATTGAAACGTTAAACAAGCAGTGGAAAATTTACAACAGAGTCATGCAATCAAGCATACTTGCCATCTTAGACAAGATTTATTTTGTCAATGGACTATGTGTACTAAAAAGACGTATTGAAAAATCTCATGAATTCCATGCGTGCGCAAAATGAGATTGCGTTGGCACTTGCTTCGTCCGGATTTGCCGCATACTGGCTCACGTAGGCAGTACCGTTTATTTGAGGTATAAAATTCCAATTGAGTTAGACTTGAATTTTGTGTGCAACATTTGTAGGCTAAGTGATTTGTTGAAGTTAATAAGGTGTTAGGGACACAAGCTAGAAGAATACTTGACAAGAACTAGAACCCTAAAGAACTAGAAGAAGGAAAACTGATATGAATTTGAACTGATATGAACTTGGATTAACAAGATGAGTATACAAAACAACAAGAGGGATGGGCGATGGCTCCACGAGACGCTTTGTTGAAACTGAAGGACTCTTCAGCCTCAATTCCCACATACAACCTAATCTAAAGTAAAAGGGTTTCTAAAGTAAAAGCAAGTTCTAAAGTAAAACCAAGGTAGAAGGATTTCTAAAAGTTAAAGCCTAATTTAAAGTAAAAGGAACTAGAAGGTTCCCTAAACACTACCTCCCTCTCAAGCGACGAGTTCCAAGAGGAGCCCTAGGCTTCTCCAGATAAAGTCGATGAAACTTCTATACCAAATCAGACACGTTTGCAAGGTTCTCAGCTCATTCCCACGTTCGTTTGTTGATATCATAACTGGTATAGTGTACCAAATACTCCAACTTGCTCCACCTTCGTCGCGAGTCTAGTATTTTTTCCACATCATATTCTTCGTGATTCTCAACCTCAATACTAGGCGGTGGCTGTTGTACTCTTTCTGGTAAGGATGACTCTTGATAAGGTTCTAGACACGAAAGATTGGATGTACCTTCATGGAAGTTGGCAGCTCAAGACGAAGTGCCACTGGTTTGATTTGCTTCTGGATGACAAATGGTCCCAATCTCTGATAGTCCAACTTGTCACAAGACTGTTGGTCTTGATATTCCATTGAAGAAGCCATACTTTATCTCCAACTTGAAAAACATGTGCTTGGTTGCAAAATTTGTCCGGAGATGTCTTGCAAGACTCTTAGGGGGCTTGCAGTTGAAGCTTCGGAACATCTTGAATTTGCGAAAGTTGCCGTGCAAAGTCATCCGTTGCCGGGTTACTAGTTGCCGGTGAATTCAACAGATCAAGCTTCGGTTGATAACCATAATCGGAAGAAAATGGCATTTGCTGATTTAAAGCATGAAGAGTATTGTTGCAATCAAACTTTGTTAGCGGCAAGTATGTCATCCAATTGTCTTGCTAGTAGTTGATACTACATTGGAAATACTCCTCAAGAACTTCATTAACCCATTATGTTTGACGGTCACTTTGAGGATGGAAAGCTGAAGAGAGGTTGATATCCACTTTCAATATCTAAAAAAGAGATCTCCAAAACTTTGATACAAATTGGGTTCCCCAATCAGATAAGATACAGTCTGGTAGACCATGATACCAGTACACATTATCAAGAAATAATCTTTCCGTGTCTTCACTTGACGAAGATTTCTTGCAAGGGACAAAGTGCGCCATCTATGTAAACTGATCCACGGCAACAAAAATGCTATAAAATGAGTTTGATGACGGAAAATTTGTAATGAAGTCCATACATACCGAAGACCATGATCGGCGTGGAATTGGCAATGGCTGTAAGAGATTGTAATGGCAATGCCGAGGATTCTTGAAGCTTGAACAAATGACACAAGAGGTAACAAAAATTCTTGAGATCCTTCTACATTTTGGGCCACCAAAAATCTCTAGAAAGAAGTTCCAAAGTCTTGTTGTATTTAAAATGACCCGCAATTGGGAAGTCATGGCAAGATTGAAGAACTTGAAGCCGTGTCTGACCTTCATGAATGAATAAATGTTCTTCAAAGTATAACAAATTTTCCTCCACCTTAAATTTGTCGTCTTTACCAAGTTGATGCTTGATGTCGAAGGCCACATGATCCTCAATGGTTGCGATGCGCACTTGGTCAAGGAAGTCATCATCAATAGGTGTTGGTATAATAGTAGCGCAAAGGTGAAATAATTTTGGCTTCAACAAAGTTATGCACGGTCGATCAAACGTTGCCTCTCCAGCCTTGGACGTAAGATACGATCTGCTCAATAGAGCATTAGATGGTCCTTGTTGCTTCCCGGGTCGATAAGTGATAATAAAATCAAACCGGGATAGCGACATATTCCATCGAGCTTGGCGCTGATTCAAAACACGAGATGACATGAAGTACTCCAAATTCTTCTGATCTATATATACAGTCACTGGATGCCCAACTCCTTCAAGGAAATGACGCCACTTTTGAAAAGACTCTACAATAGCAAGAAGTTCCTTATTGTGAAACTTACATTTAATCTCGGCAGTTAAAAACATACGAGAGTAAAATGTAAATGAATGAAACTTCTCGTCCTCTCCCATCTGTGAAAGTACAGCTTCTAAAGAAAAATCCGAGGCATCAGTCTCCAAATTGAATGTCTTTGTAAAATTTGGATGCACCAAGATTGGTGTGGTTGTAAATGTTGTCTTAAGATCTTGAAATGCCTTCTCTGTTGACAGCCCCCAATCAAGTTTGTCTTTGCATGTCAATCGTGTAAGTGGAGTAGCTACTAGTGAATAATTCTTGATGAAAATTCGATAGAAGTTAGCAAAGCCAAGAAAACGTTGTGCGTCTCAAACTGTCTTTGGAACTTCCCAAAACACTATAGCTTCTACCTTCTTTGGGTCCATCTTCAAGCCTTCCATAGTTGAAATGAATCCCAAAAACTCCATCTCGGTTTAGTGAAATAAACACTTCCCTGGCTTTGGCGTAGAGTCCTCGCTCGCGTAATTTTTTAAGCACCAAACGAATGTGATTCTCATGATCTTCTTTATTCTTGGAAAATATGAGAATATCATGTAAATAGATGACAACAGAGTTGTTAAGGTGCTTAAGAAAAATATCATTGATCATGTGCTGAAAAACTGCTCGCGCATTTGTAAGGCCAAAAGGCACGACATTGTACTCAAAATGGCCATATCTTATACGAAAGTTATCTTTCATTTGTCTCCTTCCTTGATTTGTACGAGGTTATAAGCTCCACATAGGTCAATCTTGGTAAAGACCTTTGCACTCCCAAGTTGTTCCAAAAGTCCAACGATCAAGGATATTCCAAAGGCAAGGGGAAAGTCATCTTTCGCAACTTCTAGTCTACAGATGGATTGTTTTATCTAACCAGGAGAGACCAAGAATAACAGGGTTGATGGGGTTCTAATGACATTGAAGATAATTTGGCTACTATGGCCTTTAAATGTCACTTCTAAAGGCATTTTTACATGGATAATACTGCCCGAGGACAAAGGTCGTCCATCTATTACTTCTACATAGACGGGTTGAGATTTTTGGACTAGAGGGAATTTGTGACTCTTGACAAATTCTACATCTAGAAAATAAGCAGATGCACTTGAATCTAACAAAGGAGTGGTTTTAAGTTAGTGATGACCAAAAGACAAGGGAATGATAAAACAAGGTGCATGTTGAGCGGAAAGAGAGGAACCAAAATGTTGTTGTGAAACTTAACTATCCAGTCGCACGGTTTCTATTGTGGTTGGGCTTCTTCGTTTTCCTCGACTATGGCAGCTTTGGTCTTGATGATACTTTGATTTGGCCTTTTCGGGCAATTAGGGACTCTGTGATCTCCTTCGCCGCAGTATAAGCATAGTCTTTCCTCGATATGATGCTTCTTCACTTTGGACTAAGATGTTTGATACATATTGCGTCAATTTTCATATCTGCAACCTCGAGATGACAACTCAGACTGCTCGTTAACATAGATGAGGTCATTCGGCCCTTGATGGAATCCATGAGCTCTGATCCTGGTAACGTTGGAAGAGTCGATTGTCGCACTTGACCGCTTGACTAATTGCCTCATTGAGCGTTTGCGGATCAGGGAGTGACAACAACAAATCCTTCACAGTATCCTTCAAAGCCCTAATAGAATTGGCTCATAAGTGCTGCTTCATCCGAGTAGATGTCGCGCACAAGTTGTCAAAAATCTGAGGCGTAGGATAATGGAGAACGTGTCCCTTGCCATAGAGACCGAATCTTTGTTGTTGCCCAACGAGCCTAGTCATGTTCTCCAAATGCTTTCGCAAAGGCCTCCAAAAAAGTATGAAAGTTGTTCAAGATGGGTGAACCTTTTCCAAATAAAAGAACTAACCAGGATAAAGTTTGTCTCGTAAACATCGTCTTAATCAATTTGACACGTGATTATTTTGTTGGGTAGCGCTCTGTCTGAAAGGCGATTATCAGTCGAATTTGATTGACAAACCCTCGAAACTTGGATTGCGTGCCATCAAATTTCTCAAGCAGGCTTACACGAGGTTCCTTTCCTTGTGGTGGTGGATCTTGTCAAATCACAGGTTGGCAGGAAATTGATGTTGTTGAAGGCTACCAATGACTTCTTCAATCGTTGTGGTCCGGACCGATAATGTGTTGGTGGCATTAAAGATAGCCTCTAGCTTAGCCTCGGCGGATTTAGGCATAATAAAGTCCTCAATTCGAGCCATACTAAAAGGCTGAAATATTTGAAAGTAAAATCTTGGCTTAATGGGGGATATATTGCAACCTTTAAACCTTCAAGCCTTCAGGCAGAGGGGTTGTCTGCTGCTCTCACAAGAAGAATAAGAGTCAAACGTTGTGACAAAATGCGATATCAGACTAGAGGGGGTCAATTGCAACCTCTAAAATTGCTAGTACACCTTCAAAAAAGAAGAGGTAAACCGCAACCTCAAGAAGGGCCCTAGCTCTCATACTCAAGTGGCGTTAGTCTCAACAAACTGTCAGGGACACAAGATACAAGAATACTTAATAAGAATTAGAACCCTAAAAGAACTAGAAGAGGAAAAGCTGATATGAACTTGGATTAACAAGTTGAGTACACGAAACAACAAGAGGGGTGAGCAATGGCTCCAGAAGATGCGTTGTTGAGAATGAAGGACTCTTTAGCCTCGATCCCTATATGTAACCTAATCTAAAGTAAAAGGATTTCTAATATAAAACCAAGTTCTAGAGTAAAAGCAAACTAAAAGGATTTCTCAAGTTAAAGCCTAATTTAAAGTATGAGGAACTAGAAGGTTCTACAGGTCATGTCCGTATCATAAGGCTGAAAGACTCACACTTTGGGATGAGTTGCCAATGGTCAACAAGGTTGCTGTTGACCATACCTTTGCAACATATCGGGATAGGATATACCTAATAGAGAAATCACTTTTGTAATGTGTGGCGATTTCAGACAAGTTTTGCACGTTGTTCTAAAGGGCTTGCGACTAGACATTATATTAACATGAATTAAGGAATCTTCCATGAAAAGATTACACGTAAAGCCACATTGAGGTGTCCGCCTTATTTCAAAGTATGCATGCCGCTACAAGGCAAGCAGACCTGGGAACTCGGATGTTTGCAAACTGGCTTTTGATGCTTGAAGAAGGAAAGCATGACATTATTGAGAATTATTATATTTGTTGTTCACCCAATATGGTACTCCCTCAATAGACTATGAAGGGCCTAATTGATGTAATTTACCTCAAAATTGCGAACAATCCTCGCGCAAAATTTTTTTTAGCAATCGCACTATCCTTGCAGCATACAACAAAGACGTGGCAGAAATTATCGTATTTGTGCTTGACATGGTGCTTGGGGCAATTCAACTTCTCCTAAGCGCTCATAGGTGAAGGGTGAAGATGGTGCCAATGTGATCTCATCCAATTTTTTGAACATGTTGGAAGTGAGCGGGTGACCATTGCATAAATCTATGCTAAAAGTTGGTACACCGGTGATCCTTTTGCATAATTTACATCTATCAACCAAACGATGCATTGGCACCAAAATCATTGTTTGCCATTGTTTGGCCCGACTGATTGGAGAGTCCTTACATGTGATTGTATAGGGTGCGTTGCGTTGCATTCATACCACAGGTTACTTTGGTTATTAAGAGCGCCGGACTTCCTTTCCCAATATGTCACAAGTAGTTTCCAATTTGCGTCGTGTATGTCATGACTATCAGCAAGTCACTTGGACAAACGCTTCCAAAAGCTTGTATCTACCTAACCAAGGATGTTTTCTTGCATGAACAACCGTATGTTTTTTTTTGCGTGCATCGGCTTCCAAAAATGTTTTGATGCTTTTGGAAGAAGTACTACGTGGATATGAAAAAATAATGCACAATGTTGTTTACATCGAAGGGCTTTGATAATCACATTTTTTTGTCGGTATGATTCTCCAATTACTCATCAATATTTTGACAAGTTTTACGTTACCGAGGAGTGCCCTTGCCTCATCAAGGACAACAAGTATCTACACTTGTGTGTGAATATATATGTATATATAATTTACTTATTTTATAAAAAAAAATTGTGTGTAATATTTGACTTTGACGTCAACATACTTTGACTCAAGATAAAGACATATTTCTCTAGTGCATAGTGCATAGAATTTATGATGTGAATTCTACCTTGTGCGGTCATTCCATGCTAAGAATCACAAGTAATGGAGTTGATTAGGATAAGAGAATTGGACTTGCAATGTCTAGGGATATAGAAAGTAGCCATTTACTTAGGAAACCAATTTTAAGTTTTAAGATTAAAAAGACTTTGTTGGACTAGAATCTAATTGCTAGATAGAATATTATGCCTTTTTTGTTAGGAGAAATGAATTTTTGAAAAAAGTAAAATCCTTAATTCTATGCGTACTTAAATAAAAACAATGAAGGTTGCCAAAAACTTTCCTTCACTACTATCTGCCTCAAGAAAGTGCTCTATTTAGCTTTTCAGTAGTTCAATTTGGTTCTTTGGAACTATGCCCACCTTCCCTAAAAAATCCTTCATAAGCATAAATTTTCATTAAGTATTGGATTTAGGAACTACTACTACAAAGATATTAGTATTGTTCATCTACACAATTTTTTTCAAAGAGGATCATTATAAAATGACACAACACAAACCTAGGGGACCCTTAAAAAGTCCATTTTGGAACATTTCATCCTTTAGGGATTTTAAAAGATAAAAATACATATTAAACCTCTTAATAATACAAAATTTTATATCATTATTTTATGACATCCAAAATTAACCAAAAAAAAATCTTTTTCAATCTTGAAGGCGCCATATTTAGTTTTAGAGAATTTCAATAAATAAAACTTTAGAAGTGGAGCTCTTTTTTTCAACTAGAGTTTGATTCTAGTTAGTTGTAAAGAATAGAACTTGTAATGGAATAAAAATAATAGTGATTAGACATATCACATTTTCATATCATGGTTATTGAAAAAGGAGATCATATTATTAAGAAAAAACAACTAAAGCTTCTGAAAGCAAATTTTTGAGGGTATGGAAGCCATGTGGAAACATTTTCTCCATTTCCAATACAAAGTGACTTGATGTTTGATATATTATGAAAATCAACACACATCATCACAAAAAATCATATCTTCAATTAACCCCATAAGTTCATTGATAAATTTGTACTTACAATCACTGAAAGCTGCTATTTTCAATAAATTCAACTCAAAATGAAACAAAAAAAAATCTTTGTACATATTTAATCATTGAATCTTGTATTAGGATTGTTTGAGAGTGTGGTAAGAATTTTGGTCATTTTGACTTGCATGGATCAAAAGATTATAGTAGTATTTGAGGTAAGACATAAATTTTTTAAGGTCATACTAAACAACTTCAATAGAATTTGACCACCTTTTGTTGAATATTTTGCATTACAAACCGTGATCTTGTAATTTAAATGAACAAACAGCATGTTAGGTATATGTGCACCAAATTTTAGAAGTAGAAGAGGGTTAGAAGATGTCCCTGAAGACATGTTCTAACTTTTTCCCAAAAAGTAGTAATACACTTACAAGAATTGCATATTGCATGTCTTAATATTTTAGAAACTCAAAATTCTAATTAAAAATGAAAAGATTCCCATTTCCTTTCCAAGATGGAAAAAAACTAAAACAATTGGACTAAAGCTCTAATTTCTATCAAATTTAGCATCAATTGAACTTTTAATGAACTATTTGTTAGATGCTCTTAACGGTTGACACTTAGAAATTAAATATAATTTCATTCAATTCCTTATTTTGTTTTTATCATCTTTATAAACAAACCAAAGACCTGAGGTATATGGAAGCCACAATCACCAAAAACAATCAATAGGAAGTTGAAAGTGACAAATTTTCAAATTTACAAATCCACCATGTGAAATGGGACTTTGAAAGGGGTCAATTTGAACAGGACATGTGGTCTTGCCATGGCAAGGCAAGGTGCTCGGTGAAATTTGATAAAGCTGAGGGTTGGAAGAATTACAAAGTACTAATGAAAAATGAATCATGAAAAACTAATGAAAAATGAATCATGAAAAACTAATGAAAAATGAATCATGAAAAAACAATGAAAATTTTAAAAAGATAAAAATAGTTTGAAAGGAAATGGCTATCTTGAAAAGCGACAAAGGGACTACATGACTAGGAGGTCAATTGTCTCTAATGGGGAGGTCAATTGTCTCTAATGGGGAAGGGTGTCAAGGTCCAAAGTACACACCCCGTGACCAAAGTGGATCCGGGAGTGGTGATCGCAGACTTGGAAGTGAGGTGAGTCTAAGTCATAATGACTTAGTCAAATATTAGTTAGGAGATAGTCACTTCGTGGCTAGAGAGGGTGCTACTGACTAGTAAGTGGCAACTACTAAAAATGATAGCTGCCTTAGTAGCCACCATAAGGGTGCATGTTAAGTGATTAAATGATAACTACCATAAGGATGTTTGCTAAAGGGTTGGTGACCACCATGACAGTGGTTGCTAATAAGTGAGTCATCACCATAAGGGCGATGACTCTAGATTGATGCTGGTTGGGATTGGCCCTATGAGGGGGTCGGTGGGCAGACCTTGACCATTGGGTCAAAAGTGGATTGGGAGTCACCTTGGACAGACTACCAATTAAGGTGAGGGCAACCCTGGAGCTAAGTGAGGACGCACCTTACTTTGGGAAGCCAATGGGACCTTTACACAACCCTGGAGTTCTCTCCTATGGGGAGTGACCACGGGGGTTAAACTTAGTAGTCCTAGAAAGTGTCTAAGGGGGTTTCTTTGCATTGTAATTTAACCAGGTGTTGGATTGTGGTGTTTGTAGGTTTAGAGTGACAATGTAGGAGCAAGGCACCCTGGAGGGAACGGTGAGTTGGCAAGTAACAATTTGGGTTGTAATAGGTTCATGCTCTTAATAGTTGACACTTAGAAATTAAATATAATTTCATTCGATTCCTTATATTGCTTCTATCATCTTTATAAACTAACCAAAGACCTGAGGTATATGGAAGCCACAATGGAGTTTTCCTGAAAGTACTTGGGGTTTAATCCCTGACTGCCACCCCAAAACGCTAATAGGGGTTGTACACCTGAAAGTCCACTTGTTTTTGAGAAACATGGTGGTTTTGTTAACTTTGGGGTTTATTCCATAAATTATGGTCCTTTGTCAGCCAACCAACATGCTACAGGGTTAATCATCTAGGCACAGTCACCGTCCAAACATAGATGCAAGGTGGCATTGGTGACTCCAAATTACTAATTTGGTTTCATTAGCTTGTTCCATGCGCGTGACCCATAAAATATGGAGGGTGAGAATTTTCACCCTGCAAATATTGCCGTATTTAAATCTCACCTTGCTTTGGTGAATAGAGAAAGACACAAGGTCCTTAAAGGATGCTGCATCGGGTCTTTTTGGCTGACACAAGGTAGCCACCTTTTAAAACTCAGACTTTCAGAAAAACTCTAATCACCAAAAACAATCAATAGGAAGTTGAAACTGGCAAATTATCAAATGCTCACAGTGCACAAATGGCTTGAAATTAGAAGATGACTTTTGACTATTTCAAAAGAATTGAGTAGGAGAACAATACAGAGATGGAATATGCATGTGTTCCATTTGATGAAGATATGGAGGGTTGAATGTGCAAGATATGGAGGTTGACTTTTAAACCTTCTTACCTTATAAAATTTTCAAAGAATAAACAAATAAATTATTTTCAATGAATAATGATTTTTTAGTAAAGTGGTTGGAGCCCCTTTATAGGTGGTTTAGACCAGGGCTTCTTTTTTTGTTTCACGATTTTAGCAGTGTGGCAATACAATTTTTTTATTTTATTTTTTAAAAATTTTAAAAAAATAAATAAAAATAAATTATTTTGGCACAAAAAGCAATACAAATTTTTGGAGACCACACATGTGGCAACACAAAGTTTATCCTTAAACCATACAAAATCAAATTTACTCCATAAATATCTTCTTCAGAGAATCCATCTCCTTAAACATAGATTTGTACATCATTTTTGGCGACATGATGGAGTCTGTGTTGTTCACTAGTAGCAATATGGCAATATGGAAACGGCCATCAATGCAATTTTGGCAACATGAAATCATAATTTCCCACTTCTTTGGGAATTTTCCTTTTTTGGGGAAAAAATTCGCCATTTGCCTCCAAATCACAGAAAAAAAGAAAAAAAAGAGCCCTGGTTTGGACAATGAGATTTCCCTTGACATGCCATCAAACCAGGGGATCAAACCAGGGTGTCCGACATCACGAGGGTATCAAACCAGCAACACGAGGGTATCAAACCAGCACCACACGGGTATGCAATTAGAATTGTGCGGGTATCGAGTCGGTCCAAACCCATTATCAAGCGATCCACGAGTATCATCCCGGTATCACGTGGATTAGAAAACAGTATTCCCCGGGTATAACTTCGGGTATCGCGTTAGGAATCGCACCAAATCACTTACGAACAGTGCACATGTCAAAATGCAGCAACCTGAGCTGATCCATGTGCGTGACCGAATCCCGAATTCCGTAATGCCCGATTTCGAGACATGACTTCCTCACAGAGCTCAAAAATCACTGTGCAACTTGTGCAATCCCACGCAATGGTCACAGCTATCACGGCGTAGCCACTTCGAACGCCGCGACACGGCTCCAACGTACTAGCCATGCAAGCTAGCTGGAAGAGTACTCAGCAAACGAACGCCACTCAGGCTACTAGGAAGTCTACGACGTTCCTGGAGCACCTTCAAATTCTCGGGATTCTAGTCCCACATGATCGTGCGCCAGGACCAGCCCATGCTCCACCGCAGCTCAACTGAATCATGCCCAGCTCGACTCGTGAGCCCCTTACCCACCTTCTGCGCTTCTGCCATGAACTGCGTTGATCCATGTGCGCGCGAGCTAGCTAGCTAGGCGATGCGTGCCCGAAGTAGCTGAGATCATTGAGCCTTGTACGCGCAATTCCGACGCGGCAGCGAACGTCTGGCGTGGAAGAACAGAAGCGATAAATCACTGTTGGTCGATCACGATTAGCGAGGGATGATCACAATTAGCGAGTGTTGATCAGGATTAGCGAGGGTTATGAGTTCTGGAAGCGCCAACGGTCAAGGAACGCCCAAGTACTCACCACGTGTTTAGGATCAGGGTTAGCGAGGGTTGATTAGGGTTAGTGAGGGTTGAGAGTTCTAGAAGTGTCCACGGTCATGGGATGCCCAACTACTCACTATGCGTTTAGATGGTGACATGTACATGCATGTTACTAGAATTGCATGGCATGTCTTCTCCCTTTACCTCACTGTCACTTATTAGCATTGGGCAAAGGAGGGCACAAATCCAACCCAGCTCATAACAACTATCACATAATCTACATAACAACTATGGACTTTGGTGGTTTTTGGGCTTTCAAATTCTATATCAATTCCAAATTTTTGAGATTTAATATGAAGAAAGATTCGTTGAGTTTCATTCCTGATTCCACATCTTTCTACATAATTTCTTTTGACATACAATGTCATTTGAGACCCCATTTGGCTTAAGTTAACAGAATTGGGTGTTTCCACCAAGTTAGCACTTAAGTTCTGTTATGAAACCAACACCAACCGCAAACACTGGAGCAAAAGCGGTCCACTGACAATGATGATTAGCAAATTCTAATATTGCTTTAATTTGACAAAGTGTGAGCTTTGGTTTCTGAATCTTTACTTTGCTTCATGTAACAATCTCCTCACAATACCATCAATTATAGCAACATGAAGCTCCTCACAACAAGCCCTAAGTAGGTGAATCAGTGAGTTAGAGCACCCTACGCATTGGTCGGGTTCGTACATAATTAATTCAAAATGGAGAGTGTCCAAATTTTTTGGAAAATATAAAATATTTGTCTAGGGTGATACCATGTAATGCCAAGTTCATACCCTTGTAATATCTAGGCAATACTTATGTAATACCTAGGTGATATCCATTGTGTCCAAACCAGTGTGTTCAAAAAAAAATTTGATACGTACCAGGGTGCCGGAACCAGACCAATGCATATGGTGTTATGGTCAAGGTGAACCAAGTTACAGTGATTGCCAAAACTGAGTACAAAATAGCTTAGTCTATCTTTAGCCATTTATTTCCATTTATTGCATTTGATGCCAAATCAATTGACAGCTCAAGTATACATGCAAGTAAATGATGTGACTACCAAAGTAGAAGTCCAACAATGCAAAATAATTTGAGAAAGATATAGATCAAAGTAAATTAGCTCTAAAACTCAGTTATGCTCAGTCTTGGATTGCGCAATGAATGATACGAATCTGACATGCACAAGTGGTTTCCTGGGTCTGATTTTTGGATGGGCATGTTCTTGGCCTTCACATTTATTATTGTGTCCCTATTCAATGCACATCACACATGCAAATTGAGCAAAATGGTTTCATTGAGGTCTCTCTCTATTGCTAATAGAAAGCAGATAGAAGAAGCTACTCTAGAGAAGTTGAAGAGGGGTGAAAGTACTAGAAATGTTGCTAGAGATTTACAAGTATTCCAAAGTTGGATTGGACAATTTCGTAAGCAACATTTGAATGAGTTGAGTGATGTGAATCGCAGTTTTGGTGGCAGGCCATAGGTATAGAGTGGAGCTGATCGCAGGGCTTGTGTGAGAGAAATCACTATAGGTGGCTTAGAAACTGCACACAAAGTTGGAAATTACTTGAGAGAAAAGCTTCATGTTGGTATGAGTGATAGTATTGTGAGAAGAGTGTTACAAAAAGGAAGTTTGAAATGTAAAGTGAAGCAAAAGAAACCAAAGCTCACACTTCTTTAGATTAAGGGACGATTAGAATTTGCTAGACGTCATTGCCATTGGACTGATGATGATTGGGATTGTGTAGTCTTCTTTGATGAAACAAAGACCAACCAATTTTGCTCTGATGGTTGCAGTTGGTGTTGGTTTCGTGATGGGCAGAGTAGAAGTGCTGGAATGGTGCAATAAACTGTCAGGTTTGGACGTGGGGGAGTGATGATGTGGAGTTGCATGACTCCGAGTGGCCGTGGTATGATGTGTAGGATTGAGGGAATAATGGATCAGTACTTGTATAGAGAAATTTTAGAGGGAGAATTGATTCGTACACTGCATGCATACAATTTAGATTCTGCCAATTTGATTTTTCAACAGGATAATGACCCGAAACATACATCCAAGAGTGTGCACCGTTGGTTGAATTTGTAAGAATTCACTCTTAAGAGTGTGCACCGTTGGTTGAATTTGTAAGAATTCACTCTTTTGAAGTGGCGGGCGCAACCTCCAATCTTGAATCGGATCGAATACTTGTGGGCAACTTTAAAATGTTGATTGAACCAATATGAGAGACCTCCCAAAGGAATGTTAGAATTGTGGGAGCGTGTTGAGGATTGTTGGGCTTCAATTACTTCCAATGGGTGTTAGAACTTGTAGAAGCATGCCTAAGGGCATTGCCGCTGTTATTGCTGCTAAGGGTGGGTGGACAAATTTTTAACTTTGTTCCAGCAAATGTGAGCAAAATTGAGTTTTGGACTAAACTGAACTTTACTTTTTTTTCTTCTGTACATGCATACTTGTGTGTAATAGACCTCAATCCCCATGGAAGTATGACTGATTGCAATTGTAATCCTATGCAATATTAATATGGTTTCATTTTTGGTGCATCCAATTTCCTTACCTTGTTTGTTGAATTTCAATATGCTCTGTTCGTACTCAATTTTGGTAGTCAATGTAATTGCGTTGTGTCCAACTTTAACTTTGGACTTAGCTCTTGATTGATTGCAAATCTAATTAGGCGTGCTAAAATTACGTAATACTCTACTGATTTGTTGTTGTTCAAATATGATCTAATAATGCTAACGGAGTATCATAGAATCAGTTAGGTTGCAAGGCAATTAAAGCGAGTGATTTAGAGCTACTACACTAAAGATGATATTTAGTGTAACCATATTAACTGTTTTGAAAATGTTATAACTTTTTCTTTTTGAAGAAGATTTTTACTGAGAGCGTAACTTTCTGTACGACTTAAAGAGGTGGATCATTGTACATATAATTGGTAAAAATATTCATCAAGAGTAAAAACTTATAGCATTTATAAACAAATTATGTGATTAACACTAAATATCATCTGTAGTGTAGTTAAGCTAGTTCTGGATTTATTTATTTTTCTTGTCACATCTATCTTAATATTTTTGAACTTTTTTATATGTTTTTATATTCTCATTTAGCTAATTAAATTTCATTATTAAAAAAATCTTATTCTATTTTATTTGATTCGATTTAATTCTAGTGCAATGAGTAAGAAGAAAACAAATTGTCTTTCTAGTTTTAACCCTAGGATCTCATTTAACACCTAATAAATAACTTCCTCACAAAATTTCATCAGCTCTGACACATGGATTATAAGATTAGAGTGTTTGAAGTAGAAAGAATGGTTCATTTTCATACTTACGTTGAGTGGATCAGCATACTTTGACTTCACTTGGTGTCAAAGTTTTGCACTATATAAGGTCTAAATTTTATATCATCATGTTGATCATGATATTAACTCCTTGTACACCAACTTTCAAAGGTAAAGAAGGGGTGTAGTACATTCAAAACAATTGTGCAAGGAGTGGAGGTTCAAAAAGTGCAAATTCACGTTTTAATGTTTTGGAAACAAAATGTCTTTCGGAATGATAATCCAAATTGTAAATAATAAGGTATACACCACATCTTGTAATTAAAAAAATATAAAGTGAAAAATATGAAGATCTCAGAGTTTTATGTGAAAAGGAATAAATTTTTATGTTTCTTTGCCCGACAATGTGTGGCAATGTGTGAAAGTCTTTGACTTGGGATAAAATGCATTTTTCCACTAAAGACAAGAAATATTTTTTGACTACATGAAAGGAAATAATATTACTTGCTAGCACCAAAAATTTCAATTGCACTAGAGTGTCATAGCAAAAGTTTTTGGAGTTGCCCGACATGCGGACACTCGATAATTTATTTTTTTAAGATGGCATAACATGTTTTAAAAAAGTCCGATGAGAATAAAAAATTTATTCCTGAAGCACCTCTTCTCTTCTTGCATCTTTGAACAACATTTCAAGAATTGCAAATATAAATTGCAACTGTGGGTAGGTGCCCAATATTTGCAAAAGCCGGCCTTGGGACTTTTTTCATACAGGGGTTAAAGATATCTAGGTTAAAGATATCTAACCTAGGTATACATTGTTGGGCAAGGTACCAAAAAAACTTCTTTGTTTTTAACCCCTAAAAATCCTTGTGTTCTTGGGAGCTCGAAAACCAAAAATTGCCAATTTCTACCACCTTGTTGGAATTGAGGTATGTTCAATGTATTTACTGTTTTTTAGTACTTTCAACCGTAGGATCTTGAACCTAGCTACTATGGAATTTACTATGTCAAATTTGAGCCGTTGGATGTGCACCATTTGTGAGATTATAATGTTCAAAGTTGATGCAAATTTTTTTTTGGGCATTGTTTAAATGACATAGTCTACTTTGTGCAAAGGAAAACCTGATGATTGCTACACCAACCATTTTGCTCATATTTTTTTTCCATGTGGAGAATCATGTTTTGAATGCCTATGCAAAATTTTAGAGACTCATTTGGCTTTTTGGACCTTCATGCAAATTATTTTCCAACAGAAGGTATAAAAACGGTGATTTGGAAAAACATGCATCACGTTTATTGTATTTAATTTAGGAAAAAAATGAACGGTGAGTAGGTACCTCTTTAAGTTTGTGAATTTTGGGAAAAAATATTTTTGAAAAATTATTAAATCTCAAATTTTGACGAATTTTGAAAGAAAAAAATGTAATATTGTGGAAAACTTTGAAACTTGCTGTTGTAATTTTTAAAGGCTGCCCTTGCAGAATTGGTAAAAGGTTCAACATGGGTCACTTGGAAATTTGAATAGAAACTTAGTTATGAACATATTAGCAAAAAAACATTTCAAAAAAATGTTGAAAATAAAAAGTTTATTTCTGCCCGCCCAGAGGTTGAAAACTAAAATTTGAGTAAATAAGCTCAAAAATTGGAATTCGACTTTGCAAATTGTTGCACATACACCTTGTAGTATAGGGAACACCCCGTAAAAATCTTTTGCAAAAATATTAAATTTAACCCCTTGAACTAGGCTTCCCGAAATAGAAAAAAGCCATTTTGGCTTTCAAGGATCTTTACGGGTTAAATAAAACTTAGAGACCTTCATGTTTTTCACTTTTTATTTTTTCTATTACAAGACATGGTGTAAATCTTCTTATGAGTTGTTTGGATTCTCATTCTAAAACATATTTTGTTCCCAAAAAATAAAAGGTGAATTGACACTTTTATAACCTCCACTCTTTGCACAACTTTTTTGTATATGCTACACCTCTTCCCTACCTCTAAAAATTGGAGTGCAAGGATTTAATATCATGCTTAACACGATGGTAAATAATTTAGACCTCTTGTAGTGCAAGACGTTGACACCAAGAGAAGTCAAAGTCTACTGGTCCACTCAATGCAGGGATGAAAATGAATCCTTGTCTCTACTTCAAACACTATAATCTTTCAATCCGTGCGGTCAAAATTTGTGATATCTTGTGAGGACATCACTAAGTAGTTCTTAATTAAGATCCTACAGCTATTGGTTTTCATGAGCAACAACTCAAAGAAAATAATCGGCTTCAACAACTCAAGGAAAATTGGTGGATTTTCAACACTGATCTAATTAAATTAATGTTTTCCTGGGTAGGGAATGTAAAATCTTCTGTTTCATGATTACTTAAAATTAACTAGGAATTTGGAGGAATAACTAGAAGATATGTTAGGAATTTATCCTGACCTAAATTCAATTGTTGGCGCTATGATTGGGTGACCGAGATCCATGTTGAATGTCCCTAGTCATTGGTGGGTGATGTTACTGCCTGTGTTCCTTGTCCTGTCCTTCAACGGGTCATGCAATTGCCACCTCCCTAGCTTTGAGCGAGGTCATTGTACATCTAGAATACATGAGTTTTATATATCTTGGCATGGAGTGTCTGTTGAGAATCCCGACATGGCATGTTAATTTCAACCTTTATGATATATCAGATACATGTATATTCGCCTCTGGTGGCTAATAAATGTGGCAGTACTGAGAGTGAACATGGAGCCTACAGAGAATGACGTGGTGCAAGCAATCTGGAAACATTCAAAAAGGAAGCAAGGAGAGTCAATGAAAGTGGCTGACATTCAGAATTGAGGCGTTGGCGTCTGCATTCATGGCAGCTGAACATGACGCAGTCCATTTTTTGTTTTGGTTTTCGTGAGCCAGTAATCATCGGTGTGCAATCATGTGAGCAAGAACGTTGATGTGTGTTTGACTTGGGATAAATTTGGGACCCTTATACACGACATCAAGGTCAGTGCTCACATGGTCATCATAGAATCCTGTGAGTAATTGAACCGACAGTAGTGATGTCCGAAGAAGGCTTCTTTTCCAGCTAAATCTGAGCTAAAGGTCGCGGATGACATTGTCAGAGCGTGGGACCCTCCCCTCTGTCCTTTGCTCAGTCCCGCTGATCACATGACATCTTCAGGGTTCCTGCCCGGAGTACAACTAAATGCATTGAACATGGAGTAACTTAGTTGTAGCTTCTGCACCGTCACACACCTGATATTATATATGACTCTGGATCCTTACATGTGAAAAGGTGTTCGTTCAACAACTCCTTGTCTGTTGGGTCATCCTTGACTGGACGATCACAAAATAGAATAAGCGTAGCTATCACCTCCCTGAACGTGCAATTACAATATTATCACACCAAACATGCCAAAGACCAAGTAGGTGCACATCACGTAATAGATGATCTTGACCCAGACGCGGAAACTCCTAGTTTAGTGTAGTTTATGGGAGGTGGACAAAGATGACCTGGTTGTGGTGTGAACTCCCTTTTTGAAACTAGTACTCACGCAACTTGTGGATGGAGGTGGGAATATCTTAGGATCATTGGGAAGCGAGTTGCAATCCATATGGTGGGGATGGAGGGGGTGCAATTGACGTGCATCATCCGGGCTTTATTGCCATCAGCATTGAAAGCTGTGCAAGTTTGAAGGCACCTCAAGATGATGGTTGGCCCCACTCGGCAACGAAAACATGCACATGGCACATTTGGGAAAATGAAATAGAACTACTTCTCTAACCACAAGTCAACGTGTAGACAGAGCACATCGTTCCATCATGGACCATCTTGCAATATAATTCTTAATGTTTGTAGGTAACGATAGCAATGGTAACTCTAATAATAACAATGTAATAATTTTTTTATATTTGGCAAATTATTCGATGGTTTCATAGAGCAAGATGTCATGTCATTGTAACATTAATTACTAGTTCTACATGTGTTGAAAATGCATGAGTGGTCACTCATCATTGCCTCATTATTTTGAAAGTACTTCACTTTTCCAATACCTCTAAAACTTGGTGTACAAAGAATTGACATCACAAAAATCATAATGAATAGAATTTAGAACATATGTAATGAAAAGTTCAATACCAAAGTGAAGTCAAAGTGTGTTGACCTTGAAACTCAAAGAAGAAAATAACCTTTTAATCACTTCAAACATTATTATCTCTCAATCCGTGCGGTCAAAAACTATGAAAATTTGTGAGCATCTAGATTTATAAGCATAGATTTCGATTTTATAGTTGGAGATGAAAATAAAGACCTTTGTTTTCATTTTCACTCTATGCACTACAATGAGGAAGTAATTTTGGTGAGAAACACTCAAGGAATTTTAGGGGTTAACCCTTTAAAGACAACACCTACGACCACTCTAGGGAGATGCCACAAGTGGGTACATTTCATTGTGACTAATCACTACATCATTTACACAATGGGTACATTTCATGGCAACTAGTGACTACAAACATCACTATAGTTTGCACGTCAAACTATGGTGTGCATCTCCATTCATTCATTGGAAGCACATGAATCCAAGGAGCTTAAGCCTTTAAGGACGATGGTCTATTATGGTCGTTGGCAAAATCTACGAGTGTCGTAGATTCTTCCATAAACATCTACAATCCTCGCAGATTCTATTAGCCACCAGATTTGACCATTGTCATTAACCCCCAAGGTACCATGACAGTTTCACACCAACAACACTCCAAAATAGTTGGATTCTAGTGCAATGTATTAAAAAGGAAACAAAAACTTCGATTTCTAGTTTTGACCGTAGGATCTCGAATAAGACTTATTCAGTAACATACTCACAAATTTTCATAAACTTTGACCGCACGGATTGAAAGATTATTTTGTTTAAAGTTAAACAAAAGGTTAATTTCCTTCCTATGTTCAGTGGATCAACGGGCTTTGACTTCACTTTTGCAAATTTTTGCACTATACAAGGTCCAAATACATTACCATTGTGTTGGTCATGATGTTAGTTCCTTATACACCAAATTTTAGAGGTAGAGGAGGGGTGTAGCATATTCAAAACAACTGTGCAAGGAGTAAAGGTTCAAAAATTGCCAATTTGCGTTTTAAATTTTTTGTGAAGTTAATATGTTTTAGATTGATAATCCAAATGGTTAGTAAGAAGATTTACACTACATATTGTTGTGGGGGAAAATAAGGTCAAAAATACAAAGATCTCTAAGTTTTGTGTGGAAAAGAAGAAGTTTTTTTGGTACCTTGCCCAACAATGTGTGAAAATGTTTGACTTGGGTTAATATGCTATTTTTCACTAAACCAAGAACGTTTTTTTGACAATATGAAGGGAAAAAATATTACTTGTTAGTAATAAAAATCTCACATTCAATAGAGTGTCCTAGCAAATGTTTTTGGAGGTGCCCAAAGTGCCCGCTCTCCCCATTTGAAATTAAAAACCCTACAACTTTTTCATTATATGTCATATTTAGGGAAAAAACTAATCTCCCATTGAGGTCTTAGTAATGTCCTTCTACACTAAAAATTTCAAAGTGGAATGTTGGAAATTGACACCATAGAAACTTGACCGAACTTTCAAAAGCCCATTTTTGGCACTTGATCCTTTAGGGGTTAAAGGGTTAAATTAGGCCATGGATCAAACAAAGATGAAGTATGGGTCCACCAATTCCCAAATTACTCCAAAAGTGACCACCCATGAGCCTCTTGTCCTTAAAGGGTTAAGGTAGTTATGCCTAAAACCGCCAAGTTAAGCAATGTGTATGTATGGAAAGCCCAAACAATATTACATTTATTTTTCAGTAGTAGCCAATAGACTTACAAATTCAACCCAAGTGATTTTATATATTTTTGATTAAATGTGAATTAGTTACGATTTTTCAAAGATCCATGTGAAGAATGTTGGGTCACCGTCAGTAGGTGGGGGCCATGACCCTCCCACAAATGGCCTAAAACCGCATGCATAACAACTAAAAACCGGCAATGAGTCAACCTTAAACTAATTCTAGAAATATTCCATTTTCTCCACTCTTGCATATACAATAGAGTTTTCCTGAAAGTCACCAAAATACACTGGATAGGTACACAAAATCTTAAGGTCTTATGTTAGTAACCGGGACCACATGCATATGGTTTAGGGTTGGGAAAGGTTTGGGGGAACTATTGGTCAACCCTTTGAGAACTCAGGGTACTATGGGGGAACTTTAGGTTGCATGGGGTAGGGCCCAAGAACATTAATTGCAAAGCATTTCATTGGTTCAGAAAAAGTCAGTATGAAATTTCCTCATGCTCTTTTTTTTGCCGTTTATACATCTCATATTGTCAGGCACCATATTCCTCCTGACTTACCCCTTCAAGAAGCACTTTCAGGAAAACTCTAGTAAGTCTAGAAGATCCCATTTACCTAAAACCACCAACTGTGCATCCAATTCATGCCACCCTTAAAAATAGAGAGTTGGTTACATGTGCATATAGTGGCGGCTTTTGGTGAAAAAGTAGCTGGTGGCCATGGGACATTGGCGGTTTTAGGCAGGCTTTCCTTAATAGTGATCCACAGGATCGTGGAAACAACTCAATTATGCATGTCACCTAGTTTATCATATCATCAGTTCCAATGAAACATTGTCCAAGTTAATTTGGAAAATCTACATTTGTTCACACAGTACAATGTTTACTTTTTAAACTGTGGCATCTGTAGACTAATGTGCTTTGTAAAGAAGACCCACCAAACTTTGTGCTTCCAATGTGCACACTAGTTCGTGAAACATTTAATATGTTGGAATAAGCAATATGACTTCACAATATACTTGCACAGTTGGAAAAAATTAAAGAGTAGCTCATGAAGAGGTTGTACAGTACCCTCACATGAGTATACGTAATTTTTGCATATGTACGTTTTCACCGTACACTGCTGCCAACTTTGACACCCTCATGAGGACTAAAAAATTGTCAATTTACCATGAAAATTTGGCACAAGATCATTTCTATGTTGACAACATGTGTGCCAAATTTCAAGTCCAGAAGATGAATACAAAACAAGATATTCAAAATTTGCCAACATGTGTTGCTATGAGAAAAGTTTCACAACTGCCAATTTTGACACCCTCCCAAGGATTGAAAGAAGTTTTTCTTCCCATGGAATTTTTAGCAAGAGACCATCTCTTTGTTGATTGCATACGAGAAAAATTTCAAGTCCAAAAGATCTACACAAATACAAATAATTCAAAATCTAGCAACATGTGTAGCTGTGAGAAACATTTCATTCTTGGCCAATTTTGACACACTCCCAAGGATTGAATTTGTTTGTTTTTACCCATGAAAAAATTCACATGAGACTATCTCTATGTTGATTACATGTGTGCCAAATTTGAAGGCCAAAATATCTACATAACAAAATATTTTTAAAATCTACCAACATGTGTAGTTGTGAGAAACATTTCACTACTGCCAACTTCGGCACCCTCCCAAGGATTGAATTTTTTATTTTTTCCCATGAGTTTTTTGGCACAAGATCACTTCCATGTTGATAACATGTGTGCCAAAGTTCAAGGCCAGAAGATGAATACAAATACCATCTTCAAAATCTACCAACATATGTAGTTATGAGAAACAATTTTGAATATCCTTTTTGTATTCATCATGTGGCCTTGGAATTTGGCACACTTTTTATGAACATAAAGGTGATCGTGTGCCAAAAATTTCACCGTAATTTTTTTAAAATAAGCCCTAGGAAGGGTGTCAAAGTTGGCAGCTACGAATGGCTTACAACTACACATCTTGGTAGATTTTAAATATCTTTTTGTGTATTCATCTTTTGGACTTGAAATTTGGCATACATGTTGTCAACATAGAAATGATCTTGTGCCAAAAAATTCATGGTAAATTGACAATTTTTTAGCCTTCAAGAAGGTGTCAAAGTTGGCACCAATGTTGGGTGGAAACGTACATAAGCAAAAAGTACGTATACTTATGTGGGGGTATTGTACAACATAATATTTGAACTTTAACCCCTAAGAGCCCAAGTAGTTTCCCTCAAGAAACACTCCAAAATTGCCACTATCAATAAGTGGCAAAAAAATCTAATTTTGTAGTATAACTTTGGACTTTTAACCATAAGATCTTTTAAAAGACTTCTATATAAACTTACTACATTTTTTACGCTACAATCTACTGCACAGATATGAAGATAATAGCGTTTGAAGTCAAGCAAATGGTTCATTTACTTCCCTGTGTTGAGTAAATAGGCAGACTTGGCTTCACTTGGTGTCATGTTTTTGCACTACTCAAGGTCTAAATTCTTTACCATTGTGTTAAGCATGATGTAAGTTCCTTGTACACAAATTTTTAGGGGTAGAAAAGGGGTGAAGCATATTCAAAACACTTGTGCAAGAAGTGGAGGTTCAAAACGTGCGAATTCAAATTTTATTTTATTGTGAACTAATATGTGTAAAAATGATAATCCAAACGGCCAATAAGAAGGTTTCCACCACATGTTGTCAAAAAAATAAAAAGTGAAAATTATGAAGATCTCTAGGTTTTATGTAGAAAAGAAGAAATTCTTTTGGTACCTTGCTTGACAATGTGTGAATGTTTAACTTGGGTTAAAATAATTTTTACACTAAAGACAAGATTTTTTTTTTTTACATTTTCAAAGAAGGTGATATCCTCTATGTGTATGAAAAATCTCAATGTCATAAAACTTCTAGCAAAAATTTTGGAGCTGCCCAAAGTCTCCAATTTGACTTTGAAGGCTAATAACTTTCATAATATTAATCCAAATTTTTCTTTAAGAAATTCCACAAAGATCTTATCAAGAAAAAAATTGATTTGAAATTTTCCAAAGGATAAGATTTTTTTTTTGAATTTTAGGAACGTGCCCAAAACTAAAAACACCCTCCAAGGGTTAAATGGGCTCTTAGGGGTTACAATAGCCTCCAATAGATCAATTTTTGCTTCACCCTTGAGTGTTTCATGATGATTCCAAGTTCCTTAAAAACTATTTTTTAGGCATTTTTGCAAGTGTGGAGATGAAACTACTTGTAGGATGTAAGGATTTTAACCCCTAAAGGCCTAAGGCATTTCCCCCTCAAGAAACACTCTGAAACTGCCACTGCTGCAAACTTACAAAGTGGCAAGAGAATCTAATTTGAAGTGAAATTTTGGACTTTTGACTGTAAGATCTTATAAATTATGACTTCTATATAAACTCACCATACTGTTGGGGTTGTTATCCAACGCACAAATTGAAAGATTATAGAGTTCGAAGTCAAGCAAATGGTTCATTTTCTTTCCTGCTTTGAGTTGATAAGCAGACTTTGACTTCACTTGGTATCAAATTTTTGCACTACACAAGGTCTAAATCTATTTCCATCGTCTTAAACATGATGTTAGTTCCCTACACACCAATTTTTAGAGGAACACTAAAGATGGTCATTAGTGTAATGAGACTAATTGTTTTGAAAATGCTATAACATTTTACTTTGAAGATTGTTTTACTGAGAGCACATCTATCTATACTATTTAACCCTTCACTGCCCATGAAGCCTGAAATGGGACTCCGGAGGTGCTAAAACTCAATTTGCATGAAATCCATGGGGAATTAGGCTACAAGATATAAGGTTCAAATTTGCGAACACATTACATGAACACTCTCCAACAATCAAATCATGATTTGGATTTTTATAACTCTTGGAAAAGCTAGGAATACAACACAAAATACATCAAATACACTAAAATACAGTGGATACAATGTATACCATGCCACATACTATGTTGTATTTCACACTCATGCACATTCATTTTGGTCTTAAATTTTGATTGGACTTTGTCTTTAAGACATTCTTCATTGTTTTGTGATTGTTGATCTCTCTCCTCACATATGAAACTTCTATTTTGATACGTGTAAGGCTGGAACATTTTTGTATACAATCAAGCAGAAAAAGTAAAAAAATCACCAATATTGTGTATATATATTTTCTTCACATATGATGTGTCAATGCGAAGCTATCAACCTAGTGCACATGTAAACCACTCTTATTCAAACTAAAAAAATTCTTGCAAGAATCTGTTGATGATTAAAGTAGTACACCCTCCAACTTCCACAGTTTTCACTTCCAATATTCAATTTTCACTATACTAAAATTTATGTTTAGTGTAGTGGTACAAATAGTGTACTTACCCTAGTACACTATTTGTAAAGAAGTTGACAATTGGTGTTATCTACCAATGTCATTAATGTAACCTTCACTCAAACCCCAATCAATCCCCCAATCATTCCAGCCCATGCTTCTCTTCATTTGTAACTTTCAAATGGTCATGACTCATTCAAAACTTGTCCAAATTGGGCAAATGAGGTGTTTTTTAGCATCTACATTTTCTGTGGATGCCAAAAAACACCTCATATGTCCAATTCGGGTTTATAATGAATGAGTTGTGGCCAATTGAAAGCTGCTAATAAGATACTCTGGCAGCCCTCGACTGCTGGACCTTTTTTTATACTTCTACTATTGATACACTAAATGTGCACAAGTGAAAAAAATTATGTTGAAATCATTACTAAAATTGACAAATAGTGTAGTAGTTGGCATTTAGTGTAGGGTTTTGTCACTACACTAAATGCCTCGTTCGCAATTGGTGTATGGTTCGCATTTAGTCTATACTACACTAAACATAAATTTTAGTGTACCAATATACAACAACTTTAAACACTATAATCTATTCCATCAACCGTTGGATGTTGTGCAAAATTTACCCAAAGTTTTAGGTCATGGGTTGAGTTTAATGTTGTAAGGTTAGATATTAATATTAGTCATTGTATTTCCATCAAATCTGGTTCGAAGAAAAAAATCAGCAGAAATCTTGGTTTTTCCAGAAACATCCCTGGGCGGTAAAGGGTTAAATGGACCTTCAGGGGTTAAGGTATGAAGAGCAACGAAACTAATAGACATACATAATGCTTAAAATACTCTGATATCTAACCATATGGGGACCATGAGCATCAATTTTGTGCAACCAAACTCTCATTTCCTAGTGCATTGCCAATCAAGAGCAGCTTCACTGTGCATGTCATACAAGCCCGAGCAAAACCATGTCAAGCAAACTCAGGCAGCCACTTTCCAGATAACTCAATCGTGGTTGCTGAAAGTGGGTCTAATTCAACTGTGACATTCCACGCTTGTCCAGAGGACTGATCGAAATCTAGCAGACAATGTTCTGTAAACAGACTTCACAAAATTCGTGTGAAAAGTACCTGGAAGGAAACTCAACTGGACTCTCAACTTGAAACACAAAAACAGATCCACGACATTATAGTGATATCAGTATGTGATGCAATTCAAAGCAGAATCTCAATCTCACAAAACATTGAGCGGAAACAGATGAAACAAGATGTGCACTCCAATTACTTTTCGTTGACAAGAACTAATCATGTGGTGTGACGCACAGTTTCTCTATCTATACAAGCTTCCGAACTTTGTGTCAGTAGCCTTCAATCTCCTGAACTAAGCAAGGACTCAAATGTACAACAACTCCTTGTCTGCCGAGCATACAGACAACCTCATACCTCAAGCCGAAGAAGAATACTTACGATAGAAATCCAGAGATCATAGACCCAATGCTATTATCCTTATCCTTCTTCTTGTCTTTGTCCTTCTTATCCTTCTTGCCATCCTTATCCTTGTCTTTCTTCTCCTTCCCCTCCTTGTCCTTCTTCTCCTTCTTCTCCTTGCCATCCTTGTCTTTGTCCTTATCCTTCTTCTCCTTGCCATCCTTGTCTTTGTCCTTGTCCTTCTTCTCCTTGCCATCCTTATCCTTCTTATCCTTCTTATCCTTGCCGTCCTTATCCTTCTTATCTTTCTTGTCCTTCTCCTTCTCGTGGTGATGCCCCTCCGAGTGCCCCTCGTGTGCAATAGGGTAACCCGCCGGCGTGTAAGGCACCGCGGATGCAGCATGGAACTGGTGTGGAGGAGCCGGAGCGCCATAGCCAGCTCCGTGAGGAGGATATCCCGCAGGAGGATATCCCGCAGGAGGATAACCTGCAGGCGGATAGCCTGCAGGCTGACCTCCATGCGCTGCTGCAGGAGGATAACCTGCAGGGTGAGCTCCATGGATGCCAAGACCTGCAACTCCTGCCGCAGCAGCATTCACATCATACCCATGAGGCCCTGGAGGGTAGGCTGCTCCAGCTTGAGGAGGGTAGGCGCCGGGAGGAGGATATGCAGCGTGATGGCCATACGGATCGCTTCCGGGGGGCGGGTAGGCGGCGGCAGCAGGTCGGTTTATGGACTGGATTTTGCCGTATGGATCCGAGGAGGGATGCGGAAACGAGGCAGCGTCGGAATTGGTGGTGCTGGACTGGGAGCCGTAGGGGCCATCGCTGCTGCCTGTGAGATACGGCGCCGTGGGCTGGTAGCCGTAGGGGCCGGGCGGGCCTCGCGTCGCTTCGTCAGATCCATATGCGCCATCTGCTGGATGCGCACTCGGATACGGATGCGTGCCTTCCCCTCCCATTCTCTGCAAATGCAATTCCACTAATCAAAAACCTAAGCGATAGATGCACAGAACAGCGAGCGGGACACACAAGGAAACTAAACACTAGACCTCTCAACCGACAGGAACAGAGTTCAAAATCCAAAAAACGATTCCCATTCACAGAAAGCCCGATCCTCACAGCCACTACAGCAGCTAAACCAGATCGTACACACGAACCTAAGAAAACAATGACAACAAAACCCTAACCCTCTCGACCGACAAAAAATTGTAGAAACTCACAAAGAGAAACACAATCCGATGGCGCGAGCGTACCTGGGGCGTTGTTTGAGCCTGAGCGATTCAGAGACGTCGATCAGGAGACGAGAGCGAGAGCTGGGGAAGTTGGGATGGGAGCGATGGTGGAGATGGAGTGATGGTGAGGTTGGACTAAGAAGGAGGCGGAGCGAGGCTGCGAAAGGATGGTAACGCTGCTGCGGTGGTGCCGACTCCGGAAGAGAAGGTGAACGCGTCTCGAGACGGAACGAGCCACGGCTCGAGGAAAATTCCGATGCTGCGCAGAAGCCGCTCGGCTGGCTTCTATTTCCAAAGCCTACCATTTCACCAACTGCGCAGCCAATCACGGACATTCCACTACAACTTGCCCACACTTACCGGTTTTTGGTTAACCCTTAAGTGCATCCGCAGCCTCACACGGTGAACTGGCCCGGCGTAGCCAAGTTCACCATGTGAGATGTGGTTAAAATAAGTTGCCGGCCTTTCTACCCGGACATGATCCACACCGTCCTCCTGGCACCGGTGTGCACAGACCCTCACTCAGCCAGAAGCTACCTGCTACCTCAGCCTCCCTTGATTTCCGGAGGAAACCAACATACTAGAATACACCTAGACAAGGCATGGCAAGATTTCCATTTTGGCTGTGATATGAGTGTTTTCTACAGGGCTCGGCTCCACTTACTAACTGTGCCGTTGCAGAGCTTCTTTGGATACTCACTTGGTCAGTTGCCTAAATGTTTGTTGGGCGTGCCATGCTCTAAATGGGAAAAAGTCCTGAGTGGGCTTTTGTAAATTTTGGGCAAATTCTCATGCTTGCAATTAATATTTACAATTTTTGAAATTTTGTACAAAGATGCAAAAAGACAAAAGGTACATGGGAATATGATTTCTGTTCTCATCGGACTTATAGGGAAAAATTATGCCATCTTTAAGAAACACTTCTCAAGTGCAGGCACGTCGGGCAACTCCATAAACTTTTGCTAGGACACTCGTTTAGATGTGAGCTTTCCGATACTAGCAGTTAATATTATTTCCTTCCATACTGTCGAAAAATGTTTATTGTCTTTTGTGAAAAACAACAACTTAATCCAAGTCAAACATTTTCACACATTGTCACACATTGTTGGGCAAGGTACCAAAAAACTTGTTCTTTTCCTCATAAAACTTAGAGATCTTTGTATTTCTTACTTTTTTATTTTTTCTATTACAAGATGTGATGCAAACCTTCATATTGATTGCTTTGATTGTCCACATTTGCCAACAATTCACGGTCCGATTGCTCTTTCTTTATTAACTTTTAGCCAGTTGGATTGTTTTGAGCATACCGTAAGTAGAAGTCAATTTTGGCACCTCCCTCACAAATGAATTATTTTTTCTTGGACACAATGGGTTTCACCTAAGTAATACATGTATATCACCTATACATTATATGGGTATTATCTAGGCATTATACAAGTAGCGCCTTGGCATTACATGGGTACCACGTAAATAAAAAGTATTGAATATTCCAAAAAATTTGGATGGTCTCCATTTTGAATTAGTTTATAACAAAATTGATTATTGCATAGGATATTATTAACTCACCATTGAAACCACCGTTGTTTAAAGGGTTAAAGACAACCAACCATATATGGGCCTCAAAGAAGTTTCATATATTTACGGTTTCGGCACTTCCATGCAACAATGATAGAATTCTGGAAGATGGAGGTATGGCATACTTCGGTATGTTGTTGTCCACTACTACTTGTGCTTGTTGGACATCATCGCCTGCTCCTTCGTGAATGTGCTGCGGACTGGAGGAGGTAGTGTATGGTGCTTGTGTAAGTTGTTGGTGCTATACTCAATCCATAAGCGAGAGTGTTATGTGGGAGGCCATCACAAACTACGGTAGAGTTGTGAGGCCATCCATCCTCTTGAAGGTTAAGATCCAAATTAGACTCTTTAGACTTCATAAGTTTGATTCTTAGTGGACTTCTGTAGAGATATTTTGCTCCAGATATGGTCTTAAGGTCTCCTAGAAGCAAGTAGTTTCTTCTTTCTTCTACCTCGATAGGTTGTGGTTTTTTCATGTGCAATGAATTCATTGGTCAAAAAAAAAAAAAAAAAAAAGTTGTTGGTGCAATGATTAGGTGACCGAGATCCATCTTTCATGTGCCTAGTTGTTGGGAGGTGATATGAGGTAGAAGCACCCAATTCCGATCAATAGAGTATGCATGGCATGGCACATGAAAATGACAAATGCTTGAAATGGTGCATGAAGTGACTCAAAACCGATTACTCAAAATCTGAAAACACTGGTCATTATCGGCATTGGATCATGAAGTGTGCAATTTTGGGTTGCTCCACCTCAATTGAGCTCTCATTGGTGGCCTTGCCTCGAAAGTTGAACAAGGCCGATCGGCATTGGGTACCCTCCATGAGTTGGTTATCCAAGACATGTCTTCTCTCTTTTATTCACTCTCACTTATTGGCATTGGGTGAAGGAGGGCACCAAATATCACCTACTCTGTAATTTGGTTATGGGCTCCGGTGGTTTTTGGGCTTTTAAATTCTATATCAATTGCAAATCTTTGTGATTAAATTTGAGAAAATATTTGTTGAGTTTCATTCCTAATTCCGCACCTTCTACATAAATTATTGTTGACATACAATGTCATTTGAGTCCCGAATTGGCTGAAGTGATCGGAATTGGGTGCCTCTACCTTAATCACTGTATGCGTTCCTTGTCCGGTGGTAGAACGGATCATGCAATATGGCCACCTCCGCCGCTTTGCTTTGGTCGTTGTACATCTAGAAGACATGAATTTATATCTCTTGGCATGTCGTGTCTGTTGGGAACCCGGACATGGGAATGTAATGTTGATTCCAATCTTTGAGGTCTTAATGATCTGTAGGCTACAAGTTTTTTTGTGTCCAAGCGAAGTGTACAGAGAATAACGTGGTGCGAGAGCTGGAAGCTTCTAGATAGGGAGCAAGGAAAGTGGCCGACGTTCAGAATTGAAAAATGGCGTCTGCATTCATGCCAGCGGAACTGGAAGCAGTCCACTTTCTTTTTGGTTCTAAAAGAGCCAGTAATCACTTGAAGAAGAACGTTGGTGTGTGTTTGACTTGGGGCTCAAACTACATTTCCTACGATCTAGGTATCGGTTTAGACATAATAAACTATTTTATATATTTACTTACCCTTTTCTTAGCATGAGAAAATCAAAATTTACAGGCATAGTGAATCACTGGATTTGCCTATTGACCCCAGTCGATCGTTGAGTCGAGCCACATGCTCAAGACGGCTTGGGAGGGGTGGGACAAACTCTGCCCCTATTTTAGTGTTGGAGTGGGCCCTATTTGACCCATGGAAGGGCCTCGTTGGGTAATTTCAGACCATAGGCCTCAATTTTGGCAAAAAAAATTCCAAAAAATTCATGTAGAATCCTAAAACGGGAAGGGCCATAAAAATGGACCCATGCGAGGCTTAGGTTTTGGTACAACGCTTGACCAAGGTCAATAAGGAGATCCTTGAATCAATGGGTTCACTAGGTCCTGCAACAACAATCATTTCCGGGGTGGGTGAACACCACATCGGCACACGGCCAAAATCCACAAGCCAGCTAGCCAATGTGCACTTGTCACTTCACACTCAGCAAGTCAAACCATGAATCCAAAGCGAAGAGCGGGCTTGAATGACCACGGAGAATCGCTCAATCTAGTCGCGTTGTGAGCTTGTAATGTAGGGCCTGGCAATGTAGTTTGTCGGTCGTGTGCCTCGTGCTGTCTCGTTGGACAATTCCCATGACGTTTGATCCAGACCATTCCAAATGGTTAGATGCTCTAATTGCAAAGAAGGACCAAAGAACAACACAAAGAGCACGCCAGGGCCGGCCACACAACAAAGGCAATAGGACCAACAACTGATCCCACGAACCCAAGTCACCCAGTTACCATATCTACTGGTAAAGTCTCGAAACAACCATATGGAATAAAAACGAATGGTGGTTTTGATCCTACTTTGATCGAAGTTGACCGATACAAATGAATTCAACCATAGTAGGTGATGATAGAACCTTAGGTGGATGATGACACGGAAGAAGATTAAATTCAACCCGGTCAGACTATCACCTCAAGAAAGACGTTCTACATACACAAGAATGCCATATTCAACTAAATTTGGACTGTGCAAAGTCCAGAAATAAAGACTATTGTTAAGATCTCCCAATGATTTTTGTTTAGTAAATTTCATCAAAAGATGTTCAGAAGCTACGTATAGTCCAAAGTCCAAATTTAACGTGAAAGTCCAGATTTGGTTAAATATGGCATACATACAATTCAAGTATAATAACATCATGCTCCTTCACAACCAAACATGTCCAAAACCTTGCAAGGGATTGCACAGTGCGGTGACACCCAAATTGGCGTTTTTGCAATTTTAGGGATAGTGTCCACACTATTGGCAACTTTGACGCCCTTCTGAGGGCTGAAAATTTGTTGTTTTATCATGAAATTTTATGTTAAAAACCACCTCTATGTTGACAACATGTGTACCAAATTTCAAGGCCAAGAGATTTATACTTAAAAATTTATTCAAAGAGTTACCAACATGAGGTAGCTATAAGAAAAGTTTCACAAATGCCAACTTTGACACCCTCCCAAAGACTGAAGAATTTTTTTTGCCCATGGAATTTTTGGAGTGGAAACATCTTTATGTTAATTACATGTATAAAAAGAATTCAAGTCAAAAGATCCTCAAAACAAATGATATTCCAAATCTACCAACATGTATAGTTGTGAGAAACAAAGGGGAAAACCATTTCACTACATCCAACTTTGACACCTTCCTTAACGTTGGGAATTTGTTATTTCAACATGAAATTTTTGTCACAAGATAACTTGTATGTTGATAACATGTGTGAAAATTTCCAACGCCAAAAAATACATACAACAATAGGTATTCAAAATCTACCAATGTCTATATCCTCCATGAGCATCAATCACTCCTTGTAACCTAGAGGGCATAGAATGACATAATTGAAGGAGCTTTGTATCACTCACTAACTTTCACTTTCTTTTAAGAACTACCTTTAATGCATTTATGTTTGTAGGACATGCCTTGCCATGTTGCAAAAAATCCTTTAGAATTTTCTAAAGGTTCTCGATTGAATTTGAGATCGGAAGAGTTTGCAGGCCAATTGAGCTTCTCAAGGAGGCGCGTTTGTCTCCATTCTTTACATATTTTGTTGCAATGGACGGGTTCGCCACCTTCCATGATCATTGCATGTGAAAATTTACCCATGAAATGAGATAATTCCTCTTTGTAAACCACTTTCACAAAATCCTTTGCTGAACATCGATTTTGAGGCACAAAAACAAATTCAGACTTTTGTCCTCCAACAAATGCGTCCCAATTATCAAGGATGTCCGTCTAATTTTTAAACTAGGTACTATACACCTTGATGAATAATGCTCATATACAATTCTCCAAACATAAACTTGTCTGGAATTTTTCCCAATTTCATAAGTAGATTCATGTGTCCAAACAACACGCTTCCACTCTTCTACACTCCATCCATGGTATTTTTGAGCAAAAACCAACCTTTGATATATGTGACGAGGTGTCAAAAAAGGTTTTTGATCGCAATTCGACTGAAAATGCCACTACTATGTAAAAACTTTTGAATGGTACGTCCACACACTTGAGTAGCAAATATACTCGTAAACTTTAATACTAACCTGCGACAATGATTTTTTGAGTAATGCAAAATACAAGAAATATCTTTATCACTAAGTTTTGTAGTGTGACTTCCACCGCAAGGTTCGCGCTTGAAAGTTCCATCTTCTCTAAACTTTTACACCAACCTCTCAACTGTTCTAACAAAAAACTCCGACAATGGCTACAATGAGACCTTCGGTACTTCCCCCTCTCACTCATATCTGTAATACAATTCAGGGTTGTCATAAAGTACGGACATGGCCCAAATATTGTGGACCGGACGGACATTCGGACGGACGGACCGAGCGGTCCCCAAGAAAAATCGGACATTGAGGGGAGGAGCAAAAATTACTGCGGTGAATTTTTTTTTCACAATTTACGAAAAGTTAAAGTGATACGATGACATGGACAAGCGATTGGTGACATGGACGACTTGAAAGGCCACATCGGCATTTCAAATTTGGAGGGGGCGCGGACGTCTCGGGGGGGGGGGGGGGCGGACGTCTGGGGAGGCCCGGACGTCCCGGGGGGGGGGGCCGGACGTCTAGGGGCGCGGACGTCTCGAGGGGGTGCGGACGTCTAAGGGAGGGCGCGGACGTCTAGGGGATAGGGGGGGCACGCCTAAAATAATTTTCAATACATTCTTGACAAAGTACTCAAGTGAAGTTTCTGAGTTTATATAGTGAACTTTTGACTTTCACTTTCACTTTTTGAAACTTAAGACTTCCACCTTTACTTTTTAAAACGTCTTATGTGTTAAGAGTTACTAACACAATTGCAACCTTTGAAGTTAAAAATCGAATTTTAAAAGGGAATAATGAGAGAATTTTAAAGGAATTTTATAAGGCATATGAATGTAAGATTCATCTCACCCAAATGATATATTTGACATGCATCATTCGTTTATTTTTTCTTTAAGTGAAGTGGAATGTATAAATCCAAAATGCAACTCACCCCAATGATATATTTGACATGCGACATTCGTATATTTTTTTCTTTAAGTGTAGTGGAATGTATAAATCCAAAATGCAACTCACCCCAATGATATATTTGACATGCATCATTCGTTAATTTTTTCTTTAAGT
>OZ020525.1:18725891-18795282 GCA_963971425.1 Bryoerythrophyllum caledonicum | reverse complement strand
TACACTTGCATGATAGAAATAAATCTTGATGTTGTTAACTATGTGTTATAATTGCGATGAAAAGGTTGTATGACTAGTTTTAGTTTGGGAGGAATAAAGGAAGGGGAAGCAAGCCCCCCATCTACGCATTCGCGCCGAATACTCCCCTCCGAGACGTCCGGGCCCCTTTGAAGACGTCTGCGAGGGCCCCGGAGACGTCCGGGCCCCCCCCAGATGTCCGCGCCCCTCTAGACGTCCGCGCCCTCCCAGACGTCCGCGCCCCCTGGACCCGTCCGCCCCTTCCCCTGGACGTGTCTGCCCCCCGCTTGGACGCGTCCGCGCCCCCCGCCCCCTCGAGACATTCATGCCCCAAAATGCCTGCAACCTAAACTTGAAGACCCTTAACCCTCCATGTCAGCTTTATTCTTTAAATAATTTGGTGACGTGTCAGACGTGTGGCATGCTTGGTGGACGAGGTAAAACCGTTTTAATCTTCCGGGTGGTCAACCCTAAGTTGACCCATAACGGACCTTCCCTGACCCTTAACGGACGGACGAGTGAACCTCCTGGTCTTTCGGACGGGGAGGTCCCCAGATCAACCTTGATACTATTGAGGTTCAAAAGAAATAGAGAAATGATTACACAAGCAAGTGAAACACACATGGCATTACAAATAATGCTTGGAGTGAGATATGGCCTTCTTTTGAGAGCCTTCATTTTTAGTACCAATTGGTAACAACCTTTGCCAATACATATGGGACTACTTTAAGTTCCTTTCACCTCTCTCCATTTTCACCCCTTTATTTTTCTTTCAAGTCTACATCAACTATTTACGATATCATAATAACTACGAGCAATTCTAATCTCTAACACTCCCACTTTGCGAGTACTTACCTTCTTGTAATCCCATTGCCATTGCTAACCTTTGATGCCGCTCTATTGCAAGTGCTTTTGTCAGCACATCCGCCACCATGTCTTCTCTTGGGCAATACATCAAGTTTATCTTGCCACTCTCCAACTTCTCGCGAATGAAGTGATGTTGCACATCAATGTGCTTCGTGCGTGAGTGATTTATAGGGTTCTTTGCAAGGGTTATGCACCCTTGGTAATTGCACATGATGGTGGTTGTTTCTTCTTGAATAAACCCCACACCCGCCAAAAGTTTGTGAAGCTAAATGGCCTCCTTTGTACTTTGGCTAGTTGCCATGTACTCGGCTTCCGTTGTTAACAAGGCAATGATTAGTTGCCTCTTGCAATTCCACAAGATGGTACCAATTCCAATAAAGAATACATACTCCATTGTCAAACAACGCTCGTTCGTATTTCCGGCCGAATCTACATTGCAATACCCATCAAAGCAATGTCCTTACCACCAAGACACAATTTGTGGTCTATAGTACATTGCAAGTACCGCATGATGCTTCAATGTGTTGGATCAGCTCTAGACCTAAATTGGCTCACTACGCTCATCGCGAATGTAAGGTCAGGTTGTATGCCTACCATGGCACACATCAATGACCCAACTCCACCCTTTTATGGCAAGCCTTCCATCTCACAATTAATCGCCTCAAACTCTTCTCCAAAAGCTTCAACAACTTGACATTCACATCAAGAAGGGTACCAATGGGTTTGTATTCCTCCATGTTGAAGCGCTTGAACATCTCCTCAACATACTTATTTTTACTCATGGTGATGGTGCGTACCTTGCGTTCTCTCACAATTCCACACCAAGACAATATTTTAACTCACCAAGATTGTTCATCTCAAACTCCATGTTGAACTTACATATGAGCCACGCCAACTTAAGCAAAAGGCTAGCCAAGGTGATCAAGTCATCCACATAGATGAGGACTATCAACAAGTACTCACTCGTTTGCTTGATGTATAAGGAATGGTCCACTTGGTTCCATGTAAAACCTTCCTTGGTGAATAAAGCATCAATGCGTTGATACCATGTTTTTGGCGATTGCTTGAGTCCATACAATGACTTCTTGAGCTTGCACACAAGATGATCAAAATCTTCTTGTACAAAACCTTGCGGTTGGTCCATGTAAATGTCCTTCTTCAACTCACCGTTCAAGAATACGGTCTTCACATCTATTTGGTGGATCTCCAACTCCAAAGCCGCTCCAAGTGCAAGAATACACCGAATGGTAGTGAACTTCTAAAAGTAAGTTAGGCAAGAAGTTTACTAATCTTGCCTAATGAAAGTAAACACCTAATGAAAGTAAACTTCTAAAAAAATCCACTCCCGCAACTTGAGAGTACCCCTTGACAACTAATCTTGCCTTGTGGCGCACCACTCAACCCAAAGCATCCTTCTTTGTACAAAACACCCACTTGCATCCAATACTCTTGCAATCCTTTGGAAGAAGAGCCAACTCCCACGTGCCATTTGCCATGAGCGAGTCGTACTCCTCTTGCATGGCCGACTCCCACTTGCTCGCATCCTCCGATTGCATAGTGCCACATGTTTAAAGGATCCTCCAATGATGCTACATTGGCACACTCTATCTCATGTTGAGGCAAGATGTGGCTCTTCCACCATTCACCGGGCAAGCGACGCTCTCTTATAAGTTTTCCAAGTCCTCATTGTTTGTTTAAGGTGTTGATGAAGATGCTACACCTCCTTCTTCGGCATTCAATCTCTCTTATTTATTGGCATCACCATCGCAATCCTTTAAAAGTGGTAGTTTGAAAGATTCGTCCACCAAGGTAGGAATCTCACTTCTCCCACTTGGACTCATCTCTAAAACATCACCAGTGCTAGTAGTATCTTCAACAAATACTATATCACGGCTCTTAATAATTTTCTTCGTCTCAATGCAAATTAGCCGATATGCCTTAGTGCCCTCGCAATAGCCAAGAAACAAACACTTTGTGTCTTTTGCATCAAATTTATCCTTCTTTGTATCCAACACCATGGCATATGCAATGCATCCAAACATTCGCATATGCGCAATACATGGCTTGCGGCCACTTCAAGCTTCATGTGGTGTGATGGTGACGAGAGCCCTCGTCGGACATTGATTGCGGATGTAGACCGCTTTGGCGTTTAAAATTCAAGCTTTAGGCGTTGCGCATGGATCATGCTCCTCGCCATTTGAACATGGTACGATGTGCACGCTCCGAGACTCCATTTTCCTCCAACGTGTAAGTTGTTGACGTGTGCGTCTCAATGCCATGCTTCTTCAAGAAATTTTGAAAGCCTTTGGATATGAACTCCCCACCATTGCCCCACCAAAACACCTTGATCTTATGTTCCGATTGCTTTTCCGCAAGGGCCTTGAACTCCTTGAACTTCTCAAGGCATTCCTCTTTTGTCTTTAAGATGTACACCCACACCCTCCTCGAAAAGTCATCAATGAAGGTCATAGAGTAACTTGCACCACTTATGGAAGTGGTCCTCATGGGGCCGTACACATCCGAATGCACAATTTTCAAAGGCATTGTTGCACGCGTGACTCCATCCTTTGGAAATGATGCCCTACGTTGTTTGCCTTGCACGCACTCTTCACAAATGACATTGATAATTTATCTTTGCCAAAAGTCATGCTACTTACCATGCTTTCAAGTAAATGACCAAGCCGACGATGCCAAAGCTCCAATGCATGGCTCTTTATTGATGATTGGCCGTCTTGGCCGCATTCGTCTCAAACACTTTTATGAAGACTGCTTGGTACAAATTGCCTTTACAAAGTGCTACCACAAGAACATTTTTATTTGATGTCTTTAACACACATCCATCCACGTTGAAATACACCTTCATTCCACTTGCCACAAATTTGCTCACCGAGAGCAAGTTTGCTTGCAACTTGGGCACATGGAGAACGTACTTGATTCTAAACCTCTTCGAGCAATCCCTCTCAAGCACTTCAACAACGATAGATCTGTAGCAAACAGCCTCCACAACACTATCATCACCTAAATGCACATTACGTGGAGTAATTACCTCATATGTGTTAAGTGCCGCCATATGAGGTGTCATGTGTTTTGTGGCGCCCAAATCCATGATCCACTTACACATGGATTTGGAATGTGGCTCACCTTGAATTGCAAATGCATATTCATCATCCTCTTTTGCATAATTGGCATTCTCTTTCTCCTTTGTTTGGTTCGCGTTGTCCCACTCCCACTTTAGCTTATGGAGTGCTAGAATCATTGATGTTGTCATATTTGCACTCCAACAGTAACTTCTAACTTCCAATGTCTACAGTCATAACTTCCAACTTCCAAAATGTGCTCATGACCACATAACTTCTAGCTTTCAACTTCTAACTTCTAACTTCTAACTTCTAACTTCTAACTTCTAACTTTTGACTATTGACTTTTGACTTTTGACTTCTTACTTCTTACTTCTAACTTCTCACTTCTAACTTCTCACTTCTAATTTCTAACTTCTCACTTCTAACTTCTAACTTCTCACTTCTCACTTCTCACTTCTCACTTCTCACTTCTCACTTCTGTTGGAGTGCAAATATGACAACATATTTGATTCATCAATGACTCTCTAAATATAACAATATGCTGGAAGTTATGACCACAGTCATAACTTCGAAAATGTCGTTATGACTTGCAAATATAACAATATGTTGTCATATTTGTACTCCAACAATAACTTCTAATGTGCACTAGTGCACCTCAAGCACTCAAATGAGTCCTTTTTAGGCTCTAATGTGCACTTATGCACCTACAACACTTAAATTTTAGGGCTATTCATACGGGTGACATATTATGTGTATGATTGAAGTCTACACACACCTAAAATACTCAAATTTCAGGGCTAGCCATACGGATTGTGTACTATGTGTATGGGCAAAGTTCAAAAGTGCAAAAGTGCAAATGTAAACACTTACAAAGTCGACACCCTTGAATGTGCACCTTCAATTCTCCTAGAAACTCTTTGGGCCGTCGTTAATCACCTCCAATGCTTCTAACGACCTTGAATCAAAATTTGTGCACCTCCAATGCTTCAAATTGAACCTTATGCACCTCCAATGCTTCAAGCTGGATCTTATGCACATTTTATGTTCCAACAACCTTGAGTCAACTCTTGTACACCTCCAATGCTCCTAATTGGATCTTGTGTACCTCCAACACTCAAGGACTCTCAAGATCTCTTCCTAACCAATTTGCAACAAAACTCTACTCACGCAACTCACATGAGTGGTCCAATAACCTATTCAGGTTCAAAATGAGTAGAGAAATGATTGTGCAAGTAAATGAAACACACACTATATAACAAATAATGCTTGGAGTGAGATATGGCCTTCTTTTGAAAGCCTTCTCTTATAGTACCAATTGGTACCAACCTTTGCCAATACATATGGGACTACTTTAAGTTTCTTTCACCTCTCTCTATTTTCTTCCCTTCATTTTTCCTTCTAAATTTATCTCAACTATTTACGATATCATAATAACTACAAGCAACTCTAATCTCTAACAATATGTGCACAAATTTCATCTGAAACTATCATTAAGGACTTTCTTTTACGAATCTAAAAAGTCTTAAATTCTCATTTACAATTTCAAACACAATCAGCCCATGCATATTCACTTCAAATCCAATCAGTTCAAAATAATTTGTTCAAACATAATCACGTAATTAGTCCAGGCATAACTACATAGTTAGTCTAGCCATGACCACATCATTAGGATTAACAACATAATCACATCACTTAGTCCAGACATGACTTTATCCATGTAACTAACACTCAGGCATCACATCACTGACTTCATGCACCACACATAAAACTCTTTCTCTCAGCTCTCACCATTACTCCAAAATTCAATTATTACAAATCACACACAATATTCCCTTTACAATCTAGTGCTCAACTGATACTTAGAAGGAGAAACTTCGTCATGCATGTATGATGCAAGTGGATTTTACTTGATGAGACAACTCCACACTTCTACATTTAGATGTTATTGATTTATTCTTAGAAGCATTTATATTTAGGCATGGTGTCACATGGATAAGTTCAATGAAGAAACATGAGGTGTAAAAGATATTTCAATATTTTCACTATGTCCTTTTAATTGTTTGTTGTAGATACATGCGCTAGTAGATTTTGAATACCTATTTCTCTATGTATTTTTTGGCTTTGAAAATTTTCACACTTGTTGTCAACATACAAAAGATCTTGTGACAAAAATTTCATGTTGAAATAACAAATTCCGAGCCCTAGAGAGGCTGTCAAAGTTGGAAGTTGTAAAACGGTTTTCCCCTTTGTTTCTCACAACTACACATGTTGGTAGACTTGGAATATCATTTTTTTTGTCGGTCTTTTGGACTTGAATCTATATACACGTGTAATTAACATGAAGATGTTTGCACTCCAAAAATTCCATAGGAAAACAAAAATTCTTCAATCCGTGGGACGGTGTCAAAGTTGGCAGTTGTGAAACTTTTCTTACAACTACCCCATGTTGGTAACTCTTAAATATCTTTTTCTGTATAAGTCTCCTCGCCTTGAAATTTGGTACACATATTGTCAACATAAAGGTGATCTTTTGCTTAAACTTTCATGATAAAATAACAAATCCTCAGCCCTCGGGAGGACGTCAAAGTTGCCAGCAATGTGAACACTATCCCTAAAATTGCAAAAACGCCAATTTGGGCGTTACCCCATCCACAAAGTAGCGGAGCGAGAGGGAGGTACATTGAAAACCAGATAATCTTGAGCTAGACGTGGAAACTCGTCCAGATTATGGGAGGTCGACGAGGATGACCCGATTGGAAGCGGTTCATGTGGCACTTTCTCTTCAGACAGACATGACCACCGAGTTGGATCGAGGTGGGAATATCGAAGCGTCATCGGCAAGCGAGTTGCAATCCGTGTGGTGGCCTGGGACGGCGTGCAATCGGTCGACGTGCATCCGGGGATCATGGTCATCAGCGTTGAAAGTTTGAAAAGGCAGGAGGCACTACTAAAAGATGGTGCTAGCTCACAAGGTCGGCCCCACTCACAAGTTAAAGTGTGGAAGGAACTGCCATGGCCTTTATTTCGTCAGGAAACTACACCTTCACTGTATTATAGTGTGGATTCATTTTTCATGTGGATCATCTACACTAATTTACATCAAGCACATGCATGTCAAGTTCTGATTGGGCATTGGTTTTCAAGCAAGTGTATGCCGGTCGATGATTGCATGTCAATTTCATATTGGTGTAGAAACTCAAACTATTTTAATCCAAACTATATTTTGAAAACGGTGTACACCGTTTCCTAAATATAGTGTGCATTTATGTAGCTAGAGTTCCTCCACAAATCGGAAATTGACATGCAATCATCGACCGGCATACACTTGCTTGAAAACCAATGCCCAATCAGAACTTGACGTGCTTGTGCTTGATGTAAATTAGTGTAGATGATCCACATTAAAAATGAATCCACACTATCAATACAGTGAACTATGTGGTGAACAAATTTTAGTCAAGTCTTTTGAAAAATATCAAGTTGTGATTTTTTCATGCTTGGTGTTCTGTGAACATGTGTAGTACAGTGTTGTCTTCCAAAGTATAATATGGTTGACAAGCCATTCCATTACATCGTGACATCACTGATTTGCAGTTGTAATAGTCTTGCAATTCAAATTCAATTTGCATGGAAGGTAAGCACCTTGTCTGTATGCGTGCACAAAGCGGAAGAGAAACAAACGAAGCGGAAGCAAAGGTATCAAGGGCCTAAAGTGTCAAGGGTTACGGGGGCGCCCACCCTAGACTCCCTCTCGCTTATTTTTTAATGGGCCTTTTAAACTATTTGTTATGTATCCAGATACATGATCACTACACTAAACACTGAATATAGTGTAGAGGGATTATTGACGTAGTTCACTCACACTAATTTCCATCAAAGCATGTGCATGCCAAGTTATGATTAGGTATTTGTTCTCAAGCAAGTGTGTGTCAATCAACAATTGAATCTAAATTTTCAGTTAGTGTAGGAAATTTCAAATAGTCTAGTCTACACTATATTCACGGAACGGTGTACTAGCACTGCTCTCATGCATTAGAGGTTAACTTAACACTCAGACAGCTTCTGCACGTGTTCATTATGGAGTTCATCTCTTGGTGGAATAGCCTTCTTAGGGGGACATAACATAAAAGTATTGAAAGTACATACATAATATAAAATCATCTTCATAGACCATGATCAATAATGTCTTCAAAGAATATTATATAATATAAATAATGAAAAGTCTAAGGATTTTTGTAACTATCACTAAAAATATATTTTTTTAGTTTTTTAGTGATATATATATATATTGCTATTTACATATTTAAGTCCGAGTTTTTTTATAATTTCATGATATAATATTTTATAAAATAACTAGCAATTGGCGCTTGCTTTGCAACGCATTATTCCATCCATTCTAATGTAGTTTTATATTTCAAACTATTAAAATAAAATAAAAACATGATTCGCTGCACGGTTGAGTGGGCAATTAATTGCGCAGTTCAATGTAGCGTTTTTGTAGTTCATTGCACAGTTGACTGCGTGGTTGATTGCAGCGTTGTTCACTACGTAGATTATGATTTTAGTAGTATAAATATTGAAAGGAGAATTTTTCTTTTAAAATTATAATTATAAATGTCACAAATTAAGAAATCAAAATTTAAGAAAATTTAACAAGTGTACCATTAATCATTTTATTTAATCAATTCTTTAAAATTTATAGAATAAAAGAGTATCACTAACTCACTATTATTAACTCACTACTCCAAAATAACCCATATTACTACTCTCATTAGAATATTAAAATTTTATCTTAAAATTTTTTAGGAACATGTCACACTTCTTTAGCTAATACACGGAAATGCATACCATGAATTCTTACAAGTACAAATTGCCATTCTAGCTTGAATATCTATTTGATCAAATAATGGATACTAACCATCAAAAATCAAAGCAATCAAAAATCAAAGCAATCAAAAACTCTTTAATACAATGTAGTTTGAAAGGTGTTAAAACCTTTGATAGGAGTCAAAATGGATCATTTGTAGCCAAAAGCAATTATTGCTTAACAATCTCAAAGACTTTCCTCAAAGTAATTTTTAGTGAAGCTAAAGAATGTACTAAATAATAGGAAGTTCTATTATAACCAACTACAATTACGTTCTAGTTTTTTGTGATCTTAATGTGTTTAAGAATCATAATTCAAATGGTCTGTAAGAAGTTTTTCACCACATGTTGTCAAAAAATTAAAAAGTGAAAAATATGAAAATCTCTAGATTTAATGTAGAAAAGAAGAAGTATTTTAATACCTTGCCCAACAATGTGTGAAAATGTTTGACTCGGGTTAAAATGTTTTCTTACACAAAAGACAAGAATAGTTCTTGACATCATCAAAGAAGGTAATATTCTCTACATATACAAAAATCTCAACATCAATAGAAACTTCTAGCAAAAGAAAATCTCAACATAAATAGCAACTTCTAGCAAAAGTTTTGGAGCTGCCAAGAGTCCCCAATCCAACTTTAAAGGCTAATAACTTTCATATAGCGAATGCAAAAAAAATTGAAGTTCTTTCAATGTCGCTCTATTGAGGAGCAATTTAGTATTAAACATTCCCAAAAAACAAAATTATAAAAAATAAAAATTAGGAACCTGCCCGAAACGCAAATCATCCTCCCTAGATTAAATGTCCTTAAATGGACGCTTAGGGGTTAACATTATTTTGTATTTCAAAGTCCATTGGGAATACTAACATTATTCACATAAGGCTACTAGCCAAATATTTCGGATTTTTTTTAAAGAACTATATACATAATTAATATAGCCCCATAATTTAGACTAAAATTGATCAATAAGATAGTGCTACTTTCCATGTTAGTAATAGGGCCATTAGCCCCATAATTAAGATTAAAATTGATCAATAAATTAGTGCTTCTTTCCGTGTTAGTATTAGGGCCACTTCACACCACGTCCAATCGAAAGTTTGTCTGTCAAAATTTACATCCAAACTATGACGAGAGCCCAAACTTTTGGATTAAAAAATAAAATAAAACATATATATTGAAGTCTTTGGACAACGGTGGTGTGAAGCCCCAAAGCCCAAGTCCAAAGTCCAAACCCCATTACGTCGAAAAAATTTGGCCTCTTTCATCTAATGGTCCAAATCTTATCAGACTTGATTACTTTATTGGAAAAATCAACAGTCTCTCTAAGGAAGTTTTGGTCAACTATAAACGGCAACCCACATTTTGCTTGAGAGTTCATCGACTTGAGTCCAAAACTCTCCAAAAGTACCGCCATGTAGGCACATTGAGAGATGACAACCTTTGGACTTTGGCCTTTGATGTGAAGAAACGAAGCCGGACTTTGGCCAATCAAACAATCTCAATGGTGGAAACCGACAGATTCTCGGCTTAGGCGATAGGTGTGAAGCAACCCTGAGATTCATGCTTTTCCAAATCACAAAGCTTTGGACATGACGGGTATCACCAGGGTATTACATGGGTACTATACAAATACCACCTAGACATTACAAGGATATCACCTAGGTATTACATGGGTACTATACCACCTAGGCATTACAAGGGTGTCATCATAGCATTACAAGGGTATCATCATAGCATTTCACGGGTATCACCTATGTATCATATCACCAATGCCTCAGATACTCCCTCAACATCCTCCATGTGAAATGATTATGTACGAAACTAACCAACATGTAATGCATAGTAGCCGGGACTAAGAAGAGTAGAAACTAATACCAGATGAAGACCACAAACACGGCAGGATCTACTCCAGGCGTACAACTCTCCCAAAATCAACAGCCAATGTACATGCTGCGCTTCCAAATCTCCTTTGAAAACTGTAGCACTCTCCATGATAACTTTAGATGGGACTTTCAACCCAACAATAGGTTACACGTTTGTCCACAGCAACCACAAACTCACAACACGTGTAAACCATTTACGTAGGAGTACCAAAAGATGATGCCAAAGGAACAATCCTATAACCCACCCGTACCGATTCTACAGTACCACTCGAACGTAGCGCACAGAAAGGGGCCAGATGCAGTCAGATAACTTCCGGTCAACAAGACAAAACTAGACGTTTGTCCCCATAATATGCATCAACAGTACTTTATATCTCTAGCATTGGATTCTACTCTCTAGCCTCCGCGTTCCAGAATATACCCTCCACAACGTGCACCTGTTCCCACTACTGGACAATTCTCCAAGCCCTGGCCCCTCATGAGTCATGCCAGAGTCATCAATATCGCAAGTGACATAAAGAAATGACCGTTCCCTCCAATGACAAGACTTGCACGTCGACTTAGAATGAGTGCCAATGCATGCATTTCATAACGGACCGTACAAGTGGAGGAGGCCACTGCGAAGGTTCAAAGCCCACCCACTTGTTCGGAAGACTGTTTTCTACGCGCTCACATACACTGAGATCCTGTAGCACGCCGAGAAGGAGATCCCTCAGCGAGTAGCAGTTAATAGCAAGAGCCTGTTCCCAACGTCGAAATCCACCTCTCAGATAAAGCCTGTCACATTCTGGACGCCCCAAGACACTGGAGCACTCATCAGACCGAAGCATTCGAAAGAAACCCCCACACAGGTTCGAAGAACAATACTCAGTTCAGCATCGTTCCAGCGTGCCAGACACCAACAAAACCGCCACAAACCACGCCGACCATACTCACACTCATGGAGAAGCCTGCGTTGACCGTCAGGAAACGACTTACCCTAAAACTCAACCAAAACCTTCACGTCGCTCTCCGAGACTCCGATAAACGCACGCCATGATATCAAAAAGACACGCTCGACTCCCAAGGACGTCCAAGTTACATTCTACAACAGGCACCCATCAAAAAGTGCTCCACAGTACAACATAACACGCATCGCAACACCACCACAGCCTTCAACATCAGCGATAATATACAAGATACATATTTCCTGCTCAGCGATAATATAGTAAAAACAGAATTCCTGCTCAGCTATAATATAGCGATTACGGCTCTGCATCCTCTAACTCCATCACCAAGCACATAGGAATGGGAGGAGGCGGCCATTACCGCAGACACGGCCCGCCGTGCCATATTCGACTTGACAGCAACAAGGAACATCCATATTCCGGCCGAACTGAAACCCCCTCCCCACTTGCTCAGATTCGTCTAACACTTCCACTCCTGCATTGCACGCAACCACTACACACAAATAACATCCAACGCCCATAACACACGACAATACCACGCCAAATGCTACAGCAACAACAATCAAAGCACAACAGCGTACCTGAACGTCCTTCCAAAAACTTGACACGCACCTACTCACGCGGCTGCGCCTTCCTGACTGTGGCCAGCATGTCAAACATTCAGACCCAACCATGCGCCTCTCCGAACGCTGTCCAAACCGACCACGTAGCGGTTACACTCGTTCCAGTTGAAAACCGATAACCTGCACCCGAGCAACCAGAGAAAAGCCAACCGACACCAACCCTCAATCCCAACTCAAAACACCCGACCACCACACCACATCACCCTCGAGAGCCAAGACAGCTGCCGCCCTCTCTGCAGGAAAGCACGCACGCACGCGGGCACGCACGCTTAAAGAAAAATGCCATTCATGGAAGAACGTCCCGTGTTATACAAGGAGGACCTACAGCGCTCATCGTCTCCGCGGCTACCCGGGCACACTCCTACTACACTTTCCACAACTACCTTCACACAAATGTTCACGGTATACAACAACAAACACCAAAAACCGACCATCGCTCCGTCGCATCATCGCCTCCGCCTCCCCTACTTCGCCCCGTTCAGCATGTGCGCCGCGTCCGCGCCGTGCTTCGCCACCGCGCTCTTCTTCGCGTCGGCCTCGCCCTCCTGGAGCAGCGCCTTCAGCCCGCCGTCTCCCGGGGCCGCGTCCGTCGCCTCCTCCTCCTTCGCCTCATCCTCCTCCTCGGCCAACGGCTCCTCCACCTCTCCGGCGCCGTTCTCAACCTCGTCCTCCGCCTTCGCCCCTCCGTTCACCTCCTCCACGGTCTCCTCCTCCTCCTCCTCCTCCTCCTCCTCCTCTTCCGCGTCCTTGTCCGCGCCGCCGTTCTCCGCCTTCTCCACGCGCGGCTTCTTCGCCACCTGCTCCTCCTCGGGACTCACCTGAGCCTCGCCGTCCGCGTCCGCCACCCCGACCACCGCCGGCGCCGGCCGCTTCACGTCGGCCAGGTCCGCAGTGGCGCCGTGCTCCTGCTCGCCGAGTCCGTACCCTGAGTCCCCCGGCGCTGCCATTGCCACAACGTGCTCCGCGGCCCGACGACCAACCTAGCGCATGAAACCCTGGCGCGCCACCGACCAAGAACAGGGGGTGCGGCGCGGGGGCTGAGCGCGGCGCAATGCGTGCATGCAGCGGGAGTAGAGGAGGGGGCAGTGGGGCGAGGCGCGGGGGGGATTGCGGAACCTTGCGGGGGAGGCAGGAGGGGCGTTATATATTAAGGCGGGGCGATGGCGGAGCGGGAGTGGGCAGCGCGGGTGGGCGTGCTGGGGCTTCGCGATGGCACGTCGGTGCGGGCTTCGCAACTGCTGCCCAGCCACTTGGCGCGGGGCATGCGTGACGGGTGTGCGGGGCGGTTTTCGCAGCACAGCGCAGTGGATTGATTGTGTACTTTCTCGCCTCTGACTTGATTTGGCTTTGGCTTTGGCTTTGATTGAGCCTTATTTAGAGCTGCGATTTTCGGCAAGTGGCGGGAGCATCCAGTTGAGACTTTGAATGATTTTGCACATTACTTTATGCATCTCAACTTGTGTGCTTTCGCTCTGGGGTAACGAAGTATCTCTGTAACCCTTATAGGGGCCAGGGAGATTTGACCCCTCGTTCGTCCTTACCTGAGGGGCCCATGAGGTGGTGGGGCCAAACCTGGCCCCTATTTTGTTTTTGGATGGGGCCCTTTTTAAAGCAGGAGGGTAAAGATTGACTGTAGGCCCCAAATGTGTCCCAAAATATCCAAAAAAGCCTCTAGACCCCCCAAAATAAGAGGGCAAATTGACCCCCTCGTTGGTACTTACTGAGGGGGCCACGAGGTGGTAGGGCCAAACCTAGCCCCTATTTTTTTTTGGATGGGGCCCTAATTATAGCAAGGGTGGGTACTCTGGAGTAAACTATGGCCGTGGGCCCCAAATTTGTCAAAAAATTTCCAAAAAAATCCTCTAGACCCTCCAAAATAAGAGGGCTAGAAAACGACCCCGCGCAAATAAGATGGGGCCCACCTCGGATAAGTACCAACGAGGGGGTCAATTCGCCATGTGCAGAAAAATGACCCCATGCAATTAAGATGGGGCCCACCTCGGGTAAAGACGAGCGAGGGGGTCAATTCTTCATGGCCCCTTAAACGTCAGTCGATAACTATATATATGTGCACGTATTTTACTGTGTAGAATATGAAAAATGTATTAATTTAACTTACACCTTTGAATTGAAGATTCTTCAACTAACATCTTTGATTTGGAAGTCATTTCAAATACAACATTACATATGTAGAATACTATGGCCACGAGTGGTACCTTATGACGTTTAAGGGTTAAACCATACAGATGGATGGTACGGGACGGGGGGTGTGGACAAAACCTTGCCCTATTTTTATTTTGGAAGGGGGGCCCTCCAAGGATAAATAAGGGCCGCAGGCTTCATTTATGATAAAAAAAAACTCCAAAAAGGCTTCTAGGCTCTGAAATTTAATAAAGAAGCCAGGGAAAAGAAGCCTACCGTTGGCCCACCCTCCGTGACATCCGTCAACATGAAATAAAGAGATCTGGCCACAAGGTGGGGTTTTGTGTGTGGGGATGGATTATGTTTTTTTTCCTTTCGTTTGGTCATCCCCCCATAACTGATAAGTTAAGCAATGTGCATATATGGAGAGGGAAAATAAAAATTAATCTTTTTTTTTGGATAGCCAACATAATTTCAATTTCAGTTCTAGTGATTTCATATTTTTCGGATGAACATTGAATTTGTTATGAATTTTCAAAGTGTGCTACCATGTTTAGTTAGTGGCAACCAATAGGTAGTCCCCATAAGCAACAACCAAAACCTAATAGAAAACTTCCATTTGGAGGTGAACGGGTGGTAATGGAGTGGAAGTGGGTTGGATATACCCCCAATATTGTAGGCCTTGGTCAAGGGGGGCCTTACCTTGTATGATATGGGCTTCTCACTTTGTTGCTCGTTATGTTTATGAGACAAGCTTTAGTTTTGGTGAGGAGGACCTGAGTTATGAACAGACATCAAATTAGGGGCGGTTTACACTATGGACCAAGAACTCGTCCCATGACCCTCTTAACTCTCTGATTGGCTCCATCAACTCGTCCCGGGATGACTTGGGTTTACACTAGGAGGAAAAAAGAAAAGTGACCAAAGGAGTTGAGGTCCTCAAAAGGCCTAGAAATAGGCCTAATGGATAATGTTGGAGGGTCCCCCGGATTTTGCGGTGAGAGAGGCTAAATGGGTTTTCTCGTTGCTGAAACGAGGGGACCATGGGCCTAAAATGCAGTTTCATTATTTTTTAAGTCGTTTTGTTTTTTTTTTAAATTCATGTTTGTTTGATTTTTTTTGGGAAGGGGGCCCAACGTTACTGTAGATACAATGGCGGCCACCCTTTTTGTCTTTTTGGCTTGTTTTATTTTCTTTGTTGTTTTAGGAAATACTACCCTTTTTAGGCATTCATTAAAAAAATCAGCATGCCCACTTTTTAGTACATGGTCATTCCTCCCGGTCCAAGTTCGGTTTACGCTTAGTGAGAGGCCCAAGGGCTTTAAAAATGACATTTTTATGAAGTGTGACCATGGAAGTGTGACCATGAACTGTGACCATGGAATTAATCCATTTTCCTTGGTCACGGCTCTTGGTCTATAGTGTAAACCGCCCCTTAGCCTTGAGTCAAGTTGTTGTCCGATGTGAGTGAAAAACCCTTAAACGTCATAAGGTGCCACGGATGGTGATATACTTGCATTTAAAAGAGTGTGAAGTAGGCAGGACAAGCACAGTTATGGGGAGCAGCGCTGCAAGTGTTGCCCTCGTATGCCCCGGTTGTCTAGGGCGCATCAAAAATTATGTAGGGAACTATGAGGTAATCTTTGCGGAATCAAGGATGTGGTAAAGGAATCAGACTACAGTGTATATTCAATCTGCCAAAGCCAACCACCAGCCCACTACAAAAAAAAAAATCTTTCTTTCCACAAATAGGATCAGCATACTTTTATTCAATATAATGTCATATTTTCTACCTAATTTTTTTTTTTTTTTGACACAAGCAAAGAGAACCTTTACTGCGAAGGAAGGAAGGGAGAAAAAAACAAAAGGAAAAGGCAGACCCTGCCAAGGCCGGCGAGGCCGAGCAAGCCCCCGGGCAAAGAGAACCTTTACTGCGAAGGAAGGAAGGGAGAAAAAAACAAAAGGAAAAGGCAGACCCCGCGAGGGCCGGCGAGGCCGAGCAAGCGCCCGGGCTACCTAATATTTTCATACGTAATTGCATAACTTTTATGGATTTATGTTCTACCTTGTGTTAGTTCAGTACAAGCCAAAAATCTTGAGTACTGTAGATGTTTAGGATAAGAGAAATGGACTTGCAATGACTAGGGGTATAGAAAGTAGCCATTTACTTAGAAAAGTCATTTTATCTTTTAAAATAAAGAGACAATTGTTGGATTTAAAACCCAAATGGTGGATAGAATTATTCTTGAGTTATTCTGACAACAAAAATAAAATCCTTCATATCTATGTGGTTTTGAGTAAAAACAACGATGGTTGCCAAGAACCTTCCTTCATTGCTACCTTTCTCAAAAAGTGCAATAGTCAACTTTGCAGTAGCACTATTCATCTCTATAATACCCTGCCTAGCTACCCCAAACTCAAGCTTTTGATGTTTGAATCACCATAACTTTTTCCCTATGAGTTTCAAAAAAGAAAAAATATATCCCTACAAAGTTGTCATGGTTTCCTATTTTCACCAAAAATTTATAAAAATTATCTTCAAATTTAGACTTAAAGAAACCTACTCAAAATTGATTTGTACCCCACATGTACAAATGGTCCTTTAGAGGTTAAGGTAGGACAAGCGAAAATAGATAGGCAACCCAAAACAGATTGGTGACCCAACATTGTTCCTTTCTATATCGTTTCTAGATTCTAGGGAAAATATGTAGCTTGAATTTGCATGACTTTTGTATTGGCCAATAAGTTTTTAAGTGATGTAATGACAAGCTATATTTCATCCTTGAAATCTAGGAACGGTGTAGAAGGGAGCAATATTGGGTCGCCGATCAATTTTGGATTGTCCTACCTTATATGGTGTGAAACTATGGATAACTTTTGAATAGAATGGCTCTTACTTTGCAAATTTCATTAAATAAGAATATGCAAAAATATAGATACATGATAAGAGTTAAGCCTTGGATATTGTAGTTTTCATTGAGGTGACGTATGTGTGGTTGGGGTTGAAAACCCCTTTGGAGGATGACATGACGGTTGTCTCTAAGGCACTAGTGTAGGGAAGCATTTAGTGTAGAAAAGTGTTTACTCTCAAAAGGGAGAAGTAGTTCTATTACACTATCCTATGTCCCATGGCCATAGACTTAGTGATGAGAATGAACAATCATTACATCTATGCCGGTCCATGATGGGGAACGGAGTTCTTTTTCTCTTCTGATTGGGGCTTCAGAGAAGGCATTGCTATTTCCTACCCTTTGAGGTCAATGAGCTCAAAAGGCCTAGGAGAATCCACTACACTAAAAGTTTCATTTAGTGTAGTAGACACTAAATACGAACCCATACACTAATTGTCAACTACGCAATTAGTGTAGTGACAAAATAGTACACTAAATGTGAACTACTACACTATTTGTGAACTTTTGTAAAGATTGGAATATTAACTTTTTTACTCGTGCACGTTTAGTGTATTGAAAGTAGAAGAGAATTATGTGTTCAAAAAGGTGAAGAAGAGAAAAAATAAAACTCACAAAGAAAAAATTGGAAAAAACAACAATTGGGAAAAAACAACAATTTGGGAAAACAACAAATAGGAAAAAACAATTAGGAAAAAACAACATTTTTGAAAAAAACAAGAACTAGGGAAAAACATCAATTCGGGGAAAAAAGACAACTTACCTTTTGAAAAGGTAAACTTTTGTAAAAATAAGCTTTTCCAAATGTAAACATTTGAAAAGGTAAAGATTTGAAAACGTAAACGTTTGAAAAGTAAACTTTTTCAAAAGTAATCCTTTTCAAAAGTAAACCTTTTCAAAAGTAAACCTTTTCAAAAGTATACCTTTTCAAAAGTTAACTTTTTCAAAAGTTAACTTTTGAAAAAGTTCACTTTTGAAAAGTAAAATTGGGAAAAATTTTTTTTTTGAAAAAGTAAAGTTTTGAAAAAGTAAGGTTTTGAAAAAGTAAAGTTTTAAAAAGGAAATGTTTGGAAAAGTAAAATTTGAAAAAGTAAACTTTTTAAGAAGTAAAACATGAAAAAGTAATCTCTTGAAAAAGCAAGCTTTAAGAAATTAAATTTCCATAAAGTGTACTCCGATAAAGTAATCTTTGATAAAGTAAATTTTGATCGAATAATCTTTTGAGAAAGTACACTTGTTTGCAATTAGTACACTATTTGTCAACTTGTTCGCAATTAGTGTACTAAGGTAAGTACACTATTTGTGCCATTACACTAAATGAAACTTTTAGTGTAGTGTAATAGATCATGCAAAACATCATACTTACAGACGGTACATTTCACTGGGACCTTACTTCAAAGAAATCTCTAGCTCGCAAATGCTTGCATCAATTTTAAAGGCACACGTCCGGATAGAAGATCATCTTGCTTTCCCTCTAAATTTTTCTCGGAGGTGGCTTGCAACACTTGTTGTAGAGGGGTTATTTGCCCAACACAACCTAAAAATGGCCAATTCTCCTTAAAGGGTTAATGGCTTAAATGACATTGCTAGAGAACATGTATTTTTGAAACCTTTAGACTAAAGAGAAGATGTCTTTTCAAAGAATTCAATAAGCTAGATACAAATGAAGTGGAAGTTTAGTCCTCAACTCCTAAAATTCCTTGACTATTTATTGCCAAAACACGTCAAAACTAGTCATTCTTGTGCAAAGAGTGCATAAGAGAAATAAAGTGATTATTTTCATCCCCATATGTAAGATCCTAATATATACTTCTCAAATCATATGCTCACAAAATCTTGTATTTAATTGAAGGTTGTTTCAAAAGTTTTGAAGTTGCCCAATGTACTCACCTTTACCAATTTTTTTGAGATCATAACTTCTTTCCTATTGGTCCAATCAAAATAAAAAAATTATTTCATATAGCTCTTATCTTCTTGCATCTCATATTGATTTTCAATCATGAGAAGTATAAATTATAGCCATAATTTATAGTTATAGATTGTGATTATTTTTTGTCTATATTGTGTTCAATTTTTTCTTTCATTTGTGAAGAGTTCAATTTAATTGGCTTTCAAACAAGTCGGTTGGCTAGTTTACCCCTTCAAGACCAAAGAGGGTATTCTCGCCGGAGAGAATCTACGATTGTTCTAGATCACGTATAATGGCATTTACACCGTGGCTACATTTCAGCACAAAAATCTATAATTCCACTTCATAAAAGCTCATTCTTACTCGCTGATGCTTGCACCAATTGTCATGGTGACGGTCTCAATAGATGCCCATAATCCTCCATCTCTAAATCATGGTGTATTTTTCCTTTGAGGTGGCTTGTAGCACTTGCTACAAAGGTTATTGTGCCGAAACGACCCATATATTGTCGTTATGCCTTAAAGGTTTACAGTGGATTTGAAACAAAAGGGTTTTATGTTACTTGTTTTGCACGGAAATATCTAAGGTAGAGGCACCCAATTCCGATCGCCCAGGGCGAATTGACCCCCTCGTTGGGACTTACCGGAGGTAGGCCCCGTCTTAATTGCATTGGGTCATTTTTCTAGCCCTCTTATTTCGGGGGGTCTAGAGGTTTTTTTTGGATTTTTTTGACAAATTTGGGGCCTACGCCAATTGTTTACCTTAGATGACCCTCCCTTCATGTAAATAGGGCCCCATCCAAAAAAAAATAGGGGCCATATTTGGCCCCACCACCTTGTGGCCCCCTTGAGTAAGTCCCAACGAGGAGGTCAATTTGCCCTGGGCATTCCGATCGGCCACCCAATTTGGACCAATACAATATACATGGAATGGTGCATGAAAATGGTAAATGCATGAAATGGTGCATGAAGCGACCCAAAACCAATAACTCAAAATCTGAAAACTCCATTCATTATCGGCATTGGATCATGATGTGTGCAATTTTGGGTTGCTCCACCTCAATTGAGCTCTCATTGGTGGCCTCGCCTCAAAAGTCGAACAAGGTTGATCGGCATTGGATACCCTCCATGAGTTGGTTATTCATGGCATGTCTTCCCTCTTTTTACTCACTCTCACTTATTGTCATTGGCCAAAGGAGGGCACCAAATCTCACCTGCTCTATAGTTTGGTTATGGGCTCCAGTGGGTTTTGGGCTTCTAAACCTACATCAATTGCTAATCTTTGAGATTAAATTTGAAAAAAATATTTATTGAGTTTCATTCCTAATTGCATCTTTCTACACGAATGTTTTTGACATACAATGTCATTTGAGCGCCCAAATGGCTTAAGTGATGGGAATTGGGTACCTCTAGGCTCTACCTTAACACTGGGGAGTGGGGAGTCAATTGTGGGGGTGTGAGATAGGTACTAGGACATGGCAGCAAATCTTCGGGTGCTAGAGGTACTCAGTGGTATCATTATATTATGTGCAGTACATGAGTACCATACTCATGAGGATATTGATATCTGGAATCATATTCATTCTGGAAGGTGGCCCTTCTGCATGATTTCACATTGTAGCCTTGCACAAGTTACCCCCACATGCCACTTCTTACGGGGTTTCACACGGACCAAAGTATGCCAAGGACCAAAGTATGTCGAGAGGCCGAGTTTTGGAGGTGGAAAACATATTAAATTATGTAATTTGCGGAGTTTGGGTCCTTGTAGTGTGAAAGTACGAGAGACCGAGTTGAAAGACCGAGACCCATACCATTTGGCAAATTCCAAGTCAATTTCTACTTCTTATGGGTCTTACTTTTATGAAATTTTTCTCTCTCACATTCTTTAGCTATGGAGTCTACAAGGGAATACATTTTTGGTTTAGAAACCGAAGAAAATGGTCAAAAAGCTCATTACCCAAAATTCCAGCATAAGCATAGCCACGGCAAATTTTAGGTCAAAGCATCTAGGTGAAAATTCGAATAATGGTCTTGTGTAGTAACCGGGACCACATGTATGGGTGACTTGGTTTAGGAAAGGTAAGAGGAATTGCTCTAAATTTTATGTGTGATGAAGGCACTCTATACGATTTATAATGCTATACATTTTTACTCTTGAAGAAAATTTTACCCAACCATGTTGTCAATGATCACCCTCTTTAAGTAGTATAGATAGTTGTACCCTCAGTAAAAATCTTCATTAAAAACAAAAAGTTCTAGCGGTTTCAAATCATACAATACCACTACACTAAACATAAAACTTCGTGTAGGGGTCATGTCTTTGAGAACTTAGAGAGCTTTAGCTTGCATTGGGTATGGTCTAAAAGCATTGGTTGCCATTGCATTCTATTGGTGAAAATAATGGGAGCAAGAAATTCCTCGTGCTCTATTTCTTTCCATATTTAAAACTCACCTTACTTTTCTAATTTTTTACATGGTTATAAAAGACTTTGGAAAAATGATGACGAGGATAAAATATCCCTGGTTATACCTCATTCAACCTGAGATAAATCATGAGAAACTTCTACTATTGAATCGAATCAAGGTAAGATGAAAACTTGGTAAAAAGGGGGGACAATTTAAAGCTACCAAGGGGCACTCAAAGTGAAACTAAAACATTTGGTAAGATGAATGTAAGATAAGGAAGAGTGGTAATATCGTAGGATTATGTTAGAATCAAAGATTTGACTTCTTTCACCTAAATTATTATAAATGTCTTTTCCTTTTCTATTTATTTCAGGAAACACACAAAGGTAAAAGGGCTATGTGTGACCTTAGATTTTCTACTTTATTTTGAAGATGTTTGAAAGTACATGGCTATTTGAGGAGCGTGTTACCACCATAGCAAACACGGATGTGAAGGACTGTCCAAGGAACTCAAAAGTCAAGTCAACAATATCGACAGTGGCACATCACACATTAGACTGCAGAAGGTTAAAAACATGGTAACTTACAAGGTACTTTGTTACAGATTGTAATCTTTTACGTATTCCAGCGTCTTGGAAGCCTAGCACATTCGACAATTGTGACAGTGTCCTCAGTCCTGGTGAAAAGTTAACCTTGTCACAAGTCGTGATCCAGTTCGGATCATATCAAATTAAAAGTGCTCAATATGAGAAGATAGGCTGGGCGATTTCTGACAGGAACCATAAATTTGCGATGGCGTTGCTAATTGATAGGCACACTTGGATTTGATAAACAGAAAGGACATGTGACTGTAGAATACATGGGAGTGCTGTATTTGTACTGGTTTAAAGTCAGTTTTTGGACCCACAGTGTCCAAAGATGTGGGTTCTGATGATGACTGTGTGCAACATTGATTGGTGTACTGTACTATAGTCCAAATTGGCTTCACTGTAATTGGAATTTAGAGATGGCGTCTCGAGATAATGGCTGACTAGACTGCCCATCCTGTGATTGGTGCTTGTTCCTGATAAGTCTTCAGTGTGACGGTTGTTGAGAGATCTTCAGTGATCCCAGAATCAATTTCTTAAAATCAACAGAAATGCTACAACCTACACTTGAAAGGCCTGGGAGAATTGACCCCCTCGCTTGTCCTTACTGGAGGTGGGCCCCGTCTTAATTGCATGGGGTCATTTTTCTGGCCCTCTTATTTTGGGGGTCCAGAGGCTTTTTTTGGATTTTTTTGGACAAATTTGGGGCCTACGGTAATTGTTTACCCCGAATGACTCTCTCTTGCTGTAAACAGAGCCCCATCCAAAAACAAAATAGGGGTCAGGTTTGGCCCCACCACCTCGTGGCCCCCTCGGGTAAGGATGAGCGAGGGGGTCAATTCTCCCTGGCCCACTTGAAAGGAGTTAACCTTTTACAGCCTAAGTGGAGCATGGCTCTCTTTTTATGTAAGAAGTTATTCTTGAGATGGGTTAGGTTTTTTTTTTGAAGGTTTGTATGAAGAATGTGTACGTAAAACATCTAGCTGTGAAGGATGTATATGTTTTAAGGATGTCATGTGTGAATGATGTTTAATTGAAGGATGTGTGTGTTTGAAAGATGGTTTGTTTGAAGGATTTGTATATGAGGAATGTGCATGTTTGAATGATGTGTATGTGTATGTGAAGTATTGTTATCTTCCCTGGATTTCAGTAGATCATGTAGTGCTTTGGGCCTTGGATGTCATAGCTTATCTACACCTTCTTTATTAACTAGTACATTGACCCGTTGTCTCCAATGGGGCAAGGGCAATCCTTGATATTAATAGGTTTGCAAGACACCTTAGAGGTTTGTGGTGGACTATTTATGTAGCCATGTATTATTCATTGACAATACCAAAATGTATTAAAATTTAGCAAGATATACACTTTTGAAATGAAGATACTGCAACTACATCGTTCAATATACGACCATTTTGCATGACCATTTTGCAACTTCTCAAACATGTAGTAAGTGCAATGATGATCGGGATTTGAAATGCCATTCAAGTTAATATTGTTGTGGAATATACAAGGAACATCATGTTGCAAAAGAATCCCAAAACAACTTTCCATTGTGAATCTCCTTTTTTCTTTTTCCTCCACAAGTCTCTCTCCTCCACATGTCTTTCTCCTCCACACAGTTTTAAAAACCACCACAAATATACAGATAATTCTCTCACACGCATTCCATCACTCAAGATGATATGTCAAGAACATGGTGCGGGGTGATAGTTGACTAGGCTAGTATGAAAAAGCTTGTTACAAAGTTTGTAGGGCTGAAGTCACGAGCGTTCTTTTGCAGCCTGGTGCCAATTTGGCTTCAATTTTGGATTTTTGATGATGTAATGTGATTGTTGACTTCTTCAACATTACGATACTCTTAGATATTTAGAATTATGCCTTATGGTTTGAGCAGGAGAAGTATATCTATCATTACTACATACTTGTCATTGGTATCTCAAATCGGACAAGTATACTTCTTTTGAGAGATTCACAAGGTAAAATACTTTGAAAATTTTGGGACACATTCATACCGTAATGTGTTTATATATTATGATTGAAAATTCTAGATCAAAAACTTAAATTGACTTTTATTGGTAAAAAATAGACTATTTTTTCACGACTCCTAAATTAGAGATCTATTGGTTTTTGCTCCAAAGTCTTGTCCAACCTTCTACACCATACAAAACTCTATCTTAAAGCATAAAATGTTCCTTAAAAACATAAATTTTCCATCATTTTCTTCAAAACCTAGTTTTTGGTGCCTTGATTCAACATATGTACTTTGCATTATATGGGGTATGTTTTCAGCCTCTATAGTATACATTACATTCTGTCTCCGTCGGCGCGACTAGAGCCATCTTTGAAGGCCAAAACCTATGTGCTGAACAACCCAACGATGCCATGAGCGCTAACCAACTTTATGTTCAAATTTCAATGAAGGTCCAGAGTCGAACAGTTCCCGGACTAGCTTGGAGTTCAAACTTGCATCTAAGGTAAGCCCCCTCAGAACCAACCAAAACCCATAGCCAATGCCTATAAAATTGGGGTATATCCAACCCTCTTCCATCCCATTACCACAAACTCAACTCCAAATGGAGGTTTGCTATCAGTCAAGACCCTTACTTTTGATTGTTGTTTATGGGGGGTACCTACTGTTGGCCACCCACTAAACATGGCTGCATAGTTTGAAAAATCATAATTAATTCAGTTTTCATTGAAAAAATATGAAATCACTTGAGTTGGAATTGTATAGTATAATCATCTCCTCTCTCCATCTATGCACATTCCTTGACTTGTCAATTTTTGGGGGGCTTACCTTAGATCAACTGGTGGTGGTGGCGGCTCTTGATTGACTATTTCCTCAGGTTTAGGGTTTCTTTGCATCTATCATCCGCTTGGGAGGAACTTCTCGTTGTTGTCCTCGTACAGGAAGTAAGGTAAGCCCCTAAAATCGACAAGATAAGGAAATGGGCATATATGGAGAGAGGAGATAATTATACTATTATTTTTCAGTGATAGCCAATAGAATTACGATTCCAACCCAAGTGATTTCTTATTTTTTCGATAAAAACTAAAGTAGATATGAATTTTCAAACTGTGCAACCATGTTTAGTGGGTGGCCAACAATAGGTACCCTCCATAACCAACAACCAAAAGTAAGGGACTTGACTAATAGCAAAACTCCATTTGGAGCTGAGTTGGTGGTAATAGGATGGAAGAGGGTTGGATATACCCCAATTTTATAGGCGTTGGCTATGAGTTTTTGTTTGATATGGGGGGCTTACCTTAGTGTCACCACTCGATGGGCATCATTAAGTCAGAGTCCTCGTGAGTGCACTGATCTGAGATGCTTCTGGTGACGTCGTCGTTGTCATGTGCCCATTGCTCGTGTGCGACGCCGAGATGCTCGGGCTCCTTCTCTTTCAAAGAAGCCTCTGTTTTGTTGATGGCTTTCTCTGGCTTGTCCTTTGTGACATTTTCCTTGTTGAAGTTGCCATCTTCGGATACTTGCAAAACTTCCTCTTTCTTGCTCGTAAATCACTTGCGGATTCTCTTATAGAATCCCGCTCATTATCACCGCCCTCACGCCCTCAGACTCTCGTTGAAGAGCTCAGCACATTAGAGCTGCTCCACCCGGAGACATAGAACCACCAATTTGGAGTTTTGTGAGGTCAAAAAGTTGCACCCGACACCTCTAAACGGGGAAACTTTATAAAATTTTAGAAGTTTTGGTGCATGGCACAGAGAAATCTCCTTGGATGGGGGGAGTGCGCCATTTTTTTTTAATGTTGGCGACACACCTATACCCTTGCGACACGTGGCGCCATGTCAATGGTGGTGACATGTGGCGCCATATCATTGGTGGCGGGAGGTGAAAGGTTTTAGCGTCTTTTCAGAAAAAAAAAGATTTGGAGCTTGCGGTGGAGCCAAACAAACGCCAAACCCTAAACGACTCTTGGCGTGGAGAAGATTTTCTGTCCTAGCGTGGAAAATTCCACGCCGGGAGTGGAGATGCTCTTACCCATGCCTTTCTGAAAATCACTCTGCCAACAAAGCTCGCCCCTCTCCTCACCTCGTCGCTCCTCCAGTGTGACATGGCACCACCGCATGGTCATAGGGTGCATGTCTATACTTTATAAGTAGAGAGATATACAGTGACGACGAGAAATAGTTGTACATGAAGAGCTTTTTTTCAAAATTAGCTACCAAATCTACATGAACTCTCATAAAATAGCAAGAACACAACCACAAGCACATAAAGTTGCAACAAGCATAAAGCACAAAGTTTTCAATGAAAATATGAATTAGAAAAACACACAGTAATTCAAATGTGCAACAAGCCTGTACAATTCGTTATGGCCAAATTGATTCTTATTGCATATCAACTATAGAAAACAAGACTAAAGATTACCAAACATCATTTCAATTCACTGATTCAATTCATAAGCACTCACACACACTACCACCATGTGTGAATCATGTTACCTTTTGTTTATAGTTTGTAAAATAAAAACTACATTAATATGGCTGGACTAATGCGTTGCAAAGCAAGTGCCAATTGCTAGTATTATACCAAATTTTTTGGATCTTCTCCTATAAGTCACTTTTACTAGTGGATTTCCTCTTAGACCTTCTCAGACGACAATCTACTTCATTCCCAAGATGTTCTATTGGATTGAAGTCGGGTGATTGTGGAGGGTGTTCAAAAAGCTGGAATTTTTGAGAACGCAACCAATCTACAACATAATGTGGAGTATGCTTTGGATCATTGTCATGTTGGAAAATAACCTCATGCTCTTCTAAACCTTGCATCTCTATAGTGCCCATAAGTTTTGTCTCTAAAATATTGCGATATACATATTTATTCATCTTCCCTTCAATTGGATGAAGCTTGCCAACTCCTTCCCAACTCATATAACCCCAAACCATTATGTTTCCTCCTCCATGTTTGACCGTAGATTGCACATGCTGATCTAAAAGCCGTTCTCCGCTCTTTCTCCATTAATACTGACGTCCATCTGAGCCAAAAAGATTCAATTTCGACTCATAAGAAAAAATGACATGAGCCCAAAACTTCCAATCTGCATGCTTGCACTTCTTTGCCCAGTGCAAACAACGTGCTCGATGTTTCTTTGTCAAAAGCGGTTTCTTGGTCTTCACACATGCTCTAAACCCTTGCGTCTAAAGACTCCTTTTAATCGTATTATCACTCAATCCCAAGCCCTCATATCGTAATATTCTTCCTATAGTTGCCGCTGTATTTGTATTTGGATCATTTAATCTCTTCACAATGACATGGTCACTTCGTTCATCAATTATTCTAGGTCTATCGGGTGAAGTTTTGTCTTTTAGGCTCTCTGTCTTACAAAACCTTCGCCCTATGTCGAAAAAAGTGCTTCAAGGAATGCCCAAAAGTGCTGAAATCTCACCATATCAGTTGCCTTGCTCAAACATCTCAGGAACTACTATACGTTGATTCTCAAACCTTATAGGAGCTATAGCAAATCATGTAAGGCCTCTCCAAATCTTACCAAAAAAATCCAAAACAAAAAGCCTCACAAGTGCACTTGTAATGATGTGATAGTGGTGTGTACAACTTCTATGCATGTTCAGTTGTACACACCCCTCCATGATTTTATCACGTATAATAATCTCTACAAGTGGCAAATTTTGGAGGACTCAATGTTAATTAGCTGCCATGTGGTGTACTAATTAAAACTGACCCAAAAAATCTCATACTTACCCACCAATTAAGCTACAATCAACACATGTTAGAGGGGTGGTTCATTGTCCGAAGACTTTTGGTTGCCATTGTACGTAAGAGAGAAAACCCATGCAACAAAGGTGCCACTTCACATTCCAGTGGAGAAGACCACACGTCAAAAACTCAACAGGAATTTAGAACATGATTGACCCAAAAAGAAAAAATGTCTCACTCTCCACCAATCATACTAGGGAATGCCCCTTACATTCTTGATCGGATGCCTCACTTTCAACTCCAATCCCAAGACACCATATTAGATATTGAAATATTAAAAAATAAAAGCCCACACGGCATGCAGACAGAACAGAACTCAAACTCACAGCCGACGACGCCGATGCGCTGCGAAAACCGCCCCGCACACCCGTCGCGCATGCCCCGCGCCAAGTGGCTGGGCAGCAGTTGCGAAGCCCGCACCGACGTGCCATCGCGAAGCCCCAGCACGCCCACCCGCGCTGCCCACTCCCGCTCCGCCATCGCCCCGCCTTAATATATAACGCCCCTCCTGCCTCCCCCGCAAGGTTCCGCAATCCCCCCCGCGCCTCGCCCCACTGCCCCCTCCTCTACTCCCGCTGCATGCACGCATTGCGCCGCGCTCAGCCCCCGCGCCGCACCCCCTGTTCTTGGTCGGTGGCGCGCCAGGGTTTCATGCGCTAGGTTGGTCGTCGGGCCGCGGAGCACGTTGTGGCAATGGCAGCGCCGGGGGACTCAGGGTACGGACTCGGCGAGCAGGAGCACGGCGCCACTGCGGACCTGGCCGACGTGAAGCGGCCGGCGCCGGCGGTGGTCGGGGTGGCGGACGCGGACGGCGAGGCTCAGGTGAGTCCCGAGGAGGAGCAGGTGGCGAAGAAGCCGCGCGTGGAGAAGGCGGAGAACGGCGGCGCGGATAAGGACGCGGGCGTGGACGCGGAAGAGGAGGAGGAGGAGGAGGAGGAGGAGGAGGAGGAGACCGTGGAGGAGGTGAACGGAGGGGCGAAGGCGGAGGACGAGGTTGAGAACGGCGCCGGAGAGGTGGAGGAGCCGTTGGCCGAGGAGGAGGATGAGGCGAAGGAGGAGGAGGCGACGGACGCGGCCCCGGGAGACGGCGGGCTGAAGGCGCTGCTCCAGGAGGGCGAGGCCGACGCGAAGAAGAGCGCGGTGGCGAAGCACGGCGCGGACGCGGCGCACATGCTGAACGGGGCGAAGTAGGGGAGGCGGAGGCGATGATGCGACGGAGCGATGGTCGGTTTTTGGTGTTTGTTGTTGTATACCGTGAACATTTGTGTGAAGGTAGTTGTGGAAAGTGTAGTAGGAGTGTGCCCGGGTAGCCGCGGAGACGATGAGCGCTGTAGGTCCTCCTTGTATAACACGGGACGTTCTTCCATGAATGGCATTTTTCTTTAAGCGTGCGTGCCCGCGTGCGTGCGTGCTTTCCTGCAGAGAGGGCGGCAGCTGTCTTGGCTCTCGAGGGTGATGTGGTGTGGTGGTCGGGTGTTTTGAGTTGGGATTGAGGGTTGGTGTCGGTTGGCTTTTCTCTGGTTGCTCGGGTGCAGGTTATCGGTTTTCAACTGGAACGAGTGTAACCGCTACGTGGTCGGTTTGGACAGCGTTCGGAGAGGCGCATGGTTGGGTCTGAATGTTTGACATGCAGGTCGGAGTAAAGGAGGTTGATTTGAGGCGCAGTCGCGTGTGTAGGTGCGTGGCAAGTTTGTGGAACGGCCTTCAGGTACGCAGTTGTTCTTTGGTTGCTGTAGCATTTGGCGTGGTATTGTCGTGTGTTATGGGCGTTGGATGTTATTTGTGCGTAGTGGTTGCGTGCAATGCAGGAGTGGAGGCAGTAGATAGGAGCAGTCGAATTTGAGCGAGTGCGGAAGGGGTTTCGGTTCGGCGGGAATATGAATGTTTTTGTTCATCCCGAGTTGAATCTGGCATTGCATGGCGAGCCGTGTCTGCGGTAGTGGCCAATTCCTTCCATTTCTACGTGCTTGATGATGGAGTTAGAGGATGCAGAGCCGTATTTGCTATATTATCGCTGATGTTGAAGGCTGTGGTGGTTTTGCGATGCGTTATGTTATTCTTTGGAGCTCTTTTGATGGGTGCCTGTTGTAGAATGCAAGTTGGAGGTCCTTGGGAGTCGAGCGTGTCTTTTTGATGTCATGGCGTGCGTTTGTCGGAGCCTCGGAGAGCGGCGTGAAGCGTTTGGTCGAGTGGGAGGGTAAGTCATGTCCTGGCGGTCAACGCACGGTTCTTCATGAGCGTGAGTATCGTTGGCGTGGTTTGTGGCGGTTTTTTTGGTGTCTGCCACGCTGCAATGATACTAAACTGGGTAGTGTTCTCGGAACCTGTGTGGGGGTTTCTTTCGAATGCTTCGGTCTGATGAGTTCTCCATTTCCTGGAACGTGAAGTAGGTTGTCTAGACCTTCGGAGTTGGCTCTTGTCTTTGTTTTTATGAGCTGCGTTTCTCTAGTCTTTCTCGACTGGTTTCCTATCTACTTGGATGGTTATGGAGAACAGGCATTGAGTTCGAGTTTTTTCACATCCACAGCATGTTGATGCTCAGAAATTGTTTAGAGTATTGTTTTCTGAGGACAGCACATGTATGGAACTTATTGCACGTCGACGTGGAAGTCTAATCATTTGTCAGAGCGGTCATGACTTATGAGGATGGTACTTAGTGGGAGTCTTAGGTTGCGGCCTATTGGGAAATGTAGAAGCTGGGGAGTGGAATCCGAGGCAATAGATAAGAAGTACTGTACCGTTTGTGCATATTTACGTGTAGTACGAGTGTCTAGTTTCGTTTTGCGGGCCTTTCTTGGGATCTTCGCCTCAGCCAAATGTTTCCAAAGGAGTATCATTGTCATAACTTCAACCAATGCTTGACTATCAACTTCTTTTGGAATGTGAATCAATATACTGTTTTCTTGGAATATATGTTTTATGTGGATTTACATATTCATCATTCCATCTTGGAGTTTCTTTTCCTTCACTTGAATTATTTAGCCTTAACATGCTTGGAAGTGAGACTGTAGTTGGAAAGTGATTTTTTTCAGGAATTTTATTTGCAAAGATTTAATCATCTGTTTTTTTATAAACGAATCTTCAGCAATGAATCATTTATGAGAGATCCTTACCCTGAGCGGTACTTTGTCTCGGCGCAGTTCCTTGTTAGACCTGTTTCGTAATTTCATCTGACAGATTTTAGCTTAGGATGGTTTGACACATTATTTATTCAGATATAGAAAGACGATAGCATCTCTATGTATGAATGTAACCCCTGTGAGCATGTGACGATCACAACCAAAAACACTTCAAAATTGTTGATTCTAGTGCAATGAGTGAGGAAGGAAACAAAATTATATTTATCCTCTTGATTGTCTGATCTTTATAAAGACTTACTAAGCAACATACTCACAAAATTTCATACACTTTTATCACACGGATTGAAAGATTTTAGTGTTTGAAGTCTAGGAAATGGTTCATTTCTCCCCTGCGCTGAGTGGATCAACAAACTTTGACTTCACTTCGGATGAAAATTTTGCATGAAATTTTTGCACTAAGGTTGGATGATCTATAACCACCAACTTAAGCTTGCTGACCTATTTATAACGTTTGTATATGTGGTAAGACATTTTTTGGGAATTCAAAATAGGATTTCATGAATATTGCAATTGTCGAGACCATTTATTTCTTCATATTGAAATTGCTACAAATTTTCAAAGTGGATAGTAAGCCATGACCCATTCCTCGACATACAAAACTCTCTATTTCCACACTAAGTTGTACTAATGACCACTTCTGCATTGACTACAAACCGGCAGCTTTGAACCAATCATGAAATGACACCCAATCATATCTGACTTCCTAAAATTTCGGAAATGGGGTGGGTCTGTGGTGGTTTTGGTCCACTTTAGCTTGTTGGTTATGGGGTTCGTGGTGGTTATAGGTCATCCAACCTTACACAAGGTCTAAATCTTTTACCATTGTGTGGATCATGATGTTAGTTCCGTATACAACAAGTTGTAGAGGTAGAGAAGGGGTGTAGCATATTCAAAATAAGTGTGCAAGGAGTAGAAGTTCAAAAATTGTCAATTCACGATTTATTTTTTTGAGAATTTAATATGTTTTAAAATGATAATTCAAACGGTCAATAAGATGGCTTACACCACATATCGTTGTAAAAAAAATAAAAAGTGAAAAATATGAAGATCTTTAGATTTTATGTATAAAAGATGAAGCTTTTTTCCTGGTTTGTCCAAAATGTGAAAAATTCTTGACATTAGTGTAAAAAATCATTTTAACTCAAGTCAAACATTTTTATAGACATCTTCAAAGAAAGTTGTATTCTCTTCATGTATGGAAAGTCTCAATGTCAATAGAGACTTGTAGCAAAATTTTGGAGCTGCTCAAAGTCCCGATTTCTAACTTTAAGTGGTACTAACTTTCAAACTATGAATCCAAAAATAATAATAAAAATATCTCCATGGAGCTCTTGTAAGGGAAAATCTAGTAAAAGAGTTAAATTTATTTTTTTATTTTTTTAGTTGTAGAAACCTACCTAAAATCCAAAAACGTACGCCCTACGTACACTTGGGCTCTTAAGGGTTAAACATCAGTTGGGAGTTCTATACACTTGCAAAAAGTTTTACTCTATAGAAATCATGATATGTATCCTAGTTTAGCAAGATGACATACACCTTTGAGTTGAAGATTCATGAAGTATTAGCATCTTTCATTTGTAGGTCATTTCATTATCTCAACCTTATCATGTTCAAATATGACAATATATGTGTACAATATTGTGGTCACCAAGGGCACCTTCAATGTTAGGGTTAATGAAGAGCAATGGCTTTCATACTTGCAAGCCTAAAATATTATAGTTTGAAGTCTTTTGTCGAATTAATTGGTCATTTTTGGTTTTATATTAGGCATTAATTTCCTACAATCATGGTGTACTTCCACTTCTACCAATATGTTGCTCACATTTTTACAAAGACTTTTATGTTCTTGGTTATTATTAACCTCTACAAGAGCAAGTGCCAAAAATGGGCTTTCTTGAAAGTTTGGTCAAGTTACTATGGTGTCAAGTTCAACATTCCTCTATGAAATTGTTATTGTAGAAGGAAATTACTAAGACCTTTGTGGGAGAACAATTAGTTCCTAAATCCGACATACGTTTTGAATTTCAAATGGGAAGAGCAGGCACTTTGGGCACCTCCAAATTCTTTTGCTAGGACACTCTATTGAGTATGAGATTTTCAGTACTAGCAAGTAATATTTTTTCCCTTCATATTGTCACAAAATAGTTCTTGTTTTTAGTGAAAATAACATATTCAACCCAAGTCAAACATTTTCACACATTGTCACACATTGCCGGGCAAGGTACCAACAAAAATTCTTCTTTTTCAAATAAAACTTAGAGATTTTCATTTTTTTTTTAGACCTTGTGTAGTGCAAAAATTTGACACCAAGTGTAGTCAAAGTCTATTGATCCACTGAATGCAGGGAAGGAAATGAACCTTTTGTTTAACTTTAAATATTATAATCTTTCAATGCGTGCAGTCAAAGTTCATGAAATGTTGTGAGTATGTTATTTAATAAGTCTTATTTGAGATCCTACGATCAAAACTAGAAATCAAAGTTTTCGTTTCCTTCTTTATTCATTGCACTAGAATCCAACAATTTTGAAGTGTTTTTGGTGTGAAACTGTCACGGTACCCTAGGGGTTAATTGATTGGAAGGCTTTCACTTTGTCAATGTACAATACATAAAAGGTTTTTGTTTACAATATGGTCATCTTTTTTTACAATACCATCCATTAGAACTACTGGGATGCCCTTAGAACAACCTGGATGCCCTTGTAAAGGGAGCTGTTTATTCTTGAGATAAATATGAGGGGTGGACTGGTAGATGATGGTAAATTTTGTGTAGAGAAGATAAACAAGACTATTGAAGAGGGAGGTGACATAAATTCTACCTACATTGTAAATTGATTTGATGTATGGTACTACACTAAATTTCATATTTAGATTATCCACACTAAGGTGTAGCTACCCATAATTCCATCCCACCCAAAACTGGTATGCAAAGTATGCATAAAATGGCGAATTTTGAGATAATTAATCTCAAAAAAACTCAAAAAGATGTAAATAAAATAGTAGTAGCAACATTGGGTCATGATGGTGTGCAATTTTGGGTTGCTCCACCTCACTAAGGGCGATGCAGTTTTGGGTCGTGTGTGTGTTGGTCCTGCATTGCATTCCTTCTCTCTTCTAGTTAGTGACACTTCTTAGCACTGGGTAAAGGAGGGCACAAAATCCGACCCAACTCATGACAAGTAGCACATACTCTACAGTATAATTCTGGGCTTTTATGGATTTGGGGTTGCAACTTCTTTACCAATTTGGCATCTTTGAGATTAAGTTTAAAAATATTTTCATTGAGTTTCATTCCTAATTCTTCATCTTTCTGCATAACTTTGACATACAATATAATTTTAGACCGCATTTAGCTTAAGGTATTGGTTATGGATTGCTCCACCTTAAGTAAGTTATAAATGCTATAGATCTTTACACTTCATGAGTATTTGACCAACTATGTTTACAATTATTTTTCTCCTGAAATAGTATAGGTAATTGTACTCTTAATAAAATTATTCATCAAAAATAGAAATGTTTAGCATTTATTAATCAATTAGTTTGGTCAACTCTAAATATCAATACTATTTTAAGGAATCAATAAGGAATCACTTCATAATACCTACTAATAAGAGAATATAGAAACCTAATTATCAACAATTTGACCCTAAAGAACATTTCGACCTTGTGTGGACTTTTGAAAATTAGGACAAGTTCTTAAAATAGTTTAAATATTTTTGATGATAGGCATTTAATTAATTTTCGAGGGATATTTTAATTTAGATTTTGAATCTAGTGGGAAAATCTATGGTGCTTCAAAGCTCAACTTAAGGACACCCATGCAAGGTACTATAAAGCTATTATTTGAGGTGGATAGTAGTGAAAGAAAGTTCTTAGTTGTTCTTGAGGTTCTTGATTAAAATGCATACAAATGACATAAAAGTGAAGGATTTTATGCATTTCAAAAAGTATCCTCTAAAATAAGAAGGCATGATGATTTCATCTTCCATTCATTTATTTATTTGAATAAAAAATAAAATTTCTATGGTAAGTAAATGACCATGATATTTTTATCCTTAGACAATGCACAATTTTTTTTAATATCCTAAACTCGTAATTATTTGTGGATTTGGGCCTATCATAACCTAACACAAGGTAAAACATTGCACAAGGAAAATTTATGCAATTTGAAGAGAAAGTTATACCATCATCTTGAGCCAAACTATAGTGACCCTTTCTATATAGTGGGGTGACATTCGAATTGACGTTTTTGCAATACCAAGGATAGTGTCCACTTTGTTGCCCACTTTGACGCCGTCTTGAAGGCTAGAAAGTTTGTCAGTTTACCATGAAATTTTTGGCAGAATCTCACCTCTATGTCGACCACATGTTTGCCAAATTTCAAGGCCATGAGATGAGTACAAATAAATATATTCAAAATCTACCAATATGTGGTAGTTGTTTGAAAACTTTTGAAAGCTGCCAATTGTGACACCCTCCGAAGGATTGAATTTTTTTATTGGCCCATGGAAATTTTGGCCTGAGACCATAACCTTGTTGATAACGTGTGTGAAAAATTTAAAGTCCAAAAGATCCACACAAAGAATATTCCAAATCTACCAACATGTGTAGTTGTGAGAAACAAACGGGGATACCATTTCACTAGTAACTTCCAACTTCAACATCCTCCCTAGGGCTTAAAAATTGATACTTCTCCATGAAAGTTTTAGCACAAGATTATTTCTATGCTGATAACATGTGTAAGAAATTTCAAGACCAAAAGAAGCATACAAAAAAATTATTTAAAATCTACCAACTTAAATAACTGCAATAAGCAATTTGAAGGACATATTAAAAATGTCAAAATGTCTTGGACACCTTGTGCTCCTGCATTGAACTTATCCATGTGATACAACCCCTAAAAATAACTCCTAAAAAAGTCTACAACATCTACCCGTAGAAGTGTAGATTTGTTTCATTAAGAAGAATCCACTTGGTTGTAACTTACACATCATATATGCATGACGATTTTTTCTCTTCAAAAGCTCAATTGAGCACTAGTATGTATAGGGAATGTTGTGTGTGACTTGTGATAAATTGAATGTTGGAATGATAATGAGAGCAGTGAGAGTGTCGTGTATGATGCATGAATGTTGCATATTAATTAAATCACACGAACTCAGTCATGTTATACATGACTACTATATGAGTGGAGTTACGCAAATGGGCGAGTTATGCACATAAATTGAAATATTCACATAGGTCAATTTATACATATGGGGTGATACATTCTCATGGACTGAATGTACACGGTTTCTGGGCTGACGTGTAAGGAATAGTAGCATCTCCACTGGTCTTTAAGATTAGTGGAGGAATGGGGTTGATGGTGGTGGAGAGCCCCACCGCTCATCCAACTCCGCTAGGATTCCCTCGGGGAGCACCTCCGGCCCTAGCCCAGACAATTTGTTGCCAGCCGCGTAGCAGCCCCGGAGGTCTTTCCAAAAGCACTCGATAGGTTGTTTTTCGTTAGATGTTACCCTTTGCATTGGAGTTACAGTTCACACTCTCCTTTGATCATTTTACTACCACTAACGAATCTTCCGGGAGTGGAGCAAGTTGGAGAACCGGTGGGGCTAGTTGTGGCCCAACTCCCACTAGCCTCCAAAGCGCTCCACCAGTCTTGAGAACTAAGGTAGAGGCACCCAATTCCAATCGGCCACCCAATTCCGGTTAGTAGGTTGTGCATGAAGTGACCCAAAATCAATGGCTCAAAATCTGAAAATAACAATCATTATCAGCATTGGGTCATGAAGTGTGCAATTTTGGGTTGCTCCACCTCAATTGAGCTCTCATTGGTGGCATTGCCTCAAAAGTCGAACAAGGCCCATCAACATTGGGTACCCTCCATGAGTTGGTTATCCATGGCATGTCTTCTCTCTTTTACTCACTCTCACTTATTGGCATTGGGCAAAGGAGGGCACCAAATCTCACCTACTCCAGATTGATTATGCGCTCCGGTGGTTTTTGGGCTTTAAAATTCTACATCAATTCCAAATCTTTGTGATTAAATTTGAAAAAATATTTGTTGAGTTTCATTCCTAATTCCGCATCTTTCTACATAAATTTTTTTGACATACAATGTCATTTGAGTCCCCAACTGGCTTAACCCCTAAGGTACCAAGACAATTTTTCACCAAAAACACTTCAAAATTAATGGATTCTAGTGCAATGAATAAAGAAGGTAACACAAACTTTGATTTTCAGTTCTGACCGTAGGATCTCAATAAAGGCTTATTAAGTAATACAAATACAAAATTTCATAAACTTTGACCGCACGGATTGAAAGATTATAGTGTTTGAAGTCAAGCAAATGGTTCATTTTCTTCCCTGCGTTTAGTAGATCAGCAGACTTTGACTTCAGTTGGTGTCAAAAATTTTCACTACACAAGGTTTAAATCTATTACCATCTTGTTAAGCATGATGTTAGCTCCTTACACACCAATTTTTAGAGGTAGAGACAGGGTGTAGCATATTCGAAACAAGTGTGCAAGGAGTGGTGGCTCAAAATTTGTTAATTCACACTTTAATTTTTTGTGAACTTAATATGTTTTCGATTGATAATCCGAATGGTTAATAAGAAGGTTTACATTACATATTGTTGTGGAAAAAATAAAAAGTGAAAAATATGAAGATCTCTAGGTTTTATGTGGAAAAGAAGAAGTTTTTTTGGTACCTTGCCTGACAATGAGTGACAATGTGTGAAAATGTTTGACTTGGGTTGGTATGCTATTTTTCACTAAAGACAAGAACTTTTTTTTGACAACATGAAGGGAAATAATATTACTTGCGAGTATTGAAAATCTCACTTTCAATAGAGTGTCCTATCAAAAGTTTTTGGAGGTGCCCGAGGTGCCCGCCGACCCCATTTAAAATTCTAAACCCTATAACTTTTTCATCAAATGTCCAATTTAGGAAAAAATTGTTTTCCCACTGAGCTCTTGGTAATGTCTTTCTATAGTAAAAATTTCAAAGTGGAATGATGGAAATTGACACCATAGGAACCTGACCGATTTTTCAAAAAGCCCTTCTTGGACACTTGGTCCTTTAGGGGTTAAGTGATCGGAATTGGGTGCCTCTACCTTAGTGGAGATGCACTAAGGGTTAAGCTTTGTCGGAGTTTGACTATAAATCAAAAGTTCGGTGGGCTTGACTTATCTGGTACTAGAACTTTAAAATAGGTACTTTTCATATTCGAACTGTTCCTCGGCAGCAATGATATTTTGACTCTCACCTAAAAGATGATGCACACGAGTCCTGAGTGTCTGCTTGCCGTTGACAAACGTGTACCTCATGTATCGACAAGATCTGTTTTTTTGGGAAGAGACTGTAGCCTTTCGGTACATCTTGCACTCTCTGGTCTAGATTTGACGATTGCCACATTGATGTTATTTGATTTATTTTTATTTTTATTTTTACATGGCTTCCTTTTGATTCTATTTCTTTGACACTTTCGAGATGAACCTTCAAACACTATATTCCTGCAAATAACTTAAATACAGCAACTGAATTGTGGAGTTCCACTGCAAAGTGTCTTTTTGAATCCAGAGTTCGAAGGAAGACATTCTCCCGAGCAGTGTCCACCATGCCACTCTGTGTAGCAAATTCCAACGCCATCTCTGAATCCACCTGTGCAATCAGGTGGCCAACAATGAAAAATCTGGCAATAAGCCCAAGGTATATGGAAGACAGAGATGAATATAACAGCACGGCAGATCATGACTCTCCTAATTGCAGCTGAGTATTTCACCCAAAGTTTCAGTAAGATACCTCCTCTTTTCTCATCGTTAAAATTACCACTTAAAATGAGCTCGAAGGAGAGAATAAGGGTTGATTTTCATCAGGGTTTACCTCGTTCTTCACTCTCAAGGACGATTAAAATTACTTTCACTTGAGTTCAGAGACGCACCAAGCTCTTCAATACTTGATTACAAAATAAAGACCACCAAGCTCTTCTATTGATCTATTTAGAGTGAGAAAAGAGTAGTAAAAAGAGGGGGTATCTTCTTGAAACTCTGGGTGACTACAGAAATAACTCAAGACACCAACAGATGTAAACAGATGTACCTGCTGCACATGGCTAGTGAGCTTCTGCTTCAGAGTGGCTTCAGTGACTTCACGAGTGGCAACTTTCTCAAGCAGATCCTGATATTCTGGACCATACCTCGGTCTTTGGGCAACTGGTCCGGACATGATCTCCAGCACATCGTAAAGTGCACGAGACACATCTGGAATGTACCTGCGAAGATCGCACATTTGCGCATAAGTATGTCTCCAAAATTAGTGTGGAGGTCAAAACATAATAGATGGTGAAATCCAGTAAGACGTCTGTGAAGTCATAAGATATGCCTCTTTTTATTTGTAAGACTACTATTTGTTCACTCCACTCTTAATCGCTATTCAATCATTAAAGAAACTTGGTGGAATCCTTCAATTTGGAATGGTGGCTCGTAAACTCAAGTTAGAACTAGTTTTAGCCACTTTTGAGTATGAAGGAGAGGTCACGTTGTACCATGAAATCAGGTATTTTTGAGATGATTATAGGTATTTATAGCTAACTAGGGCTGATTTGGGTTATTCAACATGATAAAGAGAGAGCAAAATTCATGGTATCGTTGCCTCACTTTGCAAATAACTCCATTACTAAAATCTAGTGAGACAGTCTGTTGGAGAATTTTATCACATCAACAAACAAAAATGTTGACCACACAAACATGACAGAGTTTAATGCAAGAAAGTTTACTTGGAAAGATTGCGCTTGCGTTGCTGTCTTTCTTTGGCTTGTTGCTGCCGGACCAATTTTGCTTTTAGTTGAATGCAACAGTTTTGAAGTGCTGACTGGCAACACAAAATCACAACATTCTCAATTGGGTCATTTCATGACAAAGACCATAAACTCTGCACATGATGTTCTGTAGAAAGAAAAAAGATGGTCTGAAATGGAATATTAAGTCACAAGTATGAAGGACAGTCACCTTTACAGCTGCTGCAATTTCAGATATATCATCGCCAATGTACTCTTTGCCCGTGCCCTTGAACGGAATTTTGGTGCTTACAATGCTCACGAACACACCAATCTTATCTTGTTGTTGATTAATTTTGTACGAGTTCCAGCTGCTCAAAAAAAAGAAGGGTCAATTCAAATTCACAACAGTAACAACACTACGGCTTTTCAATAATGCTCAGAAACACACCGATCTTCTCTTCTTGTGGATTCAATAACAAAATGGGAAGAGTAATGACATCATGGCATTTCAGCAGCTGTCGTAAAGGAAGCCTTACTTGATGCGTTTCATGGCGGTACGTGTGACAACGTCCCCGCCTTGCTCAAATAGAAGAGGAATGCGATTTGCGAAGCGGAAGATGTTTACGCCCTACAGGACATGGAATATCACATATGACCACATCATAAAATCATACTAAACAAGCACAATTTAAAAGGAGAAATAATGAGCACTTACAGGCTTGACATCTTTACCGCCAAGGCTAACACCGGCCTCCACTATGAATGGATGCCCCTCAAATACTTGAGCACTGCAGCCAGAACACTTTTCAATAAACAAAACTACTAAAGATATTATAAACACTTGACTACATCAAAATCTGTCTTTGAAGCTATCAGAAAGGTCAACACTTTGAGCCTCGTACAATATGGTGTCAGTATGAAAAACCAGGTGAAAGTCTTGTGTAGCAGGTAGCAACCCGGAAATAAACATACTAGAATTTGAGCAGCCATCTACTCACCTGCCCTCATAAGTAGCAACCAGATCTGGAGCCAACTCCTTCATAATACCAAGGCGTAAGTTGTACTCTCCAGCAGGGCTGAGGCACTGCACCAAAAGTGAAAATTAACATGAAACTCGCCGAAGGTAAACTGACCACAGAATTTCATATGAATACAGCTGATCATATAAATACTGCTTTAACGTACGTTGCACAATTTATCGATTTCAAAATGTTACCTGTCCACTCGGATCATCAAATTTTGCTTGTCTGAATAGTTGATGAAGACGTACAATCTGTTCACCAGTGAGATCCTTCACAAGCATCTTGGGTTGAAACTCGGGACCAAGTTCACCTGAATGACAGAGAAGTGAAAAATGAGGTCATCTTCCAATCCACATGATCTAAGCACAGAAAATCCCAGCTCATCTGCTTATTATAAAAACCAAAACCAAAGCATTAAAGAATAGGACATACCAATGAGTCGCTCTGCATATGCCTTGTTAATGCTAACGAACTCCTTCTGCAAGTAGGGTTGCAGGTATATCTCCTTTGATTCAGTGATCAGCCTTTTGATTAGCAGGAGGTCGACTGCTGAGGGATGGTACTTCGTTTCCTCTGGCACAGGAGGCATTACATCTGTTCGCCTTGAGAACCGGATCGTAAGGTTTTTGCTGAACACAAAACAAGAGGAAAAAACTTAATATTTAGGCATAAGGTAAGGCAGTGCAAGTATTAAATATCTGGCGTAAAAGCAAACATGAAACTCACTCTGGTGTTGGCCCAATGTAAGAGAACCGGAACTCTGCGTAAGGCGTGATCACTCCCATTTGTCGCATGTAGTTTATTATCTTGGACTGTAAGCAGCACAAAAGATACGTCAATACGAAGATATGCAACCATATGTTCTAGACAGACGCAGATGAATGTTGAAAACTGCAGCAATTTTTTTTAAAGAGACCTCCTAGAGTTATATGTAACATCATCCAAAGTCTTAATAAAACACCCCCACTTTTGACTGCTCTCTCCTCACTCTAAAGAGTCGCTTTTTCTCTCCTGACAGCAGATTCTAGATATTGAGAGCCTTTTAGAGCTAATTTTAATTATTTAAAACGAAAAAGGAGCGGGCATCTTATTCAAACTTTAGGCGACTCTACAAATAACTCTGTTGAATAAGCCAGGATGATCTCCAAGGTAGCACTCACACGATACGTCGTCCAATTGCCTTCTATAGTAACCTGGAGCTCTGCTCCACGCCACCCCTCTGGATTTGGTCGTTTCTCATGGATGTGGATATTCGGAATGTTTCTGAAGAATGAACACGCAGTGGTCAATCCTAACAAAGTTCGATGCTCAGAAAGATGATAATCAAAAGCTATGAGACCATACTGTTAAGTTTGTGGACTATTCCTCCAGTAACGAAGCAGGTGTCTCACAGACAATATACAGAAGTTACACACAGGTTGGACATTGTGACAAAGGTGGTGACGCGAAGTACAAAGAGAATCTGAACCATGATAAAGATAATTCTGCCACTGAGGAATAAAGACTGAGAGCACGACTGTGACTGAGTTCAACTTACAGATGAATGTTCAGGTCGAGCTTGCAGAAGGAAATGAAATCCTGGCCTTTGGTTGAACTCCAGATGTCAATTGGCAGACCAGTACTCATCTTCGACCAGATTAGAGCCTGAAAGTCCAAGAAGCAACTGCTCATTAATAGGCAACTCACATCAAGAATTTAGGAGGGGAGACTTCAACTTAGGCTGGCAAGACATTCTGGAACCATATGTGGATTCCCAAATATGTAGGAACAGACAATAAATAAGAGATTTTAACTCACCATTTTAGCACCCAATCCGAATTTTCCACGAGTCTGCTTCAATCCATACTTTGTTCCAGACAGAACTGTGAAACGACAACAAACATCAATACAAGAAAAGAAGCTAACAGATATAGGAATCTAGGGTTCACGGTTTAGGTTTTATGGTTTATGGAGAGGAGAGCTCAACCAAATGAAGAGCAGACGGTGTAATCAACCAATGTCATGTCATGAAACTCATAAGCAACAATCACATCCTTGACTTAAATTGAAGAAAAACAGCAGCCGACAGTTTCATTTCACATGTTTACAATGAGAAAAGAGGTGCTTGTTAGACTTCTTTTCTCATTCACATACCTCGGCCAAGCATATCTGGAATATCTCCGTGCGGCATTCCCTTTCCATTATCCTGTCAATTCAACATCCGGCCTAAGTCACTCACATGCAGAGAATATTCATATAAAGCTGGGAAAAAACCAAATAGTTGAGTTATTGACAGTCACTAGTTTTAGCCACCTTTAACAATGAAGAAGAAGAGCTTATGAGGGCTGATTTTAAATTATTAAAATGTGGAAAAAGGTCAAAACTCAAGGTTCACTTTACAAATAACTTCAGTATAAGTTCTGCTTTGGTGTGGGTACCTTACATGTAACCTTGAAGAAGGATGTGTCGCCGCGCCCTCTGCCAGTCTTGGAACTGGACTCCTTGATCTTCTTCCCAGCAGCTAAGGCCTTGGCTTGCTTCTCCTGCTCCCGGGCTTCCTTGACAAGCCGTTTCTGTAGTATAAAAACAAAATTAATGGCGTCTTATCATAAACTTTATAAAAAAAACAATGTTGGCTTTTCTATAAAATGTGGGCACTCACCTCCTTGGCCTTCTCGGACTCGAAGTCGTCATACAGAGCAGCATCAATGCGCTCCCGGTCAACAAGCCCAATCATGGCATTGAATGTAGACCTGCTAATTTCCTCTCTGCACAAGATAATTTCCATTTAAAGAATAAAGTCCATGAGGAAACTGGAGTTATTTGTAAAGTCATCCAAAGTCTGAGTAAGGTGCCTCCTCTTTATTTAGTGAGATCACCTCCAGATAGCTCTCAAATACAGCTTAAAAAAAAGAAAGGTGCCTAATATTCATCATAGTTGATCTCTTGCAAACTCTTTTTGTACTCCCAAAAATCGCTAAAACTACTGTGATTTGAGTTTAGAGACCACCAAGCTCTTCCGTTGACTTAACTTGAAGGTTTTTTATTGAAAGATTTAGAGTGAGGAAAGAGTAGTCAAAAGTGGGGGTGATTTTACATATTACTCTACTGACTTAAGACGAACTGCACATTTTAAGCCTTTCAGAGAGTAACAAAAACACTTTGAAAAATGTGAACATGAAAGCACCTCGAGAAAACCCATAAAAAATCAAGAAATATTTTAACAACTGCAATGATAAGAATATAAACTTACATGGTCACTTCGATGATGGGAAGCTCGGCGATGGACTCGGCTGAATCAAGCGCATTCTCCACCAATTCTCGCACCGTTGTGTACAGACTCTTCCCAGGCTGCCAGCCACACCATAGAAAACAATGAGAATCTTAAACCCTAAATCCAACGTTAATGAGCTAGAGGACAAACGTACATTATCAAACCCGGCAATATTCTTGTTCTCAGAGAAAAATTCAGCAGGCGACTCTGCGATACACCAAAAGTAGAGTCAGAAACCAAACCAACAAAAAAATGTAGCAAATCATTTCAGGTTTCTGCAAAAAAAGTAAAACAAACCTTAAAAAACCTCCTAAAAACTCAGAAAAGAACAAAAACCATCTGCCCAAAACCGACACAGAAAGGGATCAAGGAATGCAACCCCTTCAATCAAAGACGAGAGAAAAAGAAAAGCTCGCAATCAACCCCATCGACATGATCAGAGAAGAAGAGAGAGAATCAGTTGTGCGCACTTTGCTTGAGGACGGACTCATTCGCAGCTGCTGCTGCCGCCTTGCTCTTGCCCTTGCCCTTGCCCTTGGCGCCCTCCATCGCGACCACCATCGCCCAAACAACAACCTCACAAACAAACCACAGAAACCCACATCAAAAATCCATGATCATGAATCAGAGAAAGATACCAACACTTCCCGCCACAGACAGCGAGCTTCATAGTGTTCTCTTGATACCCACGCGGTCAGGTTCAGTCAAGTTCACTCATGTTTGGTCATGTTCGGTTCTCAATCCTCGTAGAACCGACGTTTTTCTCACCTAGAAGAAAATCTAGAAGAAACTGTTGGAGCTTTGTAGTTGCAGCGATTTCTGAAGCGATGGCGCTGCTCTCTACTGTCTTCACGGGCTTGACCGTGTCGCCGAGCTCGGGGTTCTGGGAGGGGAGTCCAGAGTGCCCGATGCTGCTGTGGAGCCGTCCTCCTCTACCTCGACGAGCTCGGCCGCGTTCGTGATCGAAGCTGCGCACAAGAAGGGGTCCGGGACCACCAAGAATGGGCGCGACTCCAAGCCCAAGATGCTCGGCGTGAGAATTTACGGCGACCCGGCTGCGCAGCCCGGCGCCAACGCGGAACCGAGGTCAGTTTCCACGAGGTTTAGCCATCTGGAAGCCAAGTTCTCTGTAAAGTTTCTGCAACCTGAGCTTGTCCTCCACCGCAGCTCCACCCTGGTAAGAACGTGGGTATTGGACGCGACTACACCATCTTCTCGTTGATCGACGGGCTGGTGAAGTTCGAGAAGTTCGGACGCGACAGGAAGAAGGTCCGTCTCTCTCTCAACCTCATGAGGTACCTTCTGATTCTGCGTTCTTTCGTTTCCTGACATGGATGCATACAGATGAGCGTGTATCCCGTGACGGAGGAGAATGTGGAGAATGCGGACAGCAGGCGGCGCGAGGTTTCAGGGCGCGGCGTGAGCGGAGGGCGACTCGGTTTCTAGTTTCCTAAGGTTTTATGAGGATCTGCACAACGATGGTTTCTAGTTTCCTAGGGTTTTACGAGGATCTGCATAGAAATGTTTTTTGGTTTCCATTGTTGATGCTATGTTGTTGCACTGACACGTTCTCATGTGTACTAGGGTTTTATGAGGATACATGTACAACGATGGTTTCTAGTTTTCTAGGGTTAATGAGGATATGCACATTGGAGATGGTTTTTAGTTTCCTCACTATTGATGCAATGCTGTTGCAATGACGCGTTCTCATGTGTGCTAGGGTTTTATGAGGATACCTGCATTACAGGGTTGCGCACATGAAAGGTCTCGAGCCAGTGGTGTACGCCAGCAGCTGGCACGTGGAAGAATTTGGTTCATGTTTCTTGTGACATGTTCATACTATTAAAGGGGTTCAAGTCCTTAGGACAGCGTGGCGTATGCCATCCGTTTGGAAGCCGTATCGTCATGCCTTTTCGCCATCAGCTATCATTTACTTCTCTTTTACCTATTCTTGCTGTAATTGGATTTATAAATCCTCCTTTTACACTATATCATATGTATTTTGGGATTTTTGGGTCTTCTTCATAGACCAGGGAGTATTTCAAATGTCAATATTATTTCCAATTTATTTTTCTTGCTTGCACATATCAACATGGCGGTGGAAGAGGACATTTTGCTTTTGTATTTTGCACTTATCATGCTGTTTAATACGTTTTTAGTCCGGAGAGTGCGTATTAGGCCTTTGATGGGTTTGTTGGAGATGTCTATTGGAGCGCGGTACATGCCATTACTTATTGTCTCGTCACGGATTTGTCGCTTTCCATCAAGGATGTGGTGGGTTGAGGCACGACAATACGTACATTACGACGTGGTTGAAGGTGATGTATGGCACACAACTCCTGCAATGTCAAATAAGAAGTATATGGATGTGTATAGAATGTCCTTCATTGTCTTTAATCATCTCGTATCAGAATTAGAACTATTCTTGAGCTCTCCCGCTTTGAGATTTGTGAGATAGCCTGTATCTGTTAGAAAGCAAGTGAAGTTGGTTGTGTACCGCTTAGTCTACGGTGTATCTTGTAAATTGATGAATCATTTATATGGATGTGGGGAATCAACAATACGGAAGTATACAATGATAATTTGTAGAATTCTTATTAGTCGAGAGGGGTTGTTCGATAGATATATCCACACTCCACAAGGTGATAGGTTGTTGAGGATTATAGAGCGATTCAAAGACTTCATTGGATTACCAAATATTGTAGGTGCCATTGATGACATACACATCCTTTTATGCTCACGCCTATACAAGAACATCACTCCAATGCCATCTGATTTTTTTTGTAGAAAAAAATTCCATAGCGTATTGTTGTAGGCAGTGTGTGATTCAGATAAACTTTTCTGGAACGTACGTATTGGTCAGCTAGGTAGAGTACACGATGTTGGATAATTTCGATGGTCTAGTCTTTACAGAGAACTTTGAACTCGAGAAATTTTATCAAACCCTGTATTTCACATTCATGATATTCATGTTAGGCCATACTTGTTGGGAGATTCAACATATCCCATCCATCCATATTTGCTCAAACACTTTAAACTTGGGCCAAAATCTCCTGACAAACAAAGATTTGATTCATTCGTGAATTCTAGAAGAATGTTGATTGAAAATGCATTTGGTGATTTGAAGAATCGATGGAGAATTCTCAAAGGCTTCAACATGTCGGTGGAGAAGGATGCAGTTGTAATATTGGTATGTTCTTTGTTGCACAATTTCTCCAGGTCTCTAGGCATGCGTAATAGGTCTCTAGGCATGCGTCTCTAGGCATGCGTAGGGAATATTACGCATGCCTAGAGACCTACGCATGCGTAGAGATTCATTTGTTGGAGTTCGTCTTGAAAGGATTTACACCCTTGAGGATGGAAATGCTGCCAAGGTTGCTGGTGAACAAATGAGGGAAGTATTATTCCAAGATTGGCTAGCTAGAAATCCGAACTTGTAATATAAAAAATTTAGTATGATATACGTTTCAATGTGAACATCAATGTTTAGTTTTCCTTAACTGATATTTAAACTTTCTTTAAAGTTGTATGTGTATAGAGTGCATGGTAATATTTATTCTGAATATTGAAGTATATATTTTTAATGTATACACGGTACTTGAAGTGAATTCTTGACATAAGCTTGCATTCAACATCGAAATAAGTATATTCACCTTTAAAGATTTCAATATGCACATGAATTTCTATGAATATCTAATTGCAGTCATAGAAAATGAAAAAATAATTGCATCAATAAGAGTTTGTATTGCAAAAATGCATGACAGTTACAATGATTTCAATAATCACTCATTATTGACATGACTACTAGTTTGTGATGCCTCTCCATGACCCTTCTGACAATTTTGTAGTGCATTTGCAAACAAAACCGCCATTCTCTCCTATGTTGCTTGAGTTAATTGAAACATTTGGAATTCTAATTTCTTTGCATCCTCATGAATTTTCAATCTAGCCTCCAATTTCAACTCCTCAATTCGACTAGTTGCTTCACAAAAATGATCAAGGGATGCTGTCATATCTCCAGAAACTCTCCTTCTCTTTTAAAGGACCCCCTCTAATGCCATTCAGTGAAGTTGCTCTAGTCGTAGGGCTCTAAGTCTCTTCTACATCTTTCTCTCGGTCTTAAGTATGTTCTTCAGTCCCTTGTTGTTGACTCTCTTGAATTGGATCGTTAAAGTGACCATTCAAGTTGATTGGAGTATTGTTTGATCCATTCACAGGCTGACCTTGGTCCATGGCGCCAGACACCCCATTTGTCTTTGCTGATCTGCTCAAAACATCATCTAACAATTTGTACCACATCCATTCAGAGCCACGGTTGTCTTCCGTAACTTCATGGTCCTTCTTCTCTTTGTAGTAGTGACGTCTCAACTTGTCCCATTTGTCTCTGACATGTATCCAAGTCCTTAAAGCTCTCCAGGAAACTGCATCACAATCTGTTTTCTAATCTTCAATTAGTGTTTTTTTTAAAGAGGGTGAACCAAAGGACTTTATTCTCTCACTACAGAGTTGAAGTAGGAGCTTGATAGCACCCGCACTCCAATTTTTCTCTTGAGGAAGCGGAGCCGGAGGAGGAGTAGAGGAAACTATTGTGACACATGTAGAAGTAGGAATAGAAACAGAAGTCCTTAGCGGAGGAGGTCCATTTGCAAGGAGCATAGAACCAAGAAAACCTAGACCAGGTTCCATGGCTTAAGTTTGGGAGTTGCCAAGGAGCGTGGAGAGAGGGGTCTTGCATAACTTGAAACTGGGGTTTTATTCTAAAAAACGACAACGCTGTGAAAGTTGTGAACGCCGTTCTTAAAGCCTTGAAAAAGTTCGGTGGTAAAAATATGTACTATTTTGGGGAGGCGTAGCATGGCGGGCTTGAAGGCGGATCATGAACTAGGCGGACGTTTGCCATGCCAAGGTGAGCGGCGCAGGTCGACGAAGCCTGGATAGAGGTCGACGAGGCTTCATCCATATTAACCGGCGATGGTGGCGTAGCGAATGCTTTCTTCTTCATGTGCGTGTCCATAGTGATGGTTTCTAGTTTCCTAGGGTTTTATGAGGATATGCACATTGAAGATGGTTTTTAGTTTCCTCACTATTGATGCAATGCTATTGCAGTGGCGCATTTTCATGTGTACTAGGGTTTTATGAGGTTCTTCATAGAGATGGTTTTTTTACTTCCTCACAAAGGAGGCAATGTTATAGGGTTTTCTGAGGTTTTGCACTAAAATGGTTTGTGATTCTGTCTTAATGGATGCAATGTTGATGCAGTTGACGTGTTCTATGAGGATTATATGAGGATCTGCACATAAATATATTTTGGTTTCTTCATTGTTGAGCAGATTGTAAGGGCACATTTTTTTCTTCTATACTAGGGTTTTATGAGAATCTGTGCACGAATAGTTTATATTACTTTGTCCACCTTTCCTTATATTTTAAATAATTTTCTTCACCTCCTTATATATAGATGTAATGGAACATAAAATAACTTATTATAATGTGATTTTTTTTACTAATTGTAATTTTGATATAGTGAAGTATATCGTTCATTTTATTTGATTGGATTTATTCCATTTAAATAATAGTTGAATGATTTTTATATACAAAAGATATTGTCCCTTCACAAAGGATTCAAAGTTGTTTTTCTCAACCAACTCTCTCATTAAATTTAAGATATTTATATCTATTTCAATTTAAATAATTTAAATTTATATGGATCAAGACTATACATTTATTATGTCATAAAGCCCGTGCACATTGGGCAAACAAAAGGTGTGCGACGTTGTATGTGAAGGCACGGAAACGTGGGTTTGCTCTGTCCAGCCCTCACGGCCCAAAGCAAATATTTCGTGAGGGCTAAACCCTCACAGATTGTTTACCTCACGTTTTGCCCCTACGGTTAATCCGTCAACCCCAAAATTAGATCTGTCAGGAAGACACCACGCAAGTCTAGTTGTCTCTCTCCTTTTGCCTTTCTCCACAAAGCTTGTTTCTAGCTTCTTTTCGTTGAGTTAGGATTTTTTTTGATTGATATTATCGAAGTTCCAAGGGGGGTTTAATAGCTTTAATGCTCGATGAAGGGGATGATAGTTCTCAAGGGACTCGTGGTACTTCAAATTTGAAGAGGGAATGGACCGAGGGGACTGTGAGGTTTCTTGTCGACTTGTGTGAGGAAAAATATTTCATCAGAAGCCTTTCAGGAAAGCGAATTGGGAGTCATTTGCAAACCACATGAACACACAGTTTCCAGAAGAGTCTCAAAGAACTTGGCAACAAAGGCATGACAAGTCAAACAAGATGCGGTTAACGTACCAGGAGGAGAAGGTGAAGCAAGAAGAGACTGAAGCTTCAACGTCCACTTGGACACCATGGTATGAAATTTTTGATGACATTTTTGGTGGTACTGCAAAAATCAATGGTGTGCCTCATGGTGTTGATCAGGGAGTTCATTTATAGCATTCTCAAGCTTTTTATTTTGAGCGATAATGATGAGGGCACATTGCCTACTCCTCCTCCTCATCCTTCAGCTCCAAATACTGCTTCTTCATAGTCCCCACGTACTGAGACGGTTAACCAACCAGGATGTGAGGGTCAAGTGAATCGAAACGTAGGGAAGAAGAAGAGGAAATTGGCTATGGGAGAAGAATCCTTTGTCTCTGCGATTAACAATTTCTCCAAGGATATTTTAGAGGTAGAGAAGATGAAATTGCAACTCATAGAGAAAATGATAGATAATGAGAGAGAAGGTAGGGAGATGTTGATGAAAGGGCAACTACAAATGGCGGCTTTAGTTGTTGAAGTGTTGAAGGCCAAGGAGTCTTCCGGCAGTTCTAAATAGATTTTTCATCTTTAATATTGTTTGATTTTTGGAATTGAAGGTATTAGAATGTTGATTCCAATCTTGTATAGAATTTGTTTTGATTTGATTTGGATTTGGTTGCATTTGTTCCAAATTCCATAATATTGAATAGAAGATTTTTTTCCAATGATTACATGCGTAAGTGTCTTTGAAATCAAAGCTTAGACAAAATGAAAGTAAAAAATTCATTGAAATCATTCATCATTAGGATTTTCTAGAACCCATTGGCTGAACAGTTGTTGTCTAAGTATTTCTCTTTGGCGTTTTGAATGTTCTCCCTCTCTATCCACAAGTGATTGTGCATTTCCAAATCCAATATGTGAATCTCTTCGGAAACCAGCATTAATCACATGAGGCTTAGGTTGATTCAATATCTCACAATAATTGTGTAACCAACAACAAGCTACTGTAATCCTAGCGGGTCTATCAACTCTAGAATTAAAGTTTTTAGAATTCTCCATCTATTCTTCAATGTCCAAAACGCTTACTCAATCACAACTCTTCTAGAGTTCATTGAGTTGTCAAATCTTTTCTTGTGCATATCATTGAGAGCCTTCCAATTTTTCATCAAGTACGTGCGAATTGGATAAGCAGCATCTCCAATCAAGTACGGAGTACACATGATACCTCCAACCAAAATCACAGGTTCTTGTAAAATCTCTCGCTTCTTCAAACCATTGTACAAGCTAGATACTTTGAATTGTCCACCATCATGCACTTCTCCAGGTTGGCTGACACATATATTCCTGAAGATCTTACGTGAATCACAAACCCCTTGCAATATAATAGAATGGAATTTTTTCCTGTTGAAAAAATCACCAGTCGACAATCTTACTCTTCTACTTGGATTTTCTACTAATGGTATGTGTGTACCATCAATTGCTCCACATATATTGGGCAATCTTGTCAACTCTTTGAAATTCAAGATGATGCTTTGAAGATAGGCTTCATCTGGAATGCCAATGCAATGGCTAAATAATTTATCTTTATCAATAAGGATATCACAAACAATGTCAAAATACTTTCTAATGATTGAAGCTGCAATCTTAAATCGATCTGCCATGTGTTCTGGACTATAACCATGTGCAAATCTATAAATTACACATGCCACTATTTTTTAATTTACATTTGTGGCCTCACTTGATTGACTCACATACTTCTCAAAGAAGGAGTCAACATGTTCAACAAATTTTTGAAAGAACCAAAATTCATCCTATAAAACTTCTTAAATTTATTGTGGTGCATTTCATTAGTTGTTCTCCACACTACTCTTTCCACAAAATTCCAATGCGTTGATTGCCTAGATTCTACCCAAAACAATCGAGGAGGATAGAATTACTTTCTCAAGCCAAGCAACAACAATAACAACAACAACAAAGAATGAAACCCTATTGAAGTATCACCACCAAAGTTTAATATCTCCCGAGCGTTTGATTTGTAACTCAATGAGTTGCTCATAACCATAGATAGCATCATCCATATGAGCACAACTTGAGCACAAAAAAACGGCTCCATATTGACTAATACAACTAAAAATGTACTACTCAAAACCTAAAAAGGAAAAGCTTAAAACCTTACAATAAACAAAATATTGAGGTCCAAATAAATAAATAAACACTCTCCACAACATGTACTACCATTTACAAAAAAAATTAACAAAAAAATTTAACAAAAGAACAATTAAACATACCAAGAAAAAAATCCATGAAGTTCAAGCTCTCCATGGCTCTCTCAACCTTCCCCAAGCTCCTCCAAAAACTTGCTCACAGTTTCAATTTCGCATTGTAGAGGTAGAAAGAGAAATTGCAACTTGGTGGACCGCAAAAGGGGCTCTTGGAAAGTTCAATTGGCAGTTAATAGGGCTGCCTTATTGGACGATGGTGGGGGCCTGCCTATAAATATGCGACGTTCACATGGCCCTGATGAGGTCCATAGAGTGGTCTTTTTGTCACCATAAATTAATGGCATTTGTATTGCCAAAGCAATCACAATTTTAAAATATGCTTAAATCTAATCATAAAAATGAACTAATCTAAATAATTATTTTTATTAAAGAATTTACAGCACCCCTAACTTATCATATTTTGTTTTTTCATCCATTACAATAGTCTTGAAATTGGTGCCATTTTATATTTTATAACTACATTCTAATATTAATATTGTGATTGGAAATTATACCTTTAAATGTTGTTTTAAAAGGTGTAATTAAACATAATCATATCAATTACATAAAACATCATAATTTGATGATAGTAGCTACGTTTTTACTTCTGATCACTAGCTTGATTGTTATGTAACCACAAGCCTTAACTTGTATGGTTTATTTATTTATTTGCAAGTTATCATAAATTTACACAAATATGTATTAAATCCTCAAAGAAAATTTTGTATATTGGCTTATAAACTACATAATATTTGAACATGGTGTAGGTGAGTCATGAAATAAATTTTTTATCATATTTAATGGATTCAGAAACTTACAAGGTTTTTTTTTTAATAATAAATTTACAGTAACAAAGTGTGATTTGATATGATATGCTTTATTCTTAAAACAAATATTTGATATACTTTGAATAAAAATGTTGATAATTCTTCCTGTACACAATTTTGCAAAAAAACTTATGTACATTAGTTTTATTATTGTTCAAATATCTTCACTACAACTGCGGTTGCCGTCGCCGTCATTTCTCCCAACACATCCATCATAATATTGGAAGTTGGAGAAACATGGGTGCATATTTAGCTTGAGTTGACGTGAAAGTGCACAAACAATTACCATTAGGAAAACTATTCATACCTTTCAAAGTCCTGGAAATCTTCCAATTTAATGAATATGGTGTAGCATAACATTGTACTGTTTAGGCACATTACAGGTAGGACATACTTGCTATTTTCTGTTGAGATTTGAAATGTCATATTCTAAACATGTGTCTTGATGACCTTGAGAGCTCGAGATGGAGATGCCAAGGGCAAAACAACGGTAACATTACATCACTAGAAATGATTCCAGTGATGAAGCGGAGCTATTTGTGCATGTCACATTCTCACGACTGTAAGTTAAAGGTTTTTTGTGCCAATCTACTTGTTTGCGTGGCCATGGCATCATGCTAACTTGTTTGTCGAGGTCTAATTCATTTGTCTCATTTGATGTGCTTCAACTGCATGCAGGTGCTTCTACAAGTATGAGCATTACATATTCATGAGACATGGCTATAGAATGATCTACCTGCATATTCATGAGCCATGGCATGACATTGTACTATTTAGGCAGACTGCAGGATCAGGAAGCCTTTGTGGAGCAGTTGTACCATGACTTGAGAAGAATGAAATAGCGCCCTTTCTTAGACCAAGATTCTGAGTGCCTACACAAGGTGAAGAAATTCACTCCTGAGAATCTCGAAGCCGTCGAGCAATGGCGGGTGGACGTTGTGGTAGTGTCTGAGGGATACCTGACGTCGAAGTGACCGATGCTGGAGTTGAGCAATTTCGTAGAATGCAAAATGCCAGTATTTTTAAAATATCACCTAGTGAGCTGAAGTGGAAGCAGAGTTGGAGAGGAGTGAAGTGGAGGATGAAGTGGTAGAGTTGTGGAGCAAGGTTGTGAAGGAACTGCGGCCTAGCAACGGGTTGGAGCTTGGATAGTTTGCGCAGTTGGAATATATGTACATGTGTGCTATCGTGGAAGGGATATGCAAGATGGTACAACCAATTCTGAAGTGGAGCACGGATGAGATTCAAGGTTGTGAGGTGAGTTCAAAATGCTTTGTCGAAGAGATATTTAGTCTCCTGGTGGTTCAATGTTTATGTGCAGTATATGTGAACCATAGCGACAAAAAAAATCTTGGAAATAGTTCAATGTAATGTGCATTGAAGGTGTTTGGTGCTGGTTATCTATGAATCTAGCGGATACACTTAGTTCTTCAACTATAATTTAATGATTTGGAATATGGGATGGTTTGTGTGGATCTTAATGAAAGAAGAGTTAAGTGTAGATTTGTTTGATTGTTTGTAATGGACATGTGCAGGCAACGTTGACCATATTAATGGAGGCAAAGAGCACATGCAAAGATCAAAGAGTTCACAAGTATTTGGGATATGTGGTGTGGGTGGTGTGGGCAAAACCACTATTTATAAGTCTATATGTAGCTACTCTGTTCGTGAATTTGGTGGTAGGTTGTTTCATTTGGAGCTTCCGAGTGACAAAGGGAATGCTCGAAAGGAGCGGCTTGCTCGGTTAAAGCATGATATACAACGATTTTCAAGGTTTGATAAGTCAATTTCAGGACTATCTTAACACAAGAGGAGGTAAACAACACTTTTATAATTTCATCACTGTTGTGTTAGTCTAGTATAATAAGGTTTTATGAAATTTGGTAGAGGATGCAATAACAGTTCTATAATGCTTTGTTTTGTAATCTGTGGAAAAATGATCATGACTTGGAAAGTAGATATGTACCCCTTTTTCGCATGCCAAGTTTTTTTTATCGTCCATTATTACAATAGCATGGTTGTTATTGTGGCTCTATGAGGTGTAAATGCTTCATGTGAATCTCTTCTTAGTACTAGAGTTTCTCTACCAAATGTTCTGTGCTAGAAGTTTTTAGTCTATATGTTTTAAATGGTCTAAACAACATGAATGGTGGTGCACTATCCTTTTTTTGTGAAGTATCTTGTCGTACTCCATTTTCTCCTGAATTCATGACGTTAAGGTTATCGGATTGTTAACATCAATGCAATTGGGAGCCTTGTTGTGAACCATATTCATATGACTTGGAGACATCCTACTTATCTAGCTTGTCCATGGTTTGTGTGATCAAGTTAATCGTCATGATGAGCCATGATTAGGGCACAAGTATGTTTGAATTGTCTTGCTACTTGTATTTGTTGTTGTTTAGGGCTACTGTTTGGACTAATAAATGATTATGGTGATGGTTGTTTGATGTAGGTGGAAGAGCCACAGAGGTTGCCTTTGTTTCAAGACTCAGATTTGGAAGTGTTTATACATAACCTATATAAGGTATGTGCAAGGACGTTGGTGGAGAAGGAAGCCTGGAGAAAAGAATGGCAATGGTGGATGAGTCAGTCAAGGGACAAAACGCAGCTGAAGAGGTTGGTGCTGGAAGGCAATATGTCTATAATTGGTGTTGCTCCGAGGAGGTTTCTAGTTTGGAGCATTCTGGTTATCTTGGAGGTGTACAAATGATATGATATTAGGCCTGATCTGGAACTTGGGGGTTTTCACAATCTTTGTATTTTGTATGTGGTTAAGTGTCTCAATGTTAAGAAAATCACATGCAGTTGCAAGAAGGACTACGATAATGGAGTATGTTGTTACAAGAGGAATCATGCTCGGGGATGCATGTCGGAGCTGTTGACTGTTGAATTGGCACTTGAAGGATCACAATGACTTTTATTATCATGATCATGATGAAGTATGTCGATGCCTTTATGGAGTTACTTACACGCACTACTAGAGTTAACAGGGTTGCTAGCATGCGAGTAATGAGCAGTGAGCAGTGAACGGTGAGCGGTGAGCGGTGAGCAGTGAGTAGTGAGGTAATTTTTTTGGAAATTTTAGGCCAATTACCTAGAATTTTTTTTGAATTTTAGTTAAATATTTAGTCGAGAATCCTACATCCATTGAGGAAATAAGTCATTAAAAGTAGATTAATGGTGGTTTTTAGGCCATTGTTCTACGTCTTTGGAGAACAAAGATGAATGTAGATGGATGATAGATTTCTTGGATGAATGGAGACGAATGACTCTGTCCATAAATGGAGATGTTTTTGTGGATGTTAAGACTCAGATTTTAAAATGACTTCGAAATGAAAGACGTTAGTTGGGGTACTGGAAAAACCAAAAAATTGCTAAGAGTAAAGTAAGTTTATAGAATTTTAGAGATATATACGAGACGAGGCAGAGAACTCAGACAAACAACATGATATGAACTATACAAAAAAGTGAGAGCAATCTTCGGTGCCGAAGAAGCTTCTTGGTTGTCGTTTAAAAAGAACTAGAGTAAGTGACAAAAATCAAGATTAGAGATGCGTCGGATCAAGGGGAGCAAATACTCAAAATTCAGGAAATAAAGTTCTTGGACTTGCAATGCAACGGCGACAAAATATATTAGAACAAAAAAATAGTGGCCCTTTTAGTCGCACTATAAATTTCAAAATTAAAAGAAAAAACAATGGTAACCGTGGCATGGTCACAAAATAAAATCGCTCAAAATTCCACATACTGAAGTAGCCGTAAGCCTACCAACAACCTGGTATTTTAGGAACTTCTAGCACTGGCAGATCCAGCACTAGATCTATTGTCTAAAGCTTCCACAGTCTCCAAATCAAGATATTTGTGCACTCTACTATCATATACTCGTGAAATTGGCGCACGATGTGGCGTTTGAATCTTTGCGAGCTGAACTGCAATAGCCTCAATATAACAAGGCAAAGACATGGGGCTAGGCGGACTCTTCATTTGATCTACCAAATTGATTAAGAAAACATTGTTACATTAGTGAAGAGAAGTAAGAAATAAGACTACAACAATGACAATTTGTAGGATAGAACATTCACCAGAACAATGAGAATACAAGGATTTGACTTACTTACTCAATCGGTTTTTAGGGACCCTTTTGGAAGGCCTAATCACAAGGGAGTTGCCAGAACAATCCGGTTCCTTCCGTTTCTTCTGTATAGAGTCCGTTGACATCTCTAATGATTCGAGAGAGGCAAATACAGCTTCAAAGGTGTCTAATTCTGCCTCTAAGACAACCACGTGGCGCCAATTTTCTTGCAAGCATGCACGCTCGCACCTAGGATCATTGAAGACACAATTGCATTTGTCAAAAATGAGTGACGATAGAACAAGATTAAATAGAAGAGAAAGTAGAAGAAGTTACCGGTAGATGCGTTGCAGTCTAGGACAACATGCCCTGGTTGCAAGAAGCTTTCTATCAACATTTGGACTAGAACATGGCTCTTTTCTCTAGCCCCTCGCCAAGGCATGTCTTTATTCTTCAATGACATTTTGGCGGTCAAAAAGTTATGGAGAACTCCCTCACCAACGATGTTAGTCTCCACTTTGCTGACATCCAAGTTTTTCTCAATTGAAAACCTTGAATGAACCTTCTTATCTTTATAGGATGTCTTGATGAAAAGAATTATCTAGAACCGCTTTGTCTACGTAATGCAAATATGAAATAATGAGAAGGATAAAGGAAATGAAATGAAATTGAACCCCACGATGGATTAAATGTGGTGTCAAACTTACAGTGCACTTCTCACTCTTGTAAGAGATGAGATGCATCTTGTTAACGCCCCACCAATCATGGAGGGGCGCAAATCCGTAGGCCTCCGCAAAGGAGTCTGTTGCGTCCCGAACGGTTGGATTATCAGGATGGAAGAGTACAATAGCTCCGTCATCCTGGAGAGTGTCACGAGCGAACTCAAAAATTGGCTCCGACCAGTCCTCTGTCAAGTCATTCGAGCTTGGAATGACTGAGTGGCCAAGAGACAAACCAAAAATGGGCAAACCCTCTGGCATATCCGCTATAATGATATCGAGGCAAGCCTCACGCTTGGGATTCCACCAAGGCGCCGCTCCATCCCTCAACCAGCCTAGCACATAGGGCATATATAATCAACAACAATATCATGGAAAACAATGCACATGTATATAATATTAAAAATTAATTAACTACCATTAGTACAAGAGGTTTGAATTTAATACATTTTGAGCGAAGGACACAATTTTCAACCACTCTGGAGGAAGTTGATGATCAGAAACCATGAAGTCAATGAACTTCGGGATGGAAGTACACAATGGTAAAACGGTTGCCTCAATCCCGTGTGTAACAGTTCGTGTGAAGCTCTTGGCATAGAGCTGCGAAGCAGCAAATTCCTTAGTCGTGATAGAAAGCAACTCAGGAGGGTAGAAGGGAGTGTCGGTCATCGTATCAACTTGAGATGGAGCTGTAGTTGTAGCTGAAGGAGCATGAGGCAGGTCCACTTCGAATGTGGATGATTCTAATTCCTTCCCCTTAGAGACGCTAGCTTTTGCTTTCTTACCAACTGTTGAATCCTTCTTCTTCCCCTCCGTCGACTCCAAAGCCTTTTTTCCACCTTTCTTTGTCACAATTACAACTGGCTCAATTAAAGCGGTTAAGTCTTCTGCAAGATCATTGAGATCCTGAACTAGTTCAATAGGTGGTGCTTGTTTAGCCTTCTCCTCCTCTTCGTCCGCTGGGGCAAACTTACGAGGGCACTCAAGGTAGCATGGACAAGATTGGTGCTCAAAAGAATTGAACGCTTGCAGTTAGGCAGCGGTAAACATAAACATTGAACCTTTTTCTGTCCAGGCGCCAAAAAACTTGGGCATTGATTTTCGATCAATGACACCTTTGCCTTGCAGTTCTCTTTTAAAATATCTACACAATAAGAAGGGGTCATTAGACATTTCATATACATGATTTGGATCTAAATTCCTCTGTAACTCCGGACTCTCCCTTTTGGCACCAAAGAATTCAAACTGTTCTCTCATAGAATTAAATTCAAAAATCATATAACTATAAATTCTTAAGTATTGAAGTTGACTTATCAAAATCAATTCCACTAAGACAATATACACCTATGGTGAACATACCAGTAAACGAGTCGTTGCATGGCCTTTTCATTTCCCTCATTTTTGAGGAAGACAGTTGTTCGGTCGAATCCTCCTTGCTTTCTGAATATAAAGTAGAAGGCTTGGTCCCATACAATGATACGGTACTCCTCAATGTAATCAGCAATCTCGTCAACGTTGATGTTTGTTTTCCAATCCACATTCAACTTCTCCAGTACTAGGGTCTTTTTAAAGACTCTCACTGCCGCGGCCTCCAACTGAAAGATTAAAGAAAACCACATTAGTGACAATATCAACAAATTAATGATAGAAAATTTAATATAATGATTGAAGCAACGACATGACTTACCTCAGCCCAAAACGACGCATTATGCAACCAGACATCGAGTTTCTCATTTGTCATTCCAGCAGGTGGGAATCTTAGAGCAACTCAGTTCATTTTGCCAGCGTTCCACCATTGCAACCAACAAACCTTGAATTGCAATGGCACAGTAGTTCCCGAAACCTTCTACAATTTTTCTAAAGACATCTCTGGCTTCTCGAAATTGGACCAATGGTAGTTAATCTGCATGCATGAGTAGATTTCTCAATATAATGAAATCAAATTGAATCAGAACATAAAATAGAGAGTGGAGGAGAACTGACCGCACCCAAGAATTCGGGGCCATGCTTTGGACTAGCCACTATTGCCATTTTGTCGAATTTTGTCCTGAAACTTTTCAACTTTGCAACGGATGCTTCATTCATTGCGTTGTGAATACCTTGAGAAGTCCTGCTCTGCGGAGAAGTTTGCTCCAAATAGAGTCGACCTACTTCATCTGCAGCTGCGGCAACCTCATGCTGCAAAAACCAAACAATTTAGCTCATTGAGTAGACCCAAAATCTGCTAAACGGCCAACCCAAAATCTCAATTAAATTTTTTTATGAAACTATACCCGATTCAAAAATTTGATGAACACCTCTGATGTCAAAAGATACCAAGCCGTAGTCTTGGGCCGATTCTCACACGTGTTATATTCTTTGTTGGTGAGAAGGTCCTTAAAATCGGTTAGCTTCAATTGTCCATATGTGTTGATGCGGTGCAAATGATGGACTAGATTAGTCTTCACATGAACGTTCTCGGTAGAGCTGGAAGTGAAAACAACATTCTGGTTAATATCTAGCCATAAGACTCCAACGATATAACATTGATAATAGCAGATGAATACGTGTCTAGAGTACTCACCGATTGATGTCATTCATTGCATTAAGTAAAAACCCAGTACTCCCCTTGGAATTCGATACGATACAATCTACTAAGTAATGCCACTTCCGATCCGCAAAATACATGCGTGAAATATATCCTGACCACGCTTGATGTCTGTGATTGCTGTCCCAGATAAAGAACATCTTACAAGAGAACTAGGACCAACTAACATGCTTCAATAGTTCTGTTTCAAATTCATCGTTCTCATACACCCATTAGAGGTCCCAAGTTTTGATAATCTTGTCATCAGCCGGGCGACTGTTTCCATTGTCGTCGGTAATGGAAACATAAAATACACAGTCACCCTCACGATACCGTACTTCAAGGGCAGGTTCGGCTCCTTGGTGCCGAATATTTATTTAAAGTGGAAAATATGCCTTCGGTAGTAAAAAACGGAATTTTTGAATTTTCGACATTTTAAAAAAATAAAAATTTAATTCCGGCATTCATCCTAGTGGGTGGATGAAAAGGGAACAATATACCGGTACTAGTTTAAACGTAATAGCGGTAGTGACAGCTTATCATTAATTTAGCCGTTCCCTACTCTTAATCTCTACTTTGAAAAACTTTGCTCATGTTTTCTTCTCTTTCTGTGTGCTTGCACGTTTTCAATTAGGGTTGAGCGAAAATGGCGAAGCAACGTCTATTGCATAGCATGTTCAAAGTTATAGACAAAGAAGAAATGGAAAAGTGTATTGAATGTGAGTTTGCAACATTGTGTGAGAATGTACAGAAAAACAAGGAGAATGTGTTGGAGAAGCGGGCGGTTGGACGTCCAAAGAAAGAGATAGAAATGGTGTTACTTACACCCAAAGTGGAGGAGGTGGACAGTTCAAAAGGTGCAAAGAGAGTAAACGTAAGAGGGTCTTACACAAATTGGTTCCTTCCATCACTTTGGCATCCTATTCCTAGTGCCATGCGTGTACACAAGAGTTATTCTCTTGCACTAAAATATTTGCAAACGAAGTTTAGACGTCCATGAGAGTCCTCTAGTGTGTACGATAGGTTAAGTAGAGGTTCATTGAGAGAATGGTTTACTAGCTCTGGAGAACTAAGAGAGCATGTCAAAAAATGTCATTGAAGAGAAGTCAGCATTCATTGGAGGTGTGCAACATTCATGTGCCCTTTCCAAATTTCCATTAATCCAAGAAGGTATCATACAAATGCTCAAGGGCCAAAGGGATGTTGGACAACCTATGCATGCAAGAATTGCTAGAACAATGATAAGAAGATACATTAGCAATTATGAACCTAATTTACTAGATGAGTCTAAATCAGGGTTTCAAGTGTCATTAAATTGGACAAGGGATGTTGTTAAAAACCACTTACATTGGAGCTATAGGGCTGCTACAGGGGCAGCTCGTAAATTCCCAAGTGATTGGAAGGTGCAAAGTGCTCTAATGGCACAAAAAGCTGTCTACTTGGTAAAGGCTTACTCCATTCCTCCCTCCATGTTTGTGAATACGGATCAAACCGGGATTCATCTTGTTCCTACAGGAGGTGCACATACATGGGCGGAAAGAGGATCAAAACATGTATTAGTACATGGTGTAGAGGATAAAAGACAAGTCATAGTGGGTGTCTCTTCATCTTGTGATGGAAATTTATTACCTTTCCAAGTAATATTTACCGGAGGAACATCAAAATGCCTACCACCTAAAAATGAGGGAAGGTTGAGATGTGAAGAGGAAGGGTGGCACTTATCTTTTACCTCAAACCATTGGTCAAGCTTAAAAACTTGCCAAGAGTTTGATGAAGTCATTCTTGAACCCTACAGACAACGTCAAATAGAGTTGTTGAAATTAGGCAAACATTCTAAACTCATTTGGCTCTTGGATTGTTGGAGTGTTCACATCTCCAAAGAGTTTGTGAGTTGGATGAAACTAAAACACTCTAACATTCTACTTATCTTTGAGCCAGCTAATTGTACAAGTATCTATCAACCCGTTGATGTTATTTTGCAAAGAGCATTCAAACATGCATTCAATGTGGAGTTTGACGAGTACACTAGTGTGGACATTGACAAACAAATGCAAAGTAAAGAGACAAAAGATGTTACGGTTGACACGAAAATGTCTACCTTGAAACCCCTTCTATGTGGGTGGCTACTCCAAGCATGGAAACATGTGAACAAGCCTGACATGATCAAAAGAGGGTGGGAATTGTGTGGACTACTTCAATCTTTTGATGATGACTTTCAACAAGCAGCAATGGATACCAATATGACCACTCCACTTTTTAAAGAAGACAAGAAGATGATAGAAGAAGTTTTCTGCACACCAATGGAAGAAGACATAGATGGTTCAATGGATGCAGTAATGGAGAGTTCATTGTCAAAAGTTGCTGAACTTACATTATGCAAACAAAACGCCTCCATTGGTACTTTCAAATTCCAAGCTCGAAAAAGGTACGTGACTAAACAATACATTTACAATTTCAACTTTGTTTTACATTCAACAACCAATTATGTGACATGTGCAGGAAACAAATTTGATTACAAGAACAAGCTTAGAAAGAAGGGAGGCAAACATGAAAATAGATGAAGGTTTGATGAGGAAGAAAGTATACAATGTTACATCTTGTATTAGCTACTCCATGGCATTTTTTGGTCAAGAGCGTCCATTTGCAATACCATTTTGAATGGTAAGTCACTTGATTCTGCACATTATGCAGTTGTTGAAGGACGTGATCAGCTGCTGAACTTCCATCTGCACCATCGTCACAAAGTTTAGTGCGAGAACGAAACAGGAAAGTAGGAAACGAATTCTGGTACCGAACTCATTCTCTGAATGTAATGTCCTCCAGGATTTATGCACTTTGATTCTGTTTCAGAGCTACCCAGGGCGCTAGCAGCAGTGGACGCCGAGCACCCGGAGGGCAACGTTGGACGGCGTCACAACGACTACAAAGTGCTGCAACCACACTGTGCTTTCTTCGACTCACGTTGGCGATGGTATCATTTTCCCTCAGGAAACCTACGAAGGTAAACGCCTTTTTTAAAAAAAAATATATCTGTACTCTTCCCTCACTCTAATGAAGGAAATGCAGGTTGGATTCACCGCACCAAGCAAGGCAACGACAGTGAAGCCAAGACGAGGGCCAATGCCATGACGTACCTCGCAAGCAAGGAGGCCTGCCGCGGCATCTACGACGGCAGCTTCTTCGACTGGATCATGGCTTCTGAAGGACGAGCAGGGGTTCGTAAGCAAGGAGGCCAACGCGGCATCTACGACGGCAACGTCGACTGGATCGAGCAGGAGATCAGGAAAGGTGACAATAAGTAATTCAAGGAAGTTGAGCTGCGGAGAATCAACCCAAACAACAATTGTCAGTAGATGTGCACTAGTTAGCCGTATGTACAGAGATGACTACCGGTATAGAACTCATCATCGAAATTTGAAATTCTAACTTTGAAACTCACTAGGGTTTAGGGTCGGAGTTTTGGCTCACCTGTTTGAGTTCTAGGGGTCCCTGGGCACGTCGGAGTCGATGGTCGGGAAGGAGAAAGATCAAAGGAGGCGGGGCGCGCCATCCGGTGAGTCGAACTCGATTCAGGTACGTTTTTTCCGCCCTAAACCCTAAATCATTGGAATTCTCTCTCGGACGCAGCGATATTGAGCACTGGCCTCTGCCGCAGCTGCAGGGCATCGCTGCTCCCGCACCCGCGACTTCACCCCGTTGGCGCCGATCAGCAAGTCGCCGCGCACCTCCGAGCCGTCGTCGAAATGTGCCACTCGATCTCAAGCCCCTCCGCCAGCGCGTTCCGGAGCTTCCACCGATTGAATCGCCATGGCCATAATGAATTGCGAAGGAGCATTAGATGAGGTTTCACAATTGGAGTGTGACTGCAGTGGAGCGTGGGTGTTGCAAAAGATGAATCGGGGAGATAAGAGTTCTTCTACTTAAAAGAACAAGCAAGGAGGTAGGAGAAGGAAGTATTCGTTGCATCTGGCGCGCATTCATCGTGCAGCTGGAGGGGAGCAAAATTAGAGGAGCTTGGCGTTGAGTGCCTTGCATGACTCACGTTGTTTCACAGGAAAGAATATCTTAATACCTTTTTTAGTGCCTCTCTACCTCTAATAGTAACTGTAATCACGATCTCAAATCTTTTTGACTTTGTCACTCTATTTCGGCAAGGTAATGACAATTTTTGAGTTTTCGACATTATAGTTGTATATTTTCACAAAATTTCGGCAACTGTGACCTTGAATTTTTTTTAAATTTCGGCACGCATGATTTTAATTATTTTTTGCTGGAGCTGCCCTTGAAGTACGGTATCCATGTACAAACTCAGACTCTAGCCTTCTGACATCGGAGAGCAGAAGTGGTCGAGCTAATGGTAGAGGTATCATACTGCACAATGGAATCTTCAACCTAGACTGAGAAAATGGTTTGAACCTTAACTCTTGAATGATTGAATTCAAATCAAGTTTTTCCTTTAGTTTGAATGCGTCTTCAGCCTCATCTACGGTTAGATGACTCATACTGTTGATTCCTCCCAAACCATCAATGCTCTTTGATAGGCCTCCAGCTATCGCCTCGCCGCCTACAACCGCTGCACCTTCCTGATTAGGTGAGTCGCCGATACCAACCGAGCTTCCAATTACACCCTTGCATCCAGGCACATCCTCGGCTCTATGCGGAGCCTCGTTCCCCTGAACATTGACTTCCCGTACCGCCTCGTTAAAGTCCATCTGCAGATTGTAATTCCATGAGTTAGAAGCAATTTTTAGAAGTTGAAATGAATTCTACTCACATTACGACACTATCCACAAATGCAAGCCCAGTTAGCACCACCTACATGTACATGAAAGCATACAATCACACATCCAAGTAAATAGACAATGAAAGACTCTGATTCTGTCAAAATAATGAAGGTGTCACTTCTAGAGTTGGAGGCTCCCCGAATCACGTCCTTCGACACCGAAAGCGGTCGGGCATTCAAAGCCACGCATAAAAAATGTGTTCTTAAATAATAATTATTCAATCTGCATGTCCCCAATAACCGCTCCAGTTTAGAATCAGGTAGTCCAGTTCCCTCATTCACTGCCTTCGGCACCGACGAGCATCAAGATTCTTTCACGCTGGAACCTCGTCAGTCTTGACAAAGAATTTACAATGCTAGATCAGTCTGTAACTTGGTGAACTGAAATGAAGAGTTGCAACTAGATAACCATCGCCTCATGTGCACCCATTCGAAAGAGAACATGAATTTATAGCATCATATGCCACCAAATTTGGATAGATTTGGACCACCATAGTAAAAGCATATGAAGAAATCACTTTCGTGAATCAAACCCACAAGATACGACACTGAAATGAAGTCCAAATGAAGAGTTGTGGAGCACGTCTGTTGTCGGAGCACGTCAAGTCTGTTGACCATGCACATAATGCAAGTTATAATTATTCACTGCGATACCTGCCACGCCTACAACGGCTTTTTATCCAGAATATACGTCCCATCTTGGGAAAATATAAAACTTCAACTTCCAGATGTAGATGAACAGTTTGTTGTTCGGGATCTAAAAATATGGAGCACGCTAGATCACCTCCTTTGGCACCGAAGGCCGTCAGTGTGCATGAGGCACCAAACCCTGATGTGCATGAGGCATCCTACATCTACACCGAAAGAGTCTGAATTCTAGGCATAAAAGCAAAAAACTTCAACTTCCAGATGTAGATGAACAGTTTGTTGTTCGGGATCTAAAAATATGGAGCACGCTAGATCACCTCCTTTGGCACCGAAGGCCGTCAGTGTGCATGAGGCACCAAACCCTGATGTGCATGAGGCATCCTACATCTACACCGAAAGAGTCTGAATTCTAGGCATAAAAGCAAAAAACTTCAACTTCCAGATGTAGATGAATAGTTTGTTGTTCGGGATTTAGAAATATGGAGCACGCTGGATCACCTCCTTCGGCACCGAACCCTGATGTGCATGAATATCCGTGCCAACATTATCCGTGTCAGTACTCCCCCTTCGTCACCGAAAGAGTCTGAATCCTAGGCGTAACACTTCAACTTAACACTTCAACTTCCAGATGTACATCTTCAATCACAAGTCCGGGATCTAGAAGTATTTGGCACGCTATATCACCTCCTTCGGCACCGAAGGCCGTCAGTGTCTAGACATGAGGCATCCTACATTCGTAACAACTCAACTATGTAGCTTTCTAGGCGGTATCTCGAGGATTAATGACCCATACATGTCCATGCACATAATGCAAGTTATCATTGGATCCCTGCAAAACCTGACAAACCCGCAATCTTGCGAAGTCGGGAGCTTGTGCAATACCTGCAATACTTGGCAAGTCGGGAGCATGTGCAAGCTTGCAATACCTGGCAAGCCTGCGAAGTCGGGAGCTTGTGCATGAACTAGGTCTACAATCTAAACATGATGATCTTGCCAACTACCTAGGTATTCACAAATTAAACGTGCCTTCACTGGTCCTTCGTCACCAAAAGACTCGCCATCCTGGGAGTCCAAAATAAAACTTCAACTTTCAGATGTAAATGAACAGTCACAGTCAAAGGTTCGGGATCTAGAACAGTCACAGGTTCGGGAACAGTCATAGGTTCGGCACGCTGGATCACCTCCTTCGACACCAAAGGCCAACAATGTCTCTAAAAATTCAGAGCATGAGGTCTACAGGTGCACCGACTTAAGATTTAGGCGCCACTAAACTCACGAGTCCCATTGCTACTTCAGCAGAAGCAACACACCTGCTACAAACCTGGTGATCGGGTGCGGGCAGAGGGGCCTCTCCTCCGAGGGAGGGAGCCTATACAGACCCCCAAATTCATACCTGAGTGTAACCCCTCGACCCACACCGCGGCCGCACCACGGACAAGATCTGCGGCTGCATACAGATCCGCACAAGCAGCAAAGAGATTCGGCAGCAGCAACAAACCCTGGTAGGATAGGAGGTGAATACAGTGCTACAAGAATAGAACCAGGTTGGGTTGACCCAGCGGAACATGGCACGAGCAACAAACACTTCTCCCCACCCTATAGCGGACAGTTTAACAAAGCCACGAGCTCGAGTAACTCAATGTCGCCATCGACACAAGAAAATGCAAGTTGGAGGACATCACCTTCGAGACCTGCTGCGGCTTTGGAGAACATAATGACTTTCAAGTAGTGACAAGTATGATCCTTCGGCAGCGAAGGAGTAGAAGTTCATATCTTCAGATCGCGATCGAGATCGAGATATCAAGAGTAGAAGTTCCAGATCTGGCAGAAGGTGTATCTTACTTACTTGACCGGCGAACACACCTGACGAAGCAACCCTTGCAAACTCAAACCCTCGCGAACCCCTCGCGAACCCCTCACGCACAGGGTTGTCTACATAGACGGACAGGGGCCCAAAGACAGCGGACGGACGGACAGTAGGACGGACGGACAGGACGGACAGCACTTTTTGGCGGACAGTTGCGTGTAAAAAAAAATTACGAACCCAAAATCAAATTTTCAACTTACCCCCTGGTAAAACACGTGTGCACGACACGTCAGACGGCTTTCCACGTCACATCAAGGGGGGGGGCGCGTGCCTTCGGACCGCGCGCGCAGCATTTGGGGCCGGGCGCGTACCAATCTGGACCGGGCGCGTTCATGAAGGGCCGGGCGCGTTCCAATTAGGGCCGGGCGCGTACGATTTAAGACCGGGCGCGTACCCCTAAGGGCCGGGCGCGTGCATAGCAGGGCCGGGCGCGTAGCACTCAGGGCTGGGCGCGTACCGTCAAGGTCGGGCGCGTACCGTTAGGGGCCGGGCGCGCAGCGTCACGGGCCTGGCGCGTACCATTGTGGGTCGCGCGCGCACCTGCCTATCGGGCGCGCGCGGTTAGGGGCCGGGCGCGCGCGGTCGAACACTGCGTTTGCCCCTCAAAAGGGCTGAGGTTTAGAGAATTTGAAAGAATACAATTGTACCAGGGAGCTCTAACATTAAAATTATTTATTTCAATGTGGTGCTTTCATGAATGGGCACTCTCGACACCAAGTACATATTTTAAAACCGCGGTTCTATTGTACCATGCTAACACCAGACAACTAAAAACACTTTTAACTTGTAGTACCCTCGTGTCCGTCATCTTTTAATCATCTGAGCTTGAGGATTCTTCATTGTGTTTCCGCTTCCGTTTTGATCGGCGAACATTTTGGGGAAGAGAAAGCCCGCGAAGCACCACCGTATTGTCGCCAGGTACTTCATCGCAATCCTCATCGTCTGCATCATCGCCCGATGATGAGAAGTTCTCCGCTGAATTTTCCAAGACTGGTGCCACGTACTCCTCAATCTCCGAGGCCAAGTTTCGTAGTTGTAGCTCGGCTCCGGTAGTTAATGCGGCATTCACAAGTCGTTTTACTCGGATATTCTTCCTCTTGTCTGTTACTCCATCCATGTTTTTGGAGCGGTTGCCTTTGGCCCCAATGACTCTCTCCGAGGTTCCGCTTCGCCAAGGTCCCGTGAAGAAAGGGAGAGTACCGAAGTTCTGTGTCCCCAAATGGCTGCTCA